>SNVD02008814.1:0-343662 GCA_013180625.2 Boswellia sacra | reverse complement strand
CAATTGGAAAATACAACCTAGGTTAAATAATCCGAACCTATGTGATTATTACTTAGATCAACCTGTCTTTCTTTTCGTAATGCTTTCATTGAATTAAACTCAGAGAGCTTATTCTAGGTTGTTTAATGGATAGAGATTAAATAAAGAACTTGTTTTATTTAACAACAAAGTAAGGAAAGATTGGGGTAACAGAGCCTGTTGTTATCTACGGTTGATAACTTCAATACTGTAATTGGATGACAATTCTATGTTAATTCACAAATTCATATCTTGTGGCAGAGAAAGAACCCTTAACCAAGTGTCTCTTATTGATTTTTCACTCCATTTTACTTTATGTTGTGTTATTGTGCATTTACATTAATATTTCATTTAGTTAATCCACCAACAAAACCCCCCCCATTTATTCTGTTGTTGCTTTTGAATAACAAATTCAATTAGAATCAATCCTCGTGGGAACGATATCTTACTCATCACTTTATTACTTGTGCGACTAGTATACTTGCTAGTTTCGAACGCATCAACCTCCTTTTGCTTTTTTTTAATATTTGAATGGTCAGTAGTACCGCCTACCATCTTTACATATTTGTTGATATTATCTTGTCATTTCTTTGAATTATTCATACTATATTGCTTACCTTATTGTTTGTACTGCTAAAATTTCCTTCCTTATGGATCGATCCCAGTCTCACCAGGTTTATTACTTCGACACTCCTATACTTGGGAGATAATCCTTTTTTGGATGTTGTCAAGTTTTTGGTGCCGTTGCCAGGAAAGGTAAAATTTGGCATACAAAATTGTAAGTATTTTATTTTCCTATTTCTATTTTTATTTTTCTTGCATATGTTCATCTTTTCTTTCTCTTTGCATTAGTTGGTAGAATTGTTTGTGGCCACTCATCTTCTTTGAAAAACATGCTCATACCCAACCAAGAATATTAATGGATTACATAAGAACTTGTGCACAATCATGCATAGTCTTCTCTCATGATGCAAAAAATTTCAACAATGAACCGGATTTCATTCAATTCTTATCCCATTTTCATGGCCTAGATGTTGAAAACCGATATTTACACTTGAGAGATTTGAAGAGTTTTATAACACATATAGTAATCTAAATTGTAGCATAAACATCTTTAGATTAAAGCTTTTTCCTTTTTCTCTAAAAGATAAAGTTAAAACATGGCTATAAAATCTTAGGTCAATATCCATTAGCTCATGGGATGAAATGCAACAAAAATTTCTTAAAGAATTCTTTCCTTCTTATAGAACAAATTCTCTCAAAAGGCAAATTATCAATTTCACTCAAAAACAAGGAGAGACCTTTTACCAATGTTGGGATAGGTATAAAGCATTGCTTAAAACTTTTCCTCATCATGGTTTGGAAACATGGGAACTAGTTTTAATTTTCTATGAACGTCTTACACATCAAGTTAGGCAAATGGTAGAATTAATGTGTGATGGACAATTCAAAGATAAAGAACCTGATGAAGCCATGGATTTCCTAGACTTACTAGCAAAAAATGCCCAAAATTGGAATAATTATGACACCTATAAGGTGCCAAGAACATCTAGTATAGGCATTTATAACCTTAGGGAAAATCATGATCTTCATGTCAAATTTGCATCCCTAGCTAAAAGAAACAAGGATTTAGAAATGTAGTCTATGCAAGAAAATGTTTGTCACACTTGCAATTCTAGTGATCATCCAATGGATGATTACTAATGAACACTTAAATATATATGTTTAATAAGAGTTTAGTTCATCATATTGCATTAATAGTGTCATTAAATTCCTCAACTTAAGCATATTTATAGTCTTTGTATCTTTGGAATTAACTTCCTCTTAATTTTGGTTTTGTTACAGGTTCGATAAAATGGGCATAACTCTCTATTTATAGATCAGAATGGTGCAAATCTTAATGTTTTGGAAAGCTGATTAAATTATCTACAAGATTGTATTTAGAAGCATCATCAAATTCGGGCTCATAGTAGACCAAAAATGGGCTTGAAGTGAACCCATCTGTAGTTTCGGTCTAGCCTAGTCATGCCTTAGTATTTTGACCATATCTCTCAGAATACGTATCAAAATTGTATGAATCAAGATGTTCTATAAAGCTGAGAGAAATATCTACAACTTTCATGAAGAATGTGATTAAAATTCTCAAAACTTCAATGTCAAAATCAGTGGTCAAAGTTGGTTCACCTAATTACCCCAATTGTCAAAGTTGGTGCATCTAATATTTGATAATTATTCCTTTGTAATGTGACAAGTTTGCTCCTGAATGTATCTATAAATAGAGGTGCCTTGTGACCCATTAAGGTATCTTGGCTTTGCTGGGATCTTGTATTGTGTTTCTCTCTTGTTTTAATGTTATTAATGAATTTCCTTTTTCTTGCATTTTGTGTTCTTTCTCTTATAATGTCTTGCTAATTTCTCTTTTGCTAAGGTGAAAGGGTGAAACCCTTGATATGAGTAAGGATTCTCTAACCCTTAATATGTGCTTAATAATCATAATCTTGTATTGTTTATATGATTTATATTTATTTTCTTAATCAATCTTGACACCACTCGTAAAGTGGAGGTCTTGATCCATTGTCGACAATCCTTGGCACATCAAATGCTTGATCCTTTCTAGATGATGTATGGTTCTTCCTTACCGACAAGAATCTAGTTAGGAACCTTGATTTGTTGTAGACATATGATGATTGGCACATTGGATGCTTGAACCCATTTACAAGAAGTGGTATAAATTTTGGTAATGAAACAAATATAATTCATATAACTAAAATGGGCTAATTATCCTTATTCGAAATATCAAGGGCGGATCCCCTAACCTTAGCTTTCATTATTATTGTGTTAATTCCTCTTGTGTTATTATCATTTATTGTTTATGAACTTGCTCTTTTCTTATATTTGTTGATATTATCTTGTCATCTCCTTGAATCATCCATATCATATTTGCTTACTTATAGTTTGTAGCGCTAAAATTCCCTTCCTCGTGGATCGACCCCGGACTCATCGGGTTTATTACTTCGACACTCCTATACTTGGGAGACAATCCTTTTTGGATGTGTCAATTGCCCAAATGTGCCTACCTTTAGGAAAAGTCTCCATGAAAAAACCAATATTTTAAACACTTTCCAAAAGTCAAATCCTAATCCTTGCTCACAAAAGTTTGGATGGAAAAGTCACTTGAATTTTGATTGGAGGAATGACAATCATGCATAATCTTACCAATCTCCCTTTCAATCATATCAAATTTTTCCAAATTCTCATGATCATGTATATGCTCCTCCTCCTAGAAATGACTTTGAAGAGACAATGCATTTATTAAGTCAAACTGCTCAAACGTTAGCAAATTTGTCAGACACTCTTGCAAAATTTGCATCCACATTTAGCATCCAAGAGAAAGGTGAGTTTCCATCTCAACTCGAGCCAAACCTCATCAATCCACATGAGAGTAATCCAAGTGGCCAACATCTAGATGAAGATTCGGTAAATACTCTTCATGATGGTAAGGTTGATCAAGAACATGTCCTTAAAACTTATGATAAAGATGATGAATCAATCTTAAAGGGTAAGGAAGAGGTTAATAAACTTATATCTAACAAGGAAAAGACCGAATCCTCACTTATGCACTCATGTCATCATGCAAAGGAACTAACCAAAATTTTGACATTAATGAATTTTTCAAGCATGATGAAAATAAGGAAGCTAATAGGACTAAAACTAATGTGGAAGACTATCCAAAATGAGAATTTTTCAACTCCTTCAGAAATCGGGTTAACTAGTTCACTTGAACCAAGTATGCAACCAGTGCCCATTGCTTCTAAAGAATTCTCATTACTTGATTTTGTACAGGTGAAGAAGATTAAGAGTTGGAAGCCATGTTTCAAAAAAAGGCAAGAAGACACATCCACACTCAAGAATACATGCCTCAAGGACAAACAAACTCAACCAGTGGTAATATCTTTTATTCTCACAAATAAAGGAAAAAGAGAGGTACCACCTCAATGGCATATTTTTTATCGTGGTAAATTACTTTCGAAGATATTCTTATTTTGCCCTTTTAATCAAATTTTATTTGTTTGTGCCACATTTTCATTTTCATTTTTATTTTTATTCTTAAGTTTTGCTATCATTTCTAGTTTGTTTTTATTTTATTTTATGTGCTTTTATTTTAGTTGTGTGTTTGTCTTTTATTTCCCGGTCAAGTGGCGGATACGGTACTCCGTGGCTTTTAAAGTTGGTTTTCCAGTTCCCTAAAAACTGTTGCTCAACTTGTATCCAATTTCTTTTCTTCTCTCTAATTTTCTTCATATGGATATCATTCTCTCAAATTTGCACACACATTTTCCTTCTCTTCCTCAAAATGATTTGCTTAAAATTTACAAAGCTCGCACAGCAAGACTAAGGATGTTGATGTGCAAGGGCATTCTTGCTGATTTAAGACGGTTAATTGAAGCCAAGGTCGATTTTCTTGTGATTTTTCAGACAATCTTGTTTCTAACATGCCAGGTTTGGGAAAAAGCTCTTACACCAAAAAGCGAAGAGCAAAAAGGTTACAAGTTTGTCACAAATGTACACGATAGACTTGTACCAGCGTTGCCACTCCTTAGGATATTTTTCTAACAATCAAGAGGATAAATTACAGTTCATCAAGAACGGACTGAGTAGGAAGTTTTGGATGATATCCCGGTGACTCTTGAGACACATTCTTGTGGACTTGTGCAACGTAAAATCTTGAAATTATGGGTACAACTCCGAGATGAGTGGGAATGTTATAGTTTTGGGAATCTGACTCAAAACGACCATGTTTGCTAGTTTATAAGAAAACTGGATGGGAAGTATATCCCCAACTCATAGAAGGTGTTTAAGCCATTTCTGGACGTAAAACCAGAGGAAGATGTATGCCACAGTCACAACTATCTATACATATGCATGCGTGCCATCATTTTTGAATTGTAATGCTTTTTAGCTGTCCTTTTTGAATTCGTATCTTTTGTTTGACTTATGGTGTCTTATTTCATCATTTTTTTTGAATTTCTATGCATTATTGTCAAATTTTTCAACAAGCAACCGAGTTACATATCTAGATGTCATTATTAGCATATCTTTTTGCACTCCATAAATACCACATCTCTTGTTCTCTTCTTCACACATAGTTAGAGAGTTACATAGATAAGGAGAGAACTTCAAAACATCGAATCCAAAGATATGTGTATTCTGTGGATCTTGACCGGGTAAAAGTGAAGAGTTTATAGAATAGCAAATTATCTTAGTAGGCTACTGGTTGACAGAAAGATTAATGTGGTTTATGGGAGAGGTAGTTTCAGGTTAATAGGTTGTTTATCAATAGCTGCACATGTAGGAGGTAGTCAAGTTTTAGGAGTTATTCCTAAAGCTTTGGCTATAGAAAGCATTCTTAGAAAAATAGTTGGGAAGGAGTTACAGGTCTCCTCTATGCATGAACCCAGGACACATATGCTTATCAATTCAGATGCCTTTATTGCTTTACCAGGTGGCTTTGGGACTCTTGAAGAAGTTTTTCAAATTACCTCTTGGGCCCGACTAAATCTCCATAAAAAACTCATAGGTTTGTTGAATGTTAAAAATTTCTTTGATCTTTTGATAAGTTTTGTTGATGCAGTTGTGGAACAAAATTTTATTCCTCATTCGGCGAGAAAGATCCTTGTTTCTGCCACTACCGCTAGTGAATTACTTGACAAGTTACAAGCATTCGAGTATGAACCTGATCCAGCCATAACTCAAATTAATTGGTCAGGGGGACAAAATAAAAAGTGCAAATTGGATCTGAATATCCGTTTGTAATTCTTTCTTGTATTTTGTTTTATTTGTAGCATTTTATTATATGAGTCTTTCAGGTTATCTCTTTTGAATAACAGCAGCTTCAGGTAATATCTCCTATACTTTATCTCTCTATATTTAAACATTGAGGACAATGTTTCATTTGGTTGAGAGGGAAGGATAATAGATATAAACGTGTCTTAAATTTTCTTTTCTTGCAAAAAAAAGTTAGTAATTAGATTCAGAGTGCGGTGTAAGGAGTTCAAATCCTCTTGAGACGCATTCTGGATCAGGAATGGCAGAGTAGGGAGGGTCAGTTTGAACTCTTGAAACACACTCTAACCAATTTGTCATTTTGTTTTGATTTTGCATTTTTGAAAACTCATTTTAGCTAACTTGATATTATTTAGTTTTGATTTTTGAATTTTATAACAAGGAGGTCTTATTCATTTCACTTTGAATTATTCAAATCTATGAACTCTTACAACCTCATCACTTAATAAACTATGTGCTTATGTACTCATTAAGCAAGTATTCATGAATCTTTCTTCACACACACACATACCTTGATGCATGATTGTGGGTGGCGAAATGAAATGTTGTAATATTTAAGTTCTTTTGTTTTGTTTAAGATAACAAAAAGGAAGGGGAAAGTTCAACCAAAAAAAAAGAAAAAGAAAAAAAAAGTGATTGTGGATAAGTTTAGTCTCGTAGCCTCCTTAATTCGAGCAATTAAGCCCAATGGGTGCCTTAACACCTAATATCCTAAGACCAACTGGTTTGAGAGCTATTGGCCTAAAGCTTGTTACATGGATTAAGGAAAAAGCTTAATGGAATTGAACATTACACTATCCACAAGTGTCTAAGCAAAAAGAAAGCATCGACAACTCAAGTCGTTAAGCTCGTAGGGGCGTTTTAACACCTAATGCCCTAAGGCCAACTGATCTGAGAGTCATTAGCCTAAGGCTCGCTACATAGGTTAAAGATGTATTCTTTCAAAAAAAAAGAAAAAAAATAAAATAATAAATGAATGCCCCCTGCCTAAGGTTGTTAGCCTTAACAAATATTAGAACTGATATGACTTCTTTCTAATAAGCCCCATATTCATGTGTCAGCTGAGCACAAAAGAAAGAAGGTTTGTTAATATCTTGACTGAAAGGTACATGAGTCATCATTAAAAAAAAATCAGTTGAGAGTTTGTTTATTCAGATAAAATCAAGGAGAGTGCAACAATGACCACCTTGGATGTAAAATTCTATAAATCACTTCTAAATAATAACGCTTTAATTGCTAGAGACTAGCAATAAGCTGGTTGGGGGGTGTGATGAACACTTAAATATGTATGTTTCATAAGAGTTAATTCATTATATTGCATTAATAGTGTCATTAAATTCCTCAACTTAAGCATATTTGTAGTCCATGCATCTTTGGAATTAATTTTCTCTTAATTTTGGTTTTGTTATAGGTTTGGTAGAATAGGCATAACTTTCTATTTATAGATCAGAATGGTACAAATCTTGTTGTTTTGGAAATCTGATTAAATTATCTACAATATTGTATTTCATAGGCTTTATCAAATTCGAGCTCTTAGTGGACCAAAAATTGGCTTGAAGTGAACCCATCTGTAGATTAGGCCTAACCTAACCATGCCTCAGTATTTTGACCATATCTCTCAAAATAAATATTCAAATCCTACAAATCAATATGTTGTAGAAAGCTAAGACAAATATCTACAATGTTTATGAAGACATATGATCAAAATTCTCAATAATTCAGTGCTAAAATCGGTGGTCAAATTCGGGGCACCTAATGATCTCAATTGTCAAAGATTTGTGCACCTAATATTTGACAATTGTTTCCTTATAATTTGACAAGTTTGCCCCTGAATGTATCTATAAATAGAGGTGTCTTGTGACCATTAGGACATCTTAGCCTTTCCTGGAATATCTTGGCCTTAGCTGGGATCTTGTATTGTGTTTTTGTCTCTTGTGTGTTTATTAATAAATCTTTCTTTTCTTATAATTTGTTTTCTTCCTCTTATAATGTCTTTCTAATTTCCTTTTTGCTAAGGTGAAAGGGTGAAACCCTTAACATGAGAATAAGGATCTTCTAACCCTTTAATATGTGCTTAATAATCATAATCTTTTATTGTTTATTTTATATGATTTATATTTCTTTTCTTAATCAATTTTGACAGCACTCGTAAGTGGAGGTTTTGATCTATTGTCGACAATCCTTGGTACATCAAATGCTTGGATCCTTTCTAGATGTTGTATAGTTCTTCCTTACCGACACAAGTCTAATTAAGAACCTTGATTTGTTGTAGACCTATGGTGATTGGCACATTAGATGCTTGAACACATTTACAAGAAGTGGTATATATATTGGTAATCGAACAAATATAATTCATATAACTAAAATTGGGCTTAAATAACAATTGAAATGTGTGGATTCTAATTGAGTTATAATTGGGTTATGTATCCTTATTTGGTATACCAAGGGCAGATCCTCTAACCATAGCTTTCATTGTTATTGTGTTAATTCTTCTTACTTGCTTATTTTAATTATTCTCATCTATTGCTTATGAACTTGTTCTTTTAATTTACTATGGTAGGTTTTGCCACCTATTTTTATGGATGGTATTACCTCCTTTTGTTTTTTATTTTATATTTGAATGATCGGTAGTACTGCCTACCATCTTTATATATTTGTTGATATTATCTTGCCATTTATTTGAATTATTCATACTATATTGCTTACCTTATTGTTTGTACCGCTAAAATTCCTTTCCTCGTAGATCGACCCCGGTCTCACCGGGTTTATTACTTCGACACCCCTATACTTGGGAGATAATCCTTTTTTGGATGTGTCAGCTATGTACTCAGCTTCAACAGTAGACAAAGAAATAGAATTTTGCTTTTTGTTGTACCAAGGCAAAAACACCCTCCTGACGTGCTTTTTCTATCATCTGTATTTCCTGCCCAGTCAGTATCATTAAACCCTACAAGATAATCATTTGTATCTTTAGAAAAAATCATATATCATAATCATGTGTTTCATGTACATACCTGATAATTCTCTTAGCTACTGCCAGATGTGATTATTTAGGATTTGCTTGAAATCTTGCACAAAGTCCTACACTAAAGTACGAATCTGGTCTACTTGTTGTGGATATAATAAACTGCCAATGATGCTTCTATACAAACTTGCATCAATATTTTTTCTTGCATTGTCTTTTGAGACTTTTAGGTTAGTACTGATAGGAGTTTTCATTTGTTTTGAATTCTCAAGCCCAAATTTCTGTATAAGATTTTTAGCATATTTTAATTGAGATATGAATATCCCATCATTCATTTGTTTAACCTGGAATCCAAGAAAGAAACTTAATTCTCCTACCATGCTCATCTCAAACTCTTCCTGCATCAACTTAACAAACTCATTAGTCTTGCTTTTGTTAGTTGATCCAAAAACAATGTCATCAAAATATATTTGACCAATAATAAAGTAGTTAGATGCATGTTTGATAAACAAAATTTTATCATTGCTGCCTCTTCTATAACCTCTGTTGATCAAAAAGTTTGCCAACCTTTCATACCAAGCTCTAGGAGCTTGTTTCAATCCATACAAAGCTTTATGCAATATTTACACAAAATCAGGATGTTTAGGATTTTCAAAACCCTTAGGCTGTTTAACAAAAACTTCTTCATTGATACAGCCATTTAAAAATGTTATTTTAACATCCATTTAGTACAATTTAAAATCAAGCAAACAAGCAATTGCAAGTAGTAATCTGATTAACTCAAGTCTGGCTACTGGTGTAAAGGTTTCATCAAAGTCTGTGCCTTCTACTTGTGTGTAACCTTGTGCTACTAGCCTAGCCTTATTTCTTACTACTTGGCCACTTTCATCAGTTTTATTTTTAATATCTATTTGGTTCCAATGACATTAGCATTTTCTGGTCTAGGAACTAATTCCCATATTTTATTTCTTTTAAACTGATTAAGTTCAACTTGCATTGTCTGAATCTAAACATCTTCTTTTAAAGCTTCTTTCACATTCTTTGGTTCAACTAATAAAATATAACATGCAAACCTTACCTGATTTCTTACCTTGCTCCTAGTTTTCATCATGTCATATGGTGTTCTAATGATAGAGCCGGTTGGATGTGCCTTCTAAATCCAAGTGGGTGGATCTTTCCTTTTATATTCATTTCGGATTGAGTCTTTGTTCGGATCTGAGTTGTCAGTTTTCATTGTTGTGTTTGATGTAACAGCAGTTATTTCCTCTTTCATAACTGAATCATCTGTCTTATTATTGCTGTCAGAATCTGATTTTTTTATATCTTTTGTAAAGCTGGTTATGATTTCCTTTTGTGAATATTCAGCATAATCATTCAAATCATCAAATACGACATTTGCAAATTCCATGACTGCCTCAGTTTGAAGATTGTAAACTCGAAATGCTTTACTGTTTTGTGCATATCCCACAAAAACTCCTTCATCACTTCTTAGGTCTAGTTTTTCTAACAGCTCTCTGTCATTTAAGATGTAACACCGGCATCCAAAAACATGAAAATATTTCAAGTTAGGTTTTCTACCTTTCAAAATTTCATAAGATGTCTGGTTAGTTCCAGATCTTAGAAAAACTCTATTTGAAATGTAATGAGCAGTGCTTATTGCTTCAGCCCATAGCCTTTTGGTCAACTTTTGCCATTGAGTATCACTCTAGCCATCTTTTGAATAGTTATATTCTTTCTTTCCACAATGCCATTTTGTTCAGGGGTTTTTGGAGCTGAAAATTCATGATCAATACCATGATACTTGCAAAAGCCAGCATAGATAATATTTTCAAATTCCTTACCATGATCACTTTTTATTCTTACTATCTTGCCAATGTTCCTGTTTTGCTCATTTTCAAGCTTAACACAAAGATTCCTGAAAGCTTCAAAAGTGTCAGATTTTTCTTTAGTAAAATCAACCTAAATATATCTAGAAAAATCATTCACACAAACAAATATGTATCTCTTACCTGTGATGCTTTCAATTTGCATGGGACCCATGAGAGCCATGTGAAGCAAATCAAGTATTTTGGATGTGCTAAGATATGGATTGACTTTGTGTGAACTTCTAATTTGTTTTCTCATTTGACATGGTCCACAAATTTCATTTACTTTGTCATCAAATTTAGGAACTCCTTTTACAACACCTAACTTAGTTAATATAACCAAGTCTTTCTTTGTAATTTAAGTGTCCTAATTTTTGATGCCACAATTCCAATTCCGAAATCTTAGCTTGAAATGCAATTTTTACCAAATAACAATTATCTGAAGATCTATTTCCTTCGAAAATGCATTTACCAAAATTGTCTATGACCATACATTTGCTTTGTGCGAAATTAATAATATACTTGTCATCACATATCTGACTAATACTAATTAGATTAGCTTTCAAACATTCAACTAGAAAGACATTTTGGAAAATGGGTAGGCCTTTGACATTCAAAGTGCCTTTGTCAATGATCTTATTCTTTGCTCCATCTCCATAAGTGACATTTCCTTCTCTGTATGCTTCAAAAATTTTCAAAAACTGTTTATTTCTAGTCATATGCCTAGAACAACCATTGTCAAAATACCACAAATTGTTAGAAGAATGTTTAAGAGCAGTAAGAGCAATATTGCATATTGTCTTCTCTTTCTTAACCCAATGCAGTTGTGACTTTG
This sequence comes from Boswellia sacra, assembly GCA_013180625.2. Lineage (NCBI taxonomy): Eukaryota > Viridiplantae > Streptophyta > Magnoliopsida > Sapindales > Burseraceae > Boswellia > Boswellia sacra. The sequence goes on along the minus strand of SNVD02008814.1, from coordinate 332,135 downwards.
GTAAAAGTTTGAACTGTTTTGATCTTTTATGCAAAAGATTTAACAATTTAAACCATCTAGGCCTAATATGTCCTTTTTTTCCACAAAAATAACAAACTGGAATGAATTTTCTTACCTTTTTCAGGACTGGATTTGAAAGAACTTAGAGGAGAAACAAATGTTTCATTGCTTTTTGAACTAGGACTTGATCTTATTGAGTTAGGTTCAGAATTTTTACCTTATGTTGAAGTTTTTACAAACACTATTGTTGATGAGGATGCAACATTACCTTTTGAATATCCCAGTCCATGTTTGTTGGAGTTGTCTCTTCTAAGATTCAAGACCTGATCAAGTTTAGCTGACCCAATTCTGAGTTGATCAACATATCTTTTGCTCTCAATCAGTTCTGTTGTGATTTTATCAATATATATAGTTTTGTCTGTCAAAACAATCTCCAGTTCTATGATACGATTTTTAGCATATGATTTTTCACATTTTAGAACTCAATCTCCTTCTTCAAGGTTTTGATTTCTTCCTTCTGATTCAGCCATTCACCATAGAGTGCATTATAAGTCTCTTACAACTCTTCATAGTATTCTGGACCATCTTCTTCATCTGAATCATCAGCATTGGTTCTGCAATGTTCTGTTATGTCAATTATAACAGCTTTCCCTTTATCAGCTGTTGATGCTGTGAATGCAACAAAGTTACTCATGCATTCTTGATCGTCTGAATCAGATTTGGATTCATCACTCCAGGTAGCTGTCAAACCTTTGTTTTTCTTCTTGAGATTAGCACATTTAGAATGAATATGCCTGTAACCTGAACATTCATAACACTGAATCTGTCCTTTCTTGTCAGGTTGCTTCAATTTCTTCTTGCCATTCTCCTTGTTGAATTTCTTGAACTTGTCTTTATTTGAATTTGATGGCTTTCCTTGATTCTTTTTACTAAAATTCTTTTTCATGAACTTGACATAATTTTCTGTTAGAAAAAGCAATCTATTTAGAATCGGTTTCATCAAGTTCATCATTACTTTCATCATCAGATTTTTCAATTTTAAAATTGAATGCAATGCTTTTTCCTTTTTGCTTCCTGGTACTCTGATTACTTTTAAAGTTTTGGAGAATGCCAATCAGGTCATCAACTCTCATTTCATCAGTGTTTTTAACTTCCTCAATGGCTGAAATTTTAGATTGAAATTTATCTGGAACAGACCTGATTATTTTGCTAACAATTTCTGCATTAGTGAAAGTTTTGTCAAGCATGTATGCAGAATTTGTGATGTGACATAACTTAGAGTAAAACTCAGAAATTGACTCATCCTAATGCATCATCAAATTGAGAATTGAGAATTCAGTCTCATCAATTTAGACCTTTTAACAAATGCAGTACCTTTATATTTTACCTTAAGTATGTCCCAAGCTTCTCTGGCCACTTTGCACTTGGAAATCTATCCAAAATTATTTAAGTCAACAGCAGCAAAAATTGCATTGAGAGCCTTTGAGTTCCAGCTTGAATGTCGGTATTCTTCATCAGTCCATTCCTCCTTAGGTTTGGGTTCAACATCACCAAAAGCATTCAGCTTTGTTAGCGGTATCCATCCTTTAAGCACACTGGTCTAGGCCCTATTATCAAGAGATTTGATGTACATCATCATTCTTACCTTCCAATATGGATAATTACCATCATCAAGAATATGTGATTGTGTTCTGGATCCTCCATTGCGAATAAACTTCATCCTTCCAGATCAACGTGATCGTTTCTTCACTTGTCTATCAGTGAACCTGCTCTGATACCAATTTTAAGTTTTAGAAGTATGCAATTATAAATTATACAACAGTAATCTGTAATGTAAATCAGCATAGGAGGATTTTACATGGTTTAATTATAAAACATACATCCACAGACAAAGCTGCAATTCACTAAGTTCTTGTTTGTACAATCTTTAGGATCGTTTATAGTGCTGACTCACTCTCACATACTGATCTAATCTTTGTAAAACAAAATATCGCCAAGATCTTAAACTCTAATGACACTGCTCACTCTCTATCGTAGATAACTTAATAACACACTATTAAGTCAATCCTAACCACGATGTATAACACTAAATTACATAGACACTTAACTCGTAAGTTTTCTCGAGTGTTATTAACTCAGACAGACCGAAGTAAAAATTCATGCACGATTACAACCTCTCATACATGAATAAAACACTCATAAAATCAAATCAAAGAAGCATTTCAACCTGCGTTGAAGCCCTCTTTTCAAATCCTGAAATGTCGTGGCATAACCTAACATGACCAACATCCATACATTATGAAAAAATAACGTTATATATATATTGGATGCCTGACCGAAATCTCCTTAAGATCTTGTAAAAATTATAAGTAAACTCTTATTAGGATAAAGACAAATATAATAGGAAGTGATATAATTAACTCCTAAAGAAATTAGGACACAAATAAATATTCTCCTATTTTAATTAGGATACATTAAATAATATCCTAATCTAAGAAGATATTGATTATAAATCAAATACTTCCTAAAATATACTTCTAGAAACAGTAAAACAAGAATCAGTATAATATCCTTGATTTATCACAAGTTGAACAAAAAATATCATGTGCATGGCACATGCCCATTGACGCCAATATGCATTAGAGAGGGTATGCCGGACTTGTTTGATCATAAATTATGTGTTTTTGTTTTCAAAATTTTTATTTAGATATGAGAATGAGAGATATATATTCTAGGAGAGATTGAATTATGTAAAAATATGTTTGTTTATGTGTATTTTATGTTTTTATTTTGAATAATTATAGTTTAAAAAATAAAAAATTATTTTCAAATATTATAAAATAATTAAAATATAATTTTTAATTCTTTATATAATTTATATTACAATAATAAAATTATTTGAAATAAAAAAGTAAGAAAAGACAAATTATGTAAACAAAGAGTAGTTTAAAATGAGAAAAAGTTGTTTTTATTTTTAAAAAGAATGATGCATATAAAAATGTCTAAACAAATATGTATTACATATTCTACAAGGTTTTTATTTGAGAATGAAAACAGAAAAAAGTGACCAAAACACTTAACCAAACAAGCTCTAAAAATCTATAGTGAAATTTCTACATTACTTTTTTCTTCTCTTTTTTCTTCTCTAGTCCCAAAACAGTCTTAGAAGCGTAGGGGACAATATCAAAAGGAAAATCAAAATAAAAATTGCATCTAGAGGAATTGAATGCTGCAAAAGCCAAGGAGATAATCCAAGTCAATGCCCTCCGTGGCCAACTCTTATAACAAAGCTATTAACCCCAGTGTATCATAGATCGCAACTATTCTTAATGATAGTCCTAAGATTTAAAAAGAGAATTACTAAATAAGACAAGTGGTATAACTTCAAAAAGCTATCTAATCAAATCATATATATAAAAGGTAACTGTTCTATCTTAAATTTGTATATATTATCACTTTTAAGTAAACCTTATATAACTTAATCTTCTTCCTCACACATTTTCTCTCTTATCATTCAAAGAGACACCATTTTCATGTATTCTGTTGCTGTTTTGGTGTGCTATAGCTTACTGGATTTTTTTAAGAAGAAATTGTTCACATGAAGCTCTGGAGTGAAAAGGAAGTTGAATTTGAAAAACAGTTATCTCCCACAACATAATATATTCATTATTATACCTAAATCCGATAAAAAAAATTGCTGAAATATTAGATGGCTGTTTTCACCTAAAAATATTTAGCTTAAATAGGACTCAGTTATTAGCAAAGTGATCGGAGATAACAATTTATGATACAATTTGTCATTTGTCAAAACGATTTAACATTAGTATGTTATGATTGATGTTAATCATATTTTTATCATACTTGTATTTTGAGTTTTCAACTAGTTTCTGTTTTAACAATTTAGGATTCAATTAATAACATGACTTACCATTAAGAAGTTTAATTTTAATCATTTTCATGATTCATTTGAATCTATTAGAGCCGTCAACTTTCCAACCTATTTCAGGAAAAATTACCTTTTACGAATATTTTATTTATCCATAATTAATATATTATCAAACATATTAAATAAATATACCATGCATTTACCAATTTTGATATGTTTTTAAAGATAGATTATTGTTTAAGTTATTAGGACAATTTTGATTTATGTAAAAGTATAGAATGCATATTAAGCAATGTTGACTACATGTTTACGGATTAGTTTAGGGTTGTTGTAGTTTGATAAATATGTTAACTAAATATGATTTAATAGTGCATTTGGGAACATAAAAAAAAAGTTATAATGTTTTAGTTGAAATAAAAAATATTCTTTTAATTAAGATAGAGTTGAATTGTTTAATTAACAGGAAATATATGTTTTCAAAAAATATTTTAAAAATATTAAGAATATTTCTGAAAAAAAAATATATAACAAGCAAACCAGCCTCGTCAAGGTAGGCAAAGACCAGAGAGTGAACAGGACAGCGCAAAATAAAAGGGTGAGAATCAAATTTCATTTCCTGAAGGGAACAGAAATGAATTTTTTGTGTAAGTATAATTTTCCGTTACCGGAGCCCTAGGTTTTGACGTCACACGTCCAGTTAAAAACAAACAAATGAACAAGAACAGAGTGCCATTGAAAACAGCTGAAGAGAAGAGACGTTGTTGTATGCCATGAACTGGTAATTTGATTCAGTTCTCGTGCTAATTTTCCATGTTAAATAGCATGAGGGTTCAGGATTTCAACGTTCGTATACTCATGGAGTTGTCTCTCTTTTCTGTTTCTGTCTCTCTATTGAGTGTAGTTTTCCACAACACTTGCATATTCCATGCTGAACGAAAAAAAAAGAGGTGTGACATAACACTTGCGTATTCTATGCTGAAGCTGTTATGCTTGTGAAATGTTGTTCTTGGATTTTTATGTTATAGCGACGAATGCTATTCTATGAGTGTGGCTGCGTGCTGTAAGTTCAGGTTGAATGTGAAATGAAATGAAATGGATAAGGTTATGATTTCAATTTCTATGAACTGGGATTTGAATATATTCCCTTTTCAAGGTAACCATGAAAAAGGTTCTTAATATAATGCTTCCAAAAGGTTGTTGGGTTCGAAGGAGGCCCCAGCTTTGAGGGTTCGGAGAGTTTTTTTTTTTTTCCGTGGGGCGGCAGGGTAATTTATGGCCGGAATTTCAGTTTTATCAAGTATTTTGCACTTAAAACTTGCAATTGAGGGATGGCCATTTTGCATTTCTTGTTCTTACTTGTTCATTTTATGAGTTCATTTGTAGTGTATAGGCGTGATATGTAAACTTGGTTTCATTGGTTTTGCTGTTTTGTATATGATATGTCTATTTCTCAAAATGAATATGATGCATCAGTTTGAGGATTTTTTAGATTTCTAACCTTATATTCTTTCATGTCTCTTGTTCTCTCTCTCTCTCCCCTCGCTCAATCTCTCTCTCTCTCTCTTATTGATTTGTTTAGAGTTTGAAATGTTCAGCTGATTGTAATTTACTGAAATAGCGTATTTGAAATTTTTTGGTGTCAGATTCTGAGCAATTATATATCTGCTTCGGTCTGAGCTTTTAAGTAATCACTTGCTGTTTATTTTATAGGTAGTTTGGCTAAATTTTTCTGGTTCGGGTTGCTGCCATCGTTTCTCTATAAAATTTTAGTGAGTTTCCCTAGGTCAGTGTTATTGGTCTGAACTTTGACGAGATTAGTCTTCATTCTTCTTCTAAAAGAGTAGAGAAAGCTGAAGAACGATTGCTGAACATCTTCCATTTGGCGTGGAAAGTTAGGACATAACAACATTGGTAATATTCCTGTTTTTATTGGGAGATGTGATTGATAGGTTGGGTTGAAATGGAAATTTTGGGTTGGTGAACATGATATATACGACTTTCTAACTATTTTGAATTCATATTATCAAGTGGACATTGAGAGATGGGATATACTGCTGCCCCACAGAATTCCATTGTTGAGGTTCGTTGTTTGCATAAATGGTGTTCAAAACAGAGTGACCTGAGACATGGAATTGGTCATTGCTCAACTATGAATGCATCTTCTTTTTACTTAAATTTTTCGATCAAGTGTAATCACAGAATTCTATCTTGCCTACAACAGAGAGCAGATCTTGTTGCAGTAAGAAATGTGTATTCTTTGAAGTGCAGAGGGCTGTCAGAAAGTGTTTGCATTGACAGAGTTGATGATGTTGACCAGAATGAACAAAGCTTAGAAACAGAAAGTCATGTATTGAGTGCTAATGGAAAATTCAAAGGGAAGATGATTACAAAAAGGCCTCATAATTCTTCTTTATTGTCTTTGGATGGGCCCTTTGTTGAAAATGATGGGAAAACCAACAATGAGATCCTTCAGAAATTGTGCACCAGTGGGAAGTTAACAGAGGCAACAAGGTTGATCGACATCATGGCACGTCGTAATCAAATTCCCGACTTCCCTTCTTGCATAAACTTAATCCGGGGCCTTATCAAAATTGATCGGATAGATAAAGCTTCCAAGGTCCTTGAAGTCATGGTCATGTCTGGTGGCATTCCTGATACTATTACATACAACATGATGATTGGGGGTCTCTGTAAGAGAGGACTCATAAATTCTGCTATCAGTCTCTTGGATGAAATGAGTTTGAGCGGTTGTGCACCAGATGTGATTACATATAACACAATACTTCGCAGCATGTTTGAGAATGGCAAATTTAAGCAGGCTATTGGGTTTTGGAAGGAGCAGCTGAGGAAGGGATGCCCCCCTTATTTGATTACTAACACTGTTCTCATTGAGTTAGTATGCAAGCAATGTGGAACCGCACGTGCTATGGAAGTATTGGAAGATATGACAATTGAGGGTTGTTGTCCTGATATTGTTACCTACAATTCGCTGGTTAATTTCAATTGTAAACAAGGGAAATATGAGGATGCAGCTGTCATCATATATAATATATTATCTCATGGAATGGAGCCCAATGCTGTAACTTACAACACTCTCCTCCATTCTCTTTGCAGCCGTGGCAGCTGGGATCAAGTAGATGAGATTCTTAAAATTATGAATGAGACCTCTCATCCTCCCACAGTGATAACTTACAATATTTTGATCAATGGTTTGTGTAAATATGGGCTTCTGGATTGTGCCATCAATTTTTATAATCAAATGATTTCTGAGAATTGTTTGCCAGACATCGTAACCTATAATACTCTCCTAGGTGCTCTTTCTAAGGATGGAATGATGGATGAGGCCCTTCAATTACTTCACTTGTTAAATGGTAGTTATTGTTCTCCTTGTTTAATCTCTTATAATACTGTAATTGATGGATTGGCTAAAAAGGGTAGTATGGGGAAAGCGATGGGCTTATATGGTCAAATGATGGAAAATGGGATCACACCAGTTGATATTACTCATCGTTCATTGATTTGGGGATTTTGCCGGGCTGATCTAGTTGAAGAAGCTGTGGAGATACTGCAAGAGATGGGTAGAAGAGGCCAAAAGATCAGAAACAGTGCTTACAGATTGGTCATTGATGGATTGTGTAGAAGTAAGAAGTTGGATTTGGCAATAAAAGTCCTAGAATTGATGATCTCAAGTCAAAACAAGCCAGATAAGACAATTTATTCCACTATACTTAAAAGTGTAACCAATGCTGGAATGATAGAAGAGGCTAACAAGTTGTGTAAAAAGTTGATAGAATGGAAGGTTTTAAAAGAAGGAACTTTGTTGGATTAAAATAGTGTTTATGCAATCTAGACATACAGTATTTTGGTGATAGGTGTATAGAATATACATTCTCATGTCTTTTTCCTACCCCTTTTCTCACCTATTTGCATTTATGATTGTTCCATCTCCAGATATAGCCACTCCTGTAACTTCCGCAAATAGTCATTCTTATGATCTATAATGCTGACGCTAGCTGCTGGCTGCTGCACAAATTCAAGCATTTGCCTCGGATAATAGAAGCAAGGCTTGCCTACTTTTGTTCTGAGCTTACTTTTTTTCTGAGGCCAAGTAAACTACAAGGTTTGCTTCACAGAAATAGCTTATTAAACATTAGCCAACCGGCCCTACTAGCCAGCAAGTTCAAATGGACTCTTGTTGTAATCTTATTCCAAGATCAACATGGTTCTGTAATGTTTTTGCAGATTTAAATTTGGAGTTTAATAGTAATCACATTAGTGCTCTTTCTTTGCCTTTCTGAATTATGGAATTTATTTGCATGTTTATTCTTAATACACTCAAAGCTTCTGATAATTTCTTTGCAATGGCCGAGGAGGTGTCTGTTTTTTATTTTGATATTTTAACATGATTTATTATTAGTAGTATTATTATTTACGTAAAATTGATTCTTAGAAAATATTATTTGAATGTTGAAAGTCAAAATTGTTGGTTTTCATAATGATATAGGAAGGATAGGAATGGTTTATTTAAATTAAGGTAGTGTTTGTTTCAATCACTTAACACATTTTAGATCTAAATACTTTTTAGAACTTAATTTATACTGCTTAATAGTATGTTTGTTTGCTTTTTTAGATATCACTTAAAAAAAGTAGTAAGAGAATATTTTACCTTTAATGTGACTTTTTTACCCTTGTTAAAATGCTAAATGTTTATATTTATATTTATACAATCCTTGAAAAATTAAATAGTTAATAAAATTAAATCAAAATTCTTTTTCATTTAAATAATTAATGTTATATTTCTTACGACCTTTAAAAAATAATTATTAACCAAAATTAAATAAAAATTATTTTTTCATTTAAATATTTAATATTATATTATATAAACTTATATGATATTATTGTATAACTTTTATATTATTAATATTATCAATTTTTAAAATTCATTCCTCTAATTAGATCAAGTTTAAGCCATATCAATTTATATAAAAAAAAATTGTAAGAGTAGTATTTTATCTTTTACATTTTGATGACCATATTTTGAATCATAAAATATTAATTCTATTAATTGAAGTGTTTTCCATTTCATAAATTTAAAAAATATATATATGATCTTTTAACTGACAATATTAAATATTAATTTTTTATTTTAAATTTACACTATTAAATAGAATAAAATGTTCTTAACAATCTAATAAATAACTTTTGAAGTTTCAATAAAACTGTCCCTATAATATGTAATAAAATTCTATCAAATATATTGTCTATTTTAAAACTCGCTATTTGTAATGATATTAAATTTTTTAATAGTTATTATTCAACATATTATTAGATAATTAATTTGAAATATTAATAGAAATAAATAAAAGTTTACCAATCATAAAAAATATTTATCTTCTTTTATTGTGATAACTATAAATATAGTGATAAATAATATAACAATTTGATAATAAATACTAAAACAATCACAAATATACCAAAAGTTGTACCTTTTAATAAATTAAAATAATATTCATAAATAAAAATTTGATAAATTTTATATTATTTCAATATGTAAGGACATTTATAGAATAAAATTTTTAACACAATTAGACAATAATGATTAGAAAATTTGATAAAATATATATTGTTTTAATATGTAGGGATATTTATGGAATAAAATTTTTAACACTTCAATTCGACAATAGTGATTAAAAAAGTGATGAATTTTCACTTTTTTAATTAAGTAATTTATCACTTAAAAAAAGTGTTGGGTTTATAAATAAACAAAAAATTGATGACTAAAATCTTAACAATTATAAGTGTTAAGTGATAAGTGATGATAAACAAACGGGCTCTTAGTCTTGTGATGATTGTTTACTTTTGTGGATTTTGTTTGATATACTCATATGATTTTATAGACTTGAGTTTGTAAGTTAAGAAAATGACAGATCAGAATGAGATTGAACAACAATGGGACTTGCAAAAAAATGAGGTCAACTAAGAAGTAATGAAATTGGCATTTTGCGAAATGGAAATCAATGTGAGAATAAACTAACAGAAAATATGGAGTCAAGTTTTTTTATTTTTTTAATAGAGTTGGAGAATCAAGGTCTATGAATTTGTTGTTATCCTAGGATTTCTTATGCTAATTTTGGCTTTAATCCTATCTCTTTACTCAAGAACATCAACTTCAAGTTTATTTTCTTTTTTTATGGTATCTTGGTATTTTGGTTGCTTGAATTGCCTAAAATCTTTTTCTATATTAACAAAATTGTAACGCAGGTACAGCTAAGTTATTGACTTTGGATCAAACAATGGCATAACTGGAGTAGTTACTACGGCTACCATACGAAATGAGACGAAAATAAGAAACATAAATTATTCATAGAGGTGCCGTAACAATAGGGTAACAGAAATTTCTTGTGTAATAGAGAAATCTAAAGTTAAACATACCAATTCAAGAATAGAACACAAGTCACCGCCATTAGTTCCAGCGGGAGTCCTGGTAGAATTTTTTTTTTTTTTTTTAAAGCACTGCAAAGGAAGGAGCATTTGTGACTTGGCCATGTGTTTTGCATCATTAGCTCTCAATGGACAAAGTGAGTAAGATGAATACTATTATTGTAATTGGATATATAAAGTACTTCGCTATTTAACTATAATGGCCAAATCCCTCTTTATTTTTCTCTAAATTGGGACTCTCAAGTATCACTTGGAGGGATGCTTTGATCTGTGGCATTTCTGAATATATTTCTGGATGTTGGGATGTATATGATTCTGCAAATAAGCCTATTTGTTGTAGTTGATAATGAATACGAGTAAACTAATGTTGTTATCAATTCAAACGTTAATATCCATATGCATCGAAACAAGAATCAAGTTATTATCTCCTGAAGGTCAAATTTTGTTGGATGTTAATTTTTTCCGAGGGTTCTTCCCTTGCATCTAAGGGTAAGACAAAAAATGAAAACTAATTTGGAGGTATAAAAATGGTCGTCTATATAATTAAAATAATGATTAAGAGCATTTGTTAAGATCGTATCCAAGGTAATTTCCCTTGCTATCGATATGAACCATTGTAAATTTGTACATATACAAATAATTTAAAATTCAAGCAAATATTAATAGACTGTTTAATATTTATATCAGCATCAATATAAAACTAACAAAATACACATTTAATACATAATCATATTTATACCAACATCAATAGAAAAATTAAAAAAATACATCCAACAATGTTCAAACATACAATTAATACTAATAAATTTTTAAAAAAAAGTTAATACATTAAAAGTGCGCATATATCAAATTTCGTTCATCCATCTATACAAATAATAAAAATCCAAAGTACTATTTCTGGTATCATATACCAAAATCAATGCAAAAATATTGTTGTAGACCGGCCCTTTGAAACACTAACTCATTTCTTTATGAAATTTTATATATGACATGCAAAACACAAAATCATCTTTCTTAAAATTATCCAAATCTCAGTAGTACAAGAAATCTACACACTACAAGGAATTTTAGTATAAGCCTTCAAATTTTTTTTCTCACATTTACGAATATGTAAATGTATTGCCTTATCCTCCCGTAATTAATTTGCAGAAATTAGTAAGATAATAAATGAGTTTAATGCATATTTACAATCTGAATCGCTATGTGTATCCCACCTATCATCAATTCACAGACCAGCATTTGCACCAGTTTTGTCGTTTTATTAATCTTACTGCCCACACTTCATCTTCTCCTTAAAAAATAGCTTTTTTAGCCGGTAGTATTTTTTATTAATATTAGTCATTCTTAGGTTGTCTCCAATTATCATTTTAGTGAATCTCAAAGCTTTGCCTACTTTCAATTACTTACAAACACTAAAGAAATCTATAAGCATTCAGCCAAGCAATAACAACTTTTTCGAGCTTCAGTTCAAGGGTTAAAAGACAAACCCAAAATTGCAAACCCCATAGACACAAAATTTCAAATGAGACTATTTATCCAAGCAAGCAAGCAACAAAGGGAAGGACTATTAAGGTGTCCTACGAGTTATCAACTTTATAGTGAAATCAATAGTAAAAATCAAATGAACTTCAATTTTCACAAGAAAAATCTCCTATCACTTGCCTCAAAAACTCTCAATGTAAAGTAGTGAAGAAAAAAGCTCAACCACACCTAGCAAAGTACCTAGAAGTTTGATGCAAAATATTGATATCTCCATCTGTACATAGCCTAGCTTCATGCTTCCAACAACAGATTCAAAACAGAATTCCAATATTAAAAAGGTAGGCAGACCCTGAAATTGTAGCTGATGCCAGCCTGTGAACCTGGTTGGTCGAATCTGTAAACAAGCTGCAAATTCACCACGAAGTTATAAGGTATAGATTCAAAGTAAGGCTCTTCTAGCCAAGGAAGGCCAAAAAAAGAGCAAAAATATCTAGTTATGATACCATGCGGGCTCATGCATTCTAATATGAAATTACAAACTTCTTGTGTTAGGTGAACAAAATGCATTCAGGAAACTAGGTATCGATTCAATTCTATTAAATATGAGTGCTCAATCAAAGGACAAAGAGAAATAAAGAAATGAGAAAATATAAGAAAAAGAAATTATTCAAAGAGGTGCCATAATACTAACAGAGAAATTTAAAGTTAGACATACCAATTCAAGAAAGCCCTGGCCCCTTTTTCTCTGGAGCTGTAGAAATCTATGGACCTTGAAGACTCTCCTGAAAGAGAGAAAGAAAATGAATAAAAAGAGAGAACTAGAATTAAAATTGAGCTAATATCATTAAGTACCTTGCGGTTTAACTACATGATCAGGGGTGTGTTTCAAGAAAATGAATGATATTAGCCAAATTAGAATTAGAATTAGAAATGGAGATGAGATATAAAAAAACCTCTATGATCCTACGGTTGTCTGCTATAAATTTCAAGATTTCCTCCCTGTTCACCGGAATAGGCAGTCCAATCTCTCTTATCCTAGACATTGCCCGGTTAGTCTTTTCAAAAAGCATTTGCTGACTCTCTGACGACGATGAAATGGTTGAGATATGAGCCACCAAAGCACAATGGAAGGGCGTAAAAGCCCCTGTAAATCCAACTTGTTAATATTGAAAACCAGAATTAAATTAAATCTACTGTTAACGTTCAAAGAAAATTTACAAAAATCAGAAGCTACATTTGACCATTGTTGCCTAAGTAAACAACATAAAATGATAATAGTTTTGACAAGAACATTTTTTGCGAGGTTTTATCTTTCAAAAGTTTTGGAATGTATTTGTCAGAACCAGGCTGTTTCAATGAGGATTTTCATCAAACGGAGACATACCCATATGAATAATTTGCTTTGTTAGATGACTTAACCTTTTTATACTTTATGAGAGAGACTAGTAAAATTAAGTGCAAAGGGTCCTTAATTATTCCAATTTAGCATAACCCTCTGGTCCTTTTGAAATTTCTTAATCAAACTCATAAATTACCAAACGAAGGACTTGATGACTCAGACAAAACTCATTTAAATAGACAATTATTATCCTATATTGAATAATTAACTCAAACCAGAGACTTTTAGAAGAATAACAGATCCCAGAAACGTTTAGAAGAATAACAGATCACCAATTTTAAGGAATAAACACAGAATTTGCATCCAAAGAAAAAAGAAACAAGGACAACAAAATTACATGGTTCGGCGTTAGGCTACACCCACGGAAGAACAAGAGGCAATCCGAGATTACACCACCAAGAATGTAATTTATACTCTCAAGACTCTATTCAATATATATTACACCATCAAGAATGTATTTTACACTCACTCAATTACACACAAGAAAATTCCTAATCCAATTAGAAGCTTCAATGTGAGAGCCACAACTACATTCTTTCTAACAGTTACACAAGAAAAGTAATGTCAAGAGACTAGTATACCTTCTTGAGCAACATCGAGCAGCTCGCCGTAAAGCCGATGCAGTTCCGCGACATCTTCTTGCGCCTTCTTCTCCAGTTCTTCGTCCTCTTCCTCAAGTTCCTGCGCGACAGTGAGGATTGAGCTAATACGCTCTTGAGTTGATTTCAGTTCTTGAGTCACTCCTTTAAGCTTCCTTCTCCAGCGAGCTTTCCTCACCTCTAAAGAGTGGAGAATCAACTGATCCATTAGTTGGTCGTTGTTTACGCCGACGGATATGGTGCGGTCTTCATTTCCACTCTCTGAAAGGGCAACCGAGCGGCGCTGTTTCTTCTCTGAAACCGCGGTGTAGGGTTTACGGGCCATCAGCTCTCAGTCAGCGGCGAGTCACCGCCGAGTCGTTGGAGTCTGTTAAGAGGCGGGATTTTTTTTTTTTTTTAAAGAATGTGGGAAAGTGGAGGAGAGAATACAGAGATTTTTTTTTTTTTTTTCCAAGACGGATGGAATAGCTCGAAATGAGATTCTACAGAGTGAAGAGTAGTTACCACTTGCCACGTCCCAATGATTTAATAGGGCAATCTAATTCAGCAGGGAATAAAAAATTGCCATGTGGTACCTTTTATGAGAAAATATTAATTATGACACATACTTTAATTTTTCTTAATTAATTTGTCCGTTGCCAAAAGGATGACAGCGGAAAGGTTGTGTGTCATCAGAGAACAAGGAAAAAAAAAAAAAAGGAAATCAGAGAGAGAATGAACCTCCGCAGTCGACATTCGGAAAAAACAAATAAAGGAGGAAAAATGAATTCAGTTTTGCTGCTAGCTTCTCTTTTGAATCTCATGAAATGAGCAGTCTATTTCTTCAACTAGTGAAAGTTAATCGGTTGAAACAATCTGAAATTGTGAGGATGTGGAGCTTAATTGAGGATGTAGTTGCAGGCTGGGAAATTCCTCTCTTTGCGCTTTGCGGCAGTGGAGTTGGGCTGTCCGGAGGAAATAGGCGTGGGGTTCGAAACTGGAAAGGATTTGTGATGAGGTGACTCTTCAACCACGATTATCAGGAACGTGGAAGGGAGGGAAAAAGAAACAGAGAAAATAAAAATAAAAAAAAAAAATTGGGAGAGCGGGAATGCAGCGCGCTTCTATTTCTTTTTTTTTTTCTTTTTTAATACCATTTTATAGCTTCCAGTGATTCTATATTTTTTTATTAATCAATAAACTGATTACATATACATATTGTTAACAAATAAACTAATTTTATATTTTTTAATAAATAAACTCATTTCTATATTTTTTTGATAAATAAATTGATTTTATATATATTTTTATTCATAAATAAACTGATTTTAAACATTTATAAAATAAAAATAAAAAGTATAGATTATGTTAAACACTTTTATATATCAGTCAATATTATCCCTTTAATTTAGTCACAAATAAAACATTAATTTTAAAATGAATTAATTTATATGAATTTATTTTGAAAACTTGTATATTAATTCAGTATTTATTTTTATTTTATTATTGATATTAAATCTTATTAAACATATTTCTTTTGGATATATATATATATATATTATTAAATAAAAATAAACATAGATTTATGATTACTAAAAAAGATAATATATATTATCAAAAAGTCAATGAGAAACTTATCATGTAATTATAATTATATGATATGATCTCGTTATAACTTATGATTGTAAAAATTATTTATATCATAAGCCATTGCTTGAAGTAACAAATTAGTAATGTATAATGCGTTCTTAATTATAATTACATTAATACTATTAACTCTTATGACAATAATACTATGGACAATAATTGAACTCATCGATAATATTACACAATATAAGATTTATTTAACTTATTTTATTTCTATTTTAAACCAATAGTTTAATTTCTGTAAATTACTTGTTATAGCCTCCATAGAAAACTTCTACGTGCTCTAGCCCACTTTATAATAATCTTTTTTGGCATAATTATATTAACATAGTATATTTTTTAATTATTTAATAACATAATTAATTATGTCAACATTTATTTCATCATTTTTGGCACCCCGAAAATTAACCAAAATTTTAATATTGATATACTCTATATGCATGCAAATTTATTAAATTTTAAATACAATACAACATAATGATTAATTAGCATTTTTAATATATAATTATAGTCATAATTAATTACATAGTTGGAACCTTTATCTTTACTATATATAATGAATTTGACATGTAATATACCATTAGGAAAGAATTGGTTTATTTAAGTTATGTTTAGCATAATCAACTAATAACCTGATGTAATAATAGATAATTATTATAATAGAGAGAGAAATTAATAAAGTATGTTAATTATTGTCTTATACAATCCCATTGGTTAGTAATTTACTAGTTAATTCAACGTCACCTCATACTAGAATGGAGAGAATTGATTTAACATAGTCAATATTTAATAAAATTTAAATTAAATTACTTCTAACGTTTTACATTTTAGTATATACTATATACTAATGCAATAAAATAATTAAATAAACTTCATATTTAGTTGATTTTATCTAATTTTATCATAATCTTAATTAATTTAAACAATTTATTTATACAAAAGTATCTTAAATTGAAGTTAATTTGATCCAAAATGTAAAAACTGGTCGGTATTTGATTTAGTTGTAATTCAATTATGAAATACAACTTATTCTATATGTAGTTGATTAATTAGGAATAAATTTGAAAAGCATTTATATGCATACAAATTAGTTAAATGTTAAAATCTTATAATAAATCATATTACTTTATCACACATGAAATATAATGAATCCACCAGAGATCATTGCTTTATAATATATTTTTTTATGTATCGATACTTGTACTATTTTTTATACATACAATAAAGAATGGAAGGCCTTTGTATAATATGCTTTATTAATATTTACTAGCCACTATGTTAATTAGATAATGTTTTTTTACAAATTTAAATACTAGAAGGATTAATTTAACATGTGTTATATATTTATAATAACAATGAAATAGTTTGGTGTGACGTCTTGATAATGAAAATTCTTATTAAAGTTCTATATAAATATTTAAATTATTTTAATATAATTGTGAAAATTATCTAATAAACTAAGTAATTACTTTTATATTTAGCTGTGTTTATTAATTCATATCATATATGCACATCAATAAATTAATTTATGTTATTTTCCTATTTTCTCAACTGAAATAATCCAGTTTAAATAAAAAATTTTGATTTAGTTTGATTGGTAAAAAAGTTATGAATCAAATTAACATTATAAATTTATTTACATAATTATCTTAATTAATTTCAATATAATTTGAAATTTCAATATATGTATTTTAATTGTTTAATAATCAAATTAGTACAATATACTATTGAATTGAATATACTATTAAATAGAAGGAACACATTACACCTAAAGTAGAGTTGAAGAATTAATTTTAATCATATATGTCATATGTTTACTTTGAGAAATTAATTTAATATGCAAATTTTGAATTAAATATGAATTGACATCTAATATACTTACCTACTAAGCATAGAGAAAATTTTTAAAATTCTATGTTTATTTTGATTGACTAGTTGATTAGTAATCAAGTCAAATATATGCATCTTTATTTTACAATTTAATTTTTAAATAAATTTCTACAATTAATTCCATACTATAAATTTATCTTTATTCATCTTAATTTAATTTGCTATAAATTATAATTATTTGTTGAATTATTTTATTTTGTTTCTAATATTAGTTATAAATAATTTGATATAAGTGATACATTGTAGATAATATGCTCTTTATGGAAAATAATTTGAACAAATTAATTAAAAGTTATAATATTATAATTATGGATTGGTTTTGACTTAATTTTGTCAAAGCTATACAAATATATTGCATTTCATATTAAAAGAATGAATATGTCAAAACTACACTTATTACTTGTTTCAAGACACGAAATAAACGTAACCCTATGAAATTTAAATTAAATGTGAAGCATTATAAATATTATTAGGTATTAAATGACAAAATAATAAATAAACATCCTCTTACAAATAATAAGAAGGTATAATACATATACATTATTTTATAAAATTTCTATAATGTATTAATTATTAATTACATTATTTTAAAATATAAAATTACTTGTAACATGTGAGATTGTAGCATTTACAAAATATTATATTAATTACAAAAATTTATTTATTAATAAAATAGAAATATCTTGCTTGACATTACTTATTATATATTATATATTGACAAGGAATATGATATAACGTTTAACGCCAATTAATGTCTATTATAATTATTTATAAATTAATTTAATATAATTACAAAACTGCAAAGGGCACATTTTTGTTATTTAACTTAAAAATGTTTTTATAAACAAAGAATTGTATTACAAATAATTTGAGTTTAATAATACATTTTATTATAATATCCAATACCAAAATATTATTAACATAAAAAAATGTATTAATGGAATTGTTGAATTGTCCATAAAATATTTAAAATTACCGTTTTATCACTAATCATTTATTCATAAAAGTTACTATGTTCTATTTAAGTACGCGCCATATATATAAATTTTATATTTAATCATATCTTAATAAACATAACTCAATTGTAATGAAAATGCAACCCAATTTTAATGGAACCGCAACATTAATATTTCAATTCCAATACATTATCTACAACCAAAATACATAATTCATCCATTATTTACAAGCACTTCACTTCTACAAGTTGAAATTGCAATTTTCCCAATTCGACATATCCGAAACATCTTTCAATATCCAGGACCTATAAGAAAATGATATATTAGATTAGAAGTCAGGAAAATTGTCCAACAAAACAAAAACTACAAGAAAAAATTATTTCCTCAAAGCAAATACCCAAAAAAAAAAAACAATGAAAAATGTTATTAGTTTAATTTTTTTAATTTAAAAAATAATATGATTGGTATTAATCTAAACATATACTAAATATACGTTTTCTAAAAACAATTTTCAGAATACAGCAACAAACAAGTCTAAACTTTTCTAGGCATCTATTAGTCAAGGGGTCCCTCAATCTTCTTTTACTCTTCCCTGCTTTCTTCAAACGAAGTCTTAAAGATACACTCGAATCAGCCACTTACAATTCCTTAACGAAGTCTAATCACTTGTGCAAGAAACTCTTCTTATGAAGCTTTGGTTTCTTTGGAAACTGGTTCTGCCAAAGATTACAAAATAGATAAACCGTTAGCAGGCACACAGAGTTAGACTAGAAATAAAGCGAAAACACAAGCATAAGTAGAATTACCTTTTGCCTTCCGAGGGCCCCAAAATCTGTCCGCTCCTTCCAATTGCTCTTGCGCAGTTTTATTGGCCGATTTCCGACATATTTACCTGAAAGGAGGTATGACATCATTAGTGAAAGCTATGATTAAGACATCAATGTGAATATAATGCAGCCATTGTTCTCTACACAAAGTGGAAAAAGTTATTTTATTTTATTTTTTTCTAAGAAAAAAAAGTGTTCCTATATTAAGTTAGACTTACCATTCATCTCTTTAAGTGCCGCTGCAAGGTCAAAAGGGTTTGCAAAGCTAACAAATCCGTAGCCCTTAGTTTTGCCTGTCCGCTTGTCTCTGACAACCTAATATTGCACAAGCAGACAGTTATGTAGACATGTTTCATTAGTTTTTACTAACATCAAAGGAATCACAAGTCCTCTTCAGAATATTTTATCAGATAGAAAAAGATCAAGAACAGCAAGAATAAAAACAACATTGAAAGAATAATATTAAAAAGGCACACACAAAGGCACTCATGTTGAAATATATTATTGTCATAGCAAGGCAGCCTAACTCTGAAGAGGATTGAATGTATCAGATCATGTTACATGAAGTCATATAATAAAAACAACAGTAATAGAATCAGCAAAAGCATCATACTAGCTTTTCTACGTGGAAAAACCAAAATCACAATAATTTAACAAGTTCCATCTTTAACACATGCAAAGCGATCTACAAATATTGCCCTAGAACCATTGGTATACCGTCTCCTAGATTTACAGGACAACTACAACTAGATCACAAATACAATCAAATTGCTCCTAAGCAAATGCAATTGTAAGAATGGCGTCAGCAAACCAATCCCCATGTCTCTCAATCCCCTTTTATCATTATATCTGACAGTTTTAAGAGTTTTGTTACGAAGATTAAGATTATATTTCTTTAAGGAAATTTGGGGACAGAGACTGATCAACGTCTTCAACATCCATAATTTCCCATACGCTGAGTAGTCCAAAACTCAAAGTTGATCAGCAAAGTGGGGAAAGTCAAGAATAGCATATGACTCGAAATAGAAATTTTAGTTGCAAAAAATCTGAGCAAATTGTCCACAAAACCAGCTCAACCCCATAGCCAATTTTTTCATAAGGAGGCTACGGGTTCCATTAATACATAATTTTGGAAGGAAGATGTTAATCAAGGTCTTCAATAACCATATCATATGGTTGGATCGTCCAAAGCCTTGAAGCAAATCAATAAGATCGGTGAGGAATCTGAGAAAAAGCTCAACTATAAAAAATTAAAAAAAAAAACTCAGAAATGACCTTTCGAATTCAGAAATGCCGAACAAATAGTCCACAAAACCGGCTGACCTTATCAGTTAACCAATTTCATCATAAAAATGATACTACCATGCTCACCAGTATGAAAAATAATTGCACATTGTCTAAGTACTTGCAGACTTGAGGCTTCTTAAAATGTCATTAGAGTTAGAGCCCACATCAGAAGTTCAATGAACTAATCTGACTCCAAAACCATCTGTACAAATCAAATCAACCTTGCTATAACTCATTCAAGTCCACGAATTTGGGTAAAAATTTAACTGACTCAACCTTCAGATGTCGATTCCAACTGTGAATATTTAATATTAAAATTGATCAAACCTCACTTCAAGCTAAGTTAGAGATTTTATATTCAGATTAAAAAATAAAATAAATAAACAAAAGAATTCGAAATCCCAGGATGACTAAAAGCACACCCTTTGTCAAATGAAGTGTCTTCTGAATTGATGTCATAATTAGACAACATTAAATATGATTACGTAAATCTAGAGATTCAACTAGTAACTGAGAAGCCATTCACAAAGAATATGTCTAACTAAAATGAAAATAGCAGACAAAACCTACCTTAACATTAACAAAACATAGTATAACTTCTCTCTGTGCTTCAAACAAACATCTGAACAGGAAATTAAAAAAATAAAAATAAAATCTTCACAGCATGAAGGCACTGTTTATTATACAAAATAGAAGAGATAAAGTGAAAAAAATACTTACTCTTGCCATGTTAAAGGAAGGAAATCGAGAAAATGCTTTAGAAAGAACATCATCATTCACCTCATTACCAAGATCACCACAAAATAAGCGATAGTCATCTGTAGAAATTCCCAAAATAAATAAATAAAAGAAACATAAGTTGCTTCCAGAAGAAAACCAAGTACATGAACACTTAGATCACCTTAATAATAAGCTCTCGGAATTAACAAATAACATGCAAAATGCTAAAAAAAAAAAAGGAATACGACAAATCATATACCGTATAAATTGCTTATACAAAATCCTTAAGTAGAAATTCAAAATAAAACATCATAAAAATATCAAGACACCATTGACGATCTTTTTTCTGGTGATGAAACTAAACTTCCCTAAACTTAATTGCCAAATTAGAGTTTCCGCTGGAACCTATAATTTTTTAACAATCATGAAACTTGAATTCAACCAACTTTTGGGACAATTAATTCCTCAAATAAAACATCATCAAAATAAAGAAAATGCACACCAAAAATTGGCATCAGGGATCAAGAACCTCCCATATGGAATATTAAATTAAGATATATTAAAAAAAAGAGTGAATCGAATTCTAAAGTTACCTACAAACAGTTAAAATCATTTAGAGTGCGTTTGTTTTGTGATTATGTGATTTTGTTTTTAATTGGATTTAAAAAAATGGGAGTGATTTTGAATTATTTTGAATTTTAACAAGAATATGCATTTGATATTAAATATTAAATACATTTAAAAATGTGCAACATAGAAAACTGGATTTGGATCAAAAAACGAATACACCCTTAACAGACAGGGGCTGAGCAGATACAAGTGAGAAGGAATGTACTCTCAACCATCAAAATCCTTAAATATCAATTCAAAATGAAGCTTCAAAAAAAAATTTACAAGTAGGCACGCTGGATAATTTTTTTTTTCTGGTGATAAGCGCTAAAATTCCCTCAATTTAGTTGCCAACATGGAATTTGAAACAGGGACCATCACGGAACCCTACAAATTTTTGACAATCATGAAACTTGTAGCTTTTTTTGCAGGTGGGTGGCACCAAGGAAATCAACCCAAGCCTTCTGGGACAATTAACTCGTCAAAATTAATCATCTCGAAAATGCACACCCCATATGGAACCAATCAAAACCAAAATATGCAAAATATATGCTACTCCAAAACATTAAATTAAGTTAAGATGCATAACAAAACATATGTCAAAAGCGTTCTTAAGTTACTATCACATGAACAGTTAAAATATGTACATTCAAAGGCTGAATGGAACCAAGTGAGAACAAATGTAAACTTACTTTCAGGCCAATCAGCAAGAGTAGGGTCTTCCCAGGTCTGACCAGCAGCTTTACGAGGAACCGCTTTCTTCTTGGTTTCAGCTTTATGCTCAATCTCACTGCTGGCAAGCGCAGCTTTCACGCTCTCAAGCGCTTCAGGAGTAATCGTCTGCGCATCCCTTTGAAACAACTGTTGCGCCTGTTCAATTTAACCACAAAAAACTCATCAACATAAAACGCCCAAAATCCCACCGTTTCACAAAATTAGAATAAATAAACAAACAAACAATTGTTCAGAAAATTACAGAAATCAAGCAAACATGTAATCCCTAATTCGAATATGAATGTAACAGACCTGGTGGTACTGGGGAAGGGAGTAAACGGGGGCAGAGTAAACGGAGGGGACGACCGGAGGAGGCTGAGGCGCGACGTAGGATTGAGGATACGCCGTCGGATCAGCTTGTTGGAGGTGGAAAGGCAAGGGAAAGTAGGAATTGTTTGCTGATGATGTCGCGTTATAAGTAAATTGTGCAGAGGACGAAGCCGACGGAGCTGAGGAAGAAGGAGGTGGAATCGACATGGGCGGAAACGTCGTCGGATTTGGAGGAAGGGAGAGATTCGCTGACTAGGGCTTCGAAACGGAGAGCAATAATTACGAAGCTCTAGAATTTGATTCGAGGTCTGCTATGTTATGACTTACTGCGGAGACCAAAAGAGTAGGTTTTGAAAAGCCCAAATAACATTTCGCACCTCTACGATTTCTATAATTCAATTACCCCTCAACATTTCATTAGGTTATTTTTGTCATTTTGTAATTTTTTAAGATTTACCACTTTTGGCCCTTTGCTATTATTAGGAAACCGGATTTGCCAATTTGAGTTGAGATCGTATAACTAGTTTGACTACTGTCAAAATTAGGACTTTTCATCCCAATGTTAGAAGTAGACAATTATCGATTATTGGATACAATCCTACTGCTTTCTTTCTACAAAATTATTTATGTCCAAGTTGATTGAGCTTTACTCGAAGGTTGAGATTGCACAATGCACATATTGGCAACCTCATGGAATTGCCAGTTGATTATGTGGAGGGAAAAAAAAGTCTCAAATGAATTTGTATAACATATTTCGAAGAAAATATGATTCTGTATTCATTTCCTTCTGTTGACTGAAAAATACAAAGCCAAAAATAACTGAAGTTTCAGGCTGGAATACCATTAGATCACAAAACAGCAGCAAACGTAGGCCAAACTCTGAAAAAGCCAGCAAGATGCTATTGCAGGGATAAGGGATTGTTATCGTATAATTTGGATACAATGCACATATATCTAGAGCAATATTCTAGTGAAGGTACTTGACAGGCACAAGGATAAGAGGAGTCTTTTTGCAGACTGTGATGCTCACTCCACATGTCTCCTCCATGTCAATATCATTCATTCCATCAGGCAACTTCCAATCGAAGCAATCCAAGAGATTTGCAAGTGCAAGCTCCACTATTGATAAGCCCATATGCATTCCAGGACAGCCTCTTCGACCAGAACCAAATGGCAAAAACTCACACTGTTGCCCCCTCAGATCAATGGAGTTATCCATAAACCTTTCTGGGAAGAATTCTTCAGGTTTCTCCCAGTAGTTAGGGTCTCTTCCAATTGACCAGGCATTGACTTGGATCACTGTTTTAGGGTAAATGTTGTAACCATGAACTTTGAAGTGGGATATTGATTCTCTTGGAAGTAGCAGTGGGCCAGGAGGGTGCAATCTGAGAGTTTCTTTGATTATCATCTTCAGGAATTGAAGTTGATCAAGATCGGATTCTGTAACTCTTCCTTTCTTTCCAACACAATTTCTGACTTCATCTTGTGCTTTTTGCATCAATCTTGGATTCCTAGTGAGCTCTGCCATTGCCCACACCACTGTAATCGCACTGGTGCCCCCTCCAGCCAAAAATATATTCTGATTTATGCAAACATAGCCGGGTAGTCATATAAAGAGCCTAACTTCATGATGAATATTATGCAAACCAGGAAAAAATAAGACGCAAACACAATACTCAGTGTCTCTTAAGTGATATGCTAATTAATTAGGAGTTTTGCTCAATTGATGTTTCCCAAAACAAACTTTATTTAATAGGTCCCAGGCAATAAACCTAGATTCATAAATTAACACTGCAGATAATTCCTTAGATTTAATTACACCCTCAATAATACATTAACAACCAAAAATCTACTGTTGGAATTGGCATTCCTTTCCTTTTATCAGCATAGTCACTTTTTTAGTACCAAAACAGGGCTAGCAATAATATATATTGTGTTAAAATTGAAATCAATTGTGTGAGATTTCAATAATTCCTTTTACAAATATGATTATATGCATCAAGTATTGAAATAGAGAT
Source organism: Boswellia sacra (assembly GCA_013180625.2). Lineage (NCBI taxonomy): Eukaryota > Viridiplantae > Streptophyta > Magnoliopsida > Sapindales > Burseraceae > Boswellia > Boswellia sacra. The sequence goes on along the minus strand of SNVD02008814.1, from coordinate 307,351 downwards.
GGTTAGAAGCTTCTTGCCATGAGTACTGCCTTGATATGATCTCTTGTTAGCCGCGCTTCGGGCCCAGATTGATAAGCTTGATCTCTCTCTATTCTCAGCATCACATCAATGATGTCTTCCTGATCTTGATTTCTCCTCTCAGGTTTAAGATGATCATCAATTATCTGCTGGAGGAAGGAATCCAATTCATGGAAAATCCTGTCAAGCTTTCCATAATAACCTGTTAACCTGTCAATGATCCAGCCTAAATATGAGAAGCACTCTTCTGCAGTGAAGCTTCCTGCCATAGCCTCAGCTGAATGAATCAATTTCTTAAATCTACTATCATCAAATTTGCTCTCATCAAATCTCTTCCCAAAAGCTATCCTAAATATTATACTCCCAGGTAGCTCATAAATCTTTTCAGAAAGATCAACAGGAGTTGCAGAAGCTGATGATTCCGAAATCGAATTCATAAGCAATGCCACTTCCTCTTCCCTTACAAACCCAAACGACTGCACCCTCTTGACACTAAAAAGCTCAAGAACACATACTTTCCTCCTTTCTCTCCAATACTCACCATAGGGAGCAAAAGCTACATCTGAATAGTTGTATGAAAGCTTCCCGGCACCAGTTAATTGTGGCCTGCTACAGCAGTCGAGATCATGAACTTTCAACACTTCTTGAGCTGCCTCAGCAGAGGAGATCACAACAACTGGTACACGACCAAGTTTGAGGAGCATGACGGGTCCATATTTTGCTGAGAGCTTCCTTAAAGATCGGTGAGGCAAGGCTCCAAGTTGGTGTAAATTGCCAAGCAAAGGAAGCCTAGGTGGGCCTGGTGGAACCAGCTGCTTGTGTTGGCTTTTGACTTGTTTTATCTTTCGGAGCAGAAGCAGTAGAGGGATGATCAGGAGAAGAGGGAGCCATATTGGTAGATTGTGGAGAGCCATTAAGCTTACTCAAGATTGTTCTGCAACTTCAAATGATCATCCGCCACTACCAAATTTATAATATAACGGATTTTGGCTTGCTCCAACGACTGCAGTTTGTCTATTTGACTGTGGTAAAAATCAACCCAATTGGGCACTTAAAACACTCATAACATTTTTTTTAAAAAAAAACGTTTTTATTAACGGATGATTTTGATTGCATTAAACACTACAATAATTACTTTTACTTTATTAATATTTTAAAATTTGTGGAAAAAAAAAGTATACAGTATTAAAAAGAAGTATCTTGATAAACTTTGATAAAGGAAAGGTATTAATTATTAGGGTAATATCATAAATCACTCCTTAAATTTAGCTAATTATCATCGAAAAGTCTCTTCTATAAATATATCAGCGCCGTCTCTAACGTTTGCATTTAAGCTTCATCCAGGTCCATTCAACAAATTCCGATAGATTTTAAATTAACGTTTTAGGGTATTTTAGTAAAATTACATAATTTCATATACGATAATATCATAAACTACCCTTAAAGTTCAGCTAATTATCATACAGAAAGCCTTTTATGTAAATATATCAGCGCGGTTTTTAACGTTTGCGTTTACGCTTCATCGAAGTCCAGCCAACAAATTCCGCTAGCTTTCAAATTAACATTTTGAGGTATTTTAGTAAAATGACATAATTTCATATCAGTAAACGTAAAACTAACCCTTGAATTTTCTTTTCTAAAATATTCATTTCATATCACACAAACATCACCATTCATAACCACCATAACCACTATCACTACCATCAAATTCATTTAAATAAAAAAATATACGTCATAAGACTCCATCATGATAGCACCGAATTTTCGTCCACCATCAACACCCACCATCTCAACTCCATCACAAAGCTATTAAAAAAAAAGAATCAAATATTTAAAATTAAATTCATATTATTTCAACAATTATGTTTAAAAAAAATTATGCAAAAACTCTAAAACTCAAAACTGGCATGCTTTTCTTTCTCCTCACTAACTTCTTTCAAAATTTTCTCAACCTAAGAAAACATTCACAAATACTACGTATTGAAATGAAGCAACAAAAATAAAGACAAAAAAATTCTCAAACTGAAATTTTATAAAGAATCAGTAGCCAGCCAAAGCTATATTTGAAGATTGAGAGGTTGGGGTGACAGAGGTAGCTATGGGTATGAAAAGGGATTGGATTTTCGGTTTTGAAAAAAAAAAAGAAAGAATAAAGGATATAAAAGTAAGGGTAAAATAGCATTTTTAATTTTTTTCTCAGTTTCTATACAAACGGAATTTGTTGGCTAGACTTGGATAAAGCTTAAACGCAAACGTTAGGGACCGCACTGATATATTTACATAAGAGGCTTTCTACAAGATAATTGACTAAACTTCACGTGTGGTTTATGATATTATCCCATATGAATTATGTCATTTTACTAAAATACTCCAAAACATTAATTTGAAAGCTAACGAAATCTGTTGGCTAGACCTGGATGAAACTTAAACGCAAACATTATGGACCGAATTGATATATTTACATAAAAGGTTTTTCACATGATAATTAGCTAAACTTCAAAGACGGTTTACGATATTATCCCGTTAATTATTTCTTCAATATTTGTCAACATATATGTCACTTAACTACACCAGTAACTAACTGCCACTAACAAGGCAGCTCAATACATAATCTTAACATACAACAATAAAATATTAGGTAGATGAAATTATATGAGCTACCACATCAAGAACCTGAAAAGATCAATATTCCAATTACTTAATGACAAAAAGATATAATTTTATTGGTCTCTCTTGCTTGTTGTTGGCATCTTTCTTAAATAATTCTGAATCAAATCTCCAAGAAGATATTGGGTCGATCTGGGATTACTGTTATCATGGAAAAAAACATTTTTTATACAGTAACAACAACTTAAGATTGTTTGGAATTGCTTATTTATCTGTTTTACAAAGAAACTTTTGTAAAAAAAAAAAAAAAAATTAACGAAGGACTATAAAAGCAAAGTACCACTCGCTTTTATAGACTTACTTCCGCTTTTGACGTGAAAAATTTTTAAGATATCCTCATAAAAAATAAATGTACAAGATTATTTTTATATAGTTAACTTTTTTAAAAAATTAATAATTAACTAATAGGTAAATAATTATAAATAATTATTTTTTATGTTCTGTTTTAAAAGAAATTAAAAACTGTAGATGAAAGTGTTACCGGACGGCAACCGAAGCCGGTGGTCGATGAAATTTTCCGTTGGCGCATCACCAAAGGGTTCTCCACCTCGAGTCTTCCTGATTCTTGTCCATCCCCTACCTTCTAGGACTTCTGTCCCCCATATCTACCACATCCCAATGCATCTACACAGCGCAGACATGGGATGATGGGAATGACGACCAGAGCACAATCTATCGATTGGTGTTGGCCTCAACAACACAGCAGGTGGCAATTTTAAGCAAAGGACAATAGAACTTATGCCGTCGGATCTTCAACCTTGTTATATTATACAGCCACAGGTCACCTTCTGTACGGGTGATGTCACCGGATGCACCCCAAAGAAGTCACCGACGACCGGCTCCGGCGACGATCCAGTGACTCTTAGCGACATTTTTTTCAAATTTTTCTATTTTTTAAATTTCATAAAATTATTTACTTAAATTTAAATAAATGATAAAATAAATTAAAATATATAATAAATAAATTTAATAAAATTTGAATTGTTTTGCTTTTAATATTAAACTAAAAATTTTATTTAAACTTTAATATAAGTTATATGATCATATATTTTACATAAATTAAAAATTAATTATACTTTTAAAGTGTTAAAAAATTATAATATTTTTAACTATGTAATTTAAGTAAATTTTAATAGTAAAATATTACAAGGAAATAATATTTATATTTATTTTTGTCATTTACTCATAACAAAAGCTAAGAGCAATTTCGAATACTTTTATCCTGCTTTTGAAGAATAAAACAATTTAAAATTTAGTTTATCAAACACCCTCCTAATTTTTTTTTAAACTATTTTTTGTTACTATAAAAGAGAAACAGTTTATTTTTACAATAATAGCAATCCCAAACTGATTATCTGACAGTAGCCTATTGTCTTCTCTAAGGAATTTTTCATGATTGAGTTAGCTAATATTAACTTTTTTATTTAAAAATTTATAATAATAATAAAATAACTAATAACTTATTAAATTATATTTTAAGTGAAATAATATTCAGGTAAGTATTCATGTGAAAAGTGTTATATATATTATTTTGTTCGGTCCAAATCTTCTTTAATGTCTGATCTAATAGCCTTCTTTGTCTTCGTTTTTGCTACTGTCTTATTTATGTAAAAGAATTTTTAAGTTAATTCTTGGTGTGTTCATTTATAAATCTGGTATTTTTATTTTTAATTAAATTTAAGAATATGTAGTTAATTTTAAATTATTTTAAATTTTAAAAAAGATACGTAGTTAAATTTAAATATAAATTATATTAAAAAATATATAATATAAAAAATAAGATTTAAATCCACGACGAACAGAGCAGAAACTATTCCTTTAAAAAAAACCAAAAAACCGAGACTAGCTAGTATAAATTGGTGAACGCGATGTAAGCAGCTCCTCGTTGTTATAATGTACGGCTCAAAATATCGATGGCTGCGCATGGATAACCGTTAGAAGACTTGACTGGGTTATTTTCTGAGCTTTGAATTCTATTCAAACAAAAAGAAAAAAGAAAAGAAAACTCGATGGAGACTTGGGTTTTTTCTGGCTGATGAGAAGAAAAGAAAACTCAATGACACTAGTTAATTATTTTAATTTGTTAAACCGGTAAATAGTTTAATTTTATTTTATATGTTAATCAGAAATATTAATAATATGCATTATTTCTAAACTATTGAAGAGTATTTGATTCAGATAACCTTTGATCAGCTTAATTGTTAAACAAATAGTCGATTAATCTTGACGGGAAGTGAGGGAGGGAGATATTTCAAGGTTTTGAAACTAGAAAGGTGTGAATGGATTTAATAAGTTCATTCTTCTTGCCTCTTCCCTTTTTAGACTACGAGCTCCAGCCTCATGTGCTAATATTCCTGTCAATGTAATGAATTAAGATACTTTATTTATCTAATTTTATCTAAAATTTTAAAAATTCGATAGCAACCTTTTTATACAGTTAAACGATCTTGCAAAAGAAATGGCTTTCATGGATTCTTAATAAAAGACAGAAAAAAAAAGAAGTTAGTATTGTATCCTGTTGACCCGCTGTGATAATTGAACCACTTTCAACCGTTTCAAATTTTAAGGCAGGTAGAGGACTTATCCACAATTTTTCAAACTAATGGGATCTCAAAAACTTTAGACATACCCAAAGTGAGATCATAATTGCGAAATTTTATACATAACATTTTTAATATCATAATTCTAATCCTAATCCTAAAAGATAGGATAAACTGTTAGCACAAGTGACAACATTATCATTTTGATTATGTCATCGGACATGATATCGGACATGATAGATAGTATTTTTAATAATTATTACAAAAGTCAGAGGTATTGTTAGGTTCACGTTGGCAAAATTGTTTTGGCATTTTACGATAAAAAGTTGGTTTAAAATTTGATTTCCAATGTGATTAATATTCATGTTCGCTTTATTTTCTATTAGACATAGCTTTAATTAGGATAATTTGTTGAAATCTTAATTTTAATAGAAATTCATTACTGGACATTATACCAATTATTTTAGAACAATTAATATATTATTCGAATTCAAGTTAAGAGAATATATGTTTGTATCATATCTTCTATTGATTCTACTTTATGCTCTTTCTAAAAAAAAAAGAATTCTAGTTCTTGCAGTTGAAGGAAAGACAAATTATGGTGAATGGGAAACGTATATATAGTTGTCCTTACAGCTTTGGAACGCATGTATTATCATACATTCAAGGAGAGCTAGAGCAACAGCAAGCTGCGGTGATGATTATTCTTAACAAATGTTGTGTTAAGATTGCACTAGTGTTGAAGAGTTTTACATTAATTATAAGCTAAAGACAACATATTCACAGTTTTTTAATAATAGATTACAATCCTTATATACGTAGATTCCTATAATCGACTTTCATGCATATTTACTTTACAATTTTTTATTATATTCTCTATTACAATATATACATATTCAAATATTACAAGTATAAGGAATAATAATAAGTGAAATCCTCGAAATAAGTCACACCTGAGTAGGCCTAACAAAATATAGAAAAGAAAAGCCCCATCAAATTTTTTTAAATACCCTAATTATTATAATAATCTTCATTGCTTTATTCTCTTGTTAATCAAATGAAGACCATTGATTCAACACTTAAGAACTAAATTAACAAAGCCAAAGCTATAAACAAAAGGAGACATTGCCCTACCCCAGATGAATGTATTTATTAATTAATTAAACCATAAACGGGGCTTTAATATAGCGGGAAAACAAAACAAAAAAACCGTGAGTGTCGATTGCTTTATTCTCCACTGCTACCACACTCACTTTATTAATCATGGTGACGAATACTTCTGATTCAAACCTTTGAACGAATCAATTAAATCACAAAGCAAATTAAACCAACTCCATCCGTTAATTAAATTATTAGAAACTTGTCAACCCGCTTGGACGGATGCTTCTACATAATATCAATATAAATCTACATCTTCTCGCACTCCATACACTTCCAAACCATAGCTTAATTTCTTCTACTCTCCTATACCGTAGAGCAATTTCTTTCTTTACTATTTTTTTACCTCTCTCTTCTCTCCATTATTTTATATTTTGTTTTTATATTCATAATTATCTGAATCTTTTGTTTATTTATTTTTCAATAGAACAAAAGCAACTAAACAAGGTTGTATATACAGTTATTTCTTTTTTCAATATATAATTTATATTTTATTAAAGGTTTTAATTCATTATGTTTTCCTAATTATGTGTATCTTTTTATTTTTCAAAATTAACGAAGTCTCCTCATATTATCAAGGTTCACCAAATATTCTTGAAATACTTTCTCTATCTTTGAACAAAATTTTCTCGTTACATCAATGTTTGTGTCAAATTATTATGTTTGTTCAAAGGAATCGTAAATTGGTGTTCGAGTTCATTTATTTGGTAAAATATCCACTCTTTTCTTTTAACCATTATAAAACTTTATTTTTTTCATTATATATTCATTCTAAATAATATATAACATTTATTCAATGTAACTACATTTTGTTGCTTATATATATTCGCGTTAAGGATAAATATTGGTTAATAGCAAATTGACAACATAAATACAACAAAATGTTTTGGAGCCATCTTGACATGACTTGGCTCCAAATGTGCACTCTGCTCTGCTACTGCCACTGAGTTGGTAAAATAGATTGTGTTTATATTTATGTTACAAAACTTGTTATTTTATTTCTTAAAATAGTTAAATTTGACAATTACAGAATAAGTGAAAAATAAGAAAATAATATTATGAAATAGGGAAATGGCGTGGCCATGGGTTGTCATGCAAGTAATCGACGGCACATTGGCGGTGTGTTGGGTGCTCAATTTTTTCAACCTAATCCAGTCCATTATTTTATTCCTCTTATAAGAAACTTGATCTCATGTCATCAAATTCATTTGGGCAAATGATAAATCTGCTCAAAACCTTCTGCAGGGGAAAAAGCTCCATAATTTTTTTTAAATAACTCTAATTATAAGTATGATTTTAGTTTATTTTGTTAATTTTTCATATTATAGCCTTTTACTCGACAATTATAGAACTATCCGCCACAAGATTATTGCATTAAATTTAAAAAAAAAACAGGATTATTTTTTAAAACATCCTTATAATTAGATTTATTTTGTAAAGATTATGAAAATGTTTTATGCATTCGTCTAAGATTGGTGTACAATATATATATATATATATATATATATATATATATATATATATATCCAGTTTTATTCATATTTTATATTAAAAAAAAGTTCACTGAAATTTTGTCATTATACTTATTGGGTAGCAATTATCAAAATCTAGTTGGAAATTCTATAATGAATTATCATCAAAATCTCACCAAATTAAATATTACAGGTTTGATATAAAAGTAAAATCTTAATTATAGGATGAGACAATATCATACCATAAAAATAGTAAATCCTGTTTATGACTTAAAATATACCTTTTAAAAGTTTTTTTTTTTTTTCCCATTTCTAGATATCCATGTCTGGTGGTGACCATGGACATGGACATTCCAAACATTTCAACACAACAATGGATCTGGGCTCGCAATTTCTCCTCGTTTTTCCAATGGATAGAGTGGATCGTCACACACACACACACACACAGAGAGATTGTCAAATAAGTTAATAAGAGCCTAGAATTGACAAAGTTTTAAGTAAACACGAGAGGGAAATATGTATAAAAGGAGAAAATGAAAAGAATGATTGTTATATACTTGAATTAATTGATTTTTTTTAATACTTTACATGTAGTTGGATCCACCTTTTGGAAGTAATTTTATTATGTTAAAAACTTAATTAAGACGTAAAATCTATATCATAGATTAATTTCTAAAAATTCGTGTTTACTAATATATTAATGCACATATTCAAATCAAGATGATGTAAAAATACATTGTGAGGTTCAGGTCCCAGCTCATTTGAGGTGGAGGTAGGTTGCTATTTATATGAACGAGGCAAAATTTTAATTTGCGCATTAAAATATAGTGGGAAAGCGTTTAACGTTCTCTAACTCGCACCTCAGTATATGCATCATGTTTATTTTATGTATAATACATAGACTAATTGAATTACATAAATTATATTAAAGTCTAAAAATAAAAATATAACAATATCTTACTTTACTAAAAACCCTAAATTTAATTGTACAAAACATTAGTCGAACCAGTGAAGTTCTTAGTCGTCGTTCTTTTAATTTATTTCGTCTATGCATTAATCTAAATTCTCCTTCTCTGCCTTCATATCGAAGCTTGCGACCAACAACCAAATTGGTAGACATAAACAAATATATTTTTATTTTGGCTATGACTTCATTTACTTCCTTTACACAATCACCTTGATTACGACTTGATTTAATAGCAAGTTCTTAATTTTGATATTGCTACAACAAAGTTGTTTGTAATTTTTTTTCTTTTGGATATTATTATCTAGGGGACGATTGTTTTTTTGTTTGAAGTATGAATAGGTATAAATTAAACTAAAAGCTGAACAAGTCTGAATATAATAATTTGAATAATATTTTTTTATTTTAATATCTAAATTGAAATGTTTAAAAATTAATAATCTCATATATATATATATATATATATATATATATATATATATATATATATATATGTAGGTATTGATTCAAATTGTGCATCCCTTAGAGATTGAGGTTTTTTGTTTTTTAAAAAGAAATAAAATTAAAAAGACAATGGTGGATAAGTTATCTAAGAAGACAAGAGTACAAAGACACAAAAATTTCCCAATTATTAAAGAATTTTAAAATAATTATTAAAATGTTTGAAAAAAGGAATATTTTTAAGGTTTAATAACTTCTTAAATTTAATTGAGGACATTATAAGAATACTCTAATTTAATTACAAACTTAAGTTGAGAGGTGACCAACCACACATAATATAATAAAAGAGTAGCTAGGAGGGAGGAGGATCATAAAAGAGCTAGCAAGCATATTCAATCATGATAAATGAACTGCAATTATTTTTGCAGTTAGCAAGCAAAAGCAGCCACACCAACCTGGCCTTCCAACTTCAAACCCATCACGTTTTGCCCAGGGAACCTATGGGGTGAGTGCAATTTTTCAATCTAAATTTATTTGGTAACTATTTGAATCCATATTCACATAATGACATTACCAACATTCAACGTAATTTATGAGGAAATGAAAACATAAATATGATGGGTTGTATCATATCTTAATGTAACTATTTTTCCCCTTATGACATTGAGATTATGCTCTTTTAGCGATATGATAGAAGGTACATGTAACTTATTTAATAAGTTGATTATTTCTCAAGCAAAAGAAATCTCAAACTTGCCTCAATACAATTTGGAGATAAAATAGCTTTTAGAATACTTTTGATCAAGTGCAAAGAGGGCGTCATGAAATTTAGCCAATTTTTAATTGACTTGCCATAACAAATTAATAGGTTGACGAGCATCTCATCAACTAATCATTACAGGTGAATGGTTTTTCACTTGCCATTCGTTGCATGTTCAAAAACGTAACACCTGTCAATACCCATCATTCGATGCATAGTTTAGTACATGTATGTATGCGTGTGTGTTCTAGATAAACCTAAAAAGCATATTGTATTAAAATGTGATTATTAAATTTGGTTCATAAATATGCATTCGCCCAATTTCATCGTTAACTTAAACCATTGTAGGGATAATTTCGTAATCTTCTATTATAATGAATTTAAAATTTAACAGAAATTAGTGTATGAAATTTTTAAAATTTTAGTTTAAATTTAAATTAAATATTATAAAGTACCAAAGTAATTATACAAGTTAATAAAAATTAAATTAAATTTAAATGAAAATTAAAAAAGGATCATAACACATTTTATCTCCTTCACTTTCTCGCTGCTCTCATCGGGCTCTCCATCATCCCTCACCGCCGTTGCTTTCTCTGGTGAACCCTCCCTTTCCCTCCTCCAGTTCCACCTCTCTCCCTTCTCCCTCACCCCCTACTCCCGTATTGAATGGTGGATGGACTTTCTGTCCTTTCTTCTTCTTTCTATTCTCCAGTGTGGATTTGGGAAGTGGTTATTGGCGTTGTGATGGATGCTGCCATGATTTTTGGGTCTGTTCAATGCCTTAATCCACGATTTCCATTTTTTTTCCAATCACATCTCCCCTGCAGATCGGTCAACTCCTCACAACCTTCTGATCATCCTTCTCTACTAAAACAAAAAAAACACCACAGTTCCGATATGCACCCTTCTCTTTCTTCTGATCTGTCTTCTTCCCTTATCCGCTAAATTATTATGGTAACTGTGTTGGGTCACAAGCAATGGTTGCAGAAGCAGGAGAATTTATGGAGGAAAATGGGCTCTCCTTTGTTGCAGAGAAGTTGAGTGGTCTAGTCAAAGGGGTACAGAGGGGAGTTGAGGGATGAACACTTGAAGAGCTATTTCTTTGGTTGAGAGTAAAGATGAAAGCAGCGGTGTCGAGATTAGTGTAGGTTTAGAGAAGCAAGAACTGGAGGTTTTTGCTTCTCTATTTGTCAATAGGTTAAAATGTTGATCTAACGCATCACGGCCATTTAATCAATTAACCTGGTCCCATCCTCCATCATCAAGCTTCTCCCTCAAGCCGCTACCATAGCATTTATTCTTCTTCACCGATTGCATTGCAATCACCATCCTCCTCCACCACTCCACTTCCATCACCTTTCTCCATCATTCATCACCCAATCCCAATCAGCCTCTAACGCAAATCTCATCTCTCTTCCTCCTCCACTTCCTTCACAAATTAGACCACTCTTCCACCCCCTCACTACCCGATTTTCCATCCTAAAAAACAAAAATATTTTAATAAAAAAGAAAAAGAAAAATTTGATTGGCATGGTTATACTGATATGCAAATTGCTATAGATGTAGTTGTGCTGGAAGTTTAGGCTTTGTTTATTAACATTTTCGTAGGACTATTTTTTTAAAATATATATATTTATTAATAAATTTAAATTAATATTAATTATATATTATTTTTAAAATTTAAAAAATTTAAAATTAATCGTATATTATTTTTAAAATTTGAAAAGAAAAATCTAAAATAAACAAATTAAAACAACCTTAGAATTTTTTTAATTATCACTTATTTAAGGCTAATTTGGTCTATATATCTTTCATTGTTTTCTAAAATACACGTTTCTTAGGTCTTATTATTTAAATATTAAGTTTTGCAGCAACAAGGGTATTATAATCTTTTTGTTGTCTGCCAACTACTGTTTAACATTAGAAAGGCTAAAACTGGTTTAAGTTAACGGTGACATGAAACCTAGAGGGGTGAAATGAAACTTTAAGGAACATATTTCTGAAAAGTCAAGGACGACACTAAAATTAGGTTTAATCTCTGGGAGTAAATTAATAACCCCTTTTAAAATAGATAAATCAATAGATATCAGGACGTGGAATATATATTATATCTAATAATAAAAATTAAGGTTATGTTAAGTTTTTATTTTTAAAATTTTATAAAAAATATGTAATTAAATTTAATTTTTTTTAAATTTTAAAAATAATATAATTAATATTAATTTAAATATATCAATAAATATATATTTAAAAAAATAATATTTTAAAAATATTAACAAACAAAGCCCAATGACATTTAAATATAGCTCCGTGGATTAATACGCAGAGAGATCGTACAAGATTATATGACATCAATAAATTTTGATTGTATTAGTTTTTCGTACAGAGCTCCATGTTTGGGGCAATTTGGCAATTCTCTTAATTTGTGAAAATATAAAAAGGACAATATAATAAAATATATGTGCGCGCAATCACCGAAAAGGAAGAGAGACCTCACAAGAAACACGTCTTCCTTACAACAGAAAAGTGGAAACACACTTGTTGCTACGTAAACAATCGATGGGGCCGGCCCTAGTCTACTACTCTACTCGACCCCTATCTCTAGAGACTAGAATTCAATTCCACTTCTAGAATTTCTCATTTCTCAACCAACCATTCCTCGCCACGCTCCTCATTTCCTCCACGCACGCACGCTTCCACCCAATCTTTAAACCAAACAAAACCCAAACCAAACCAAATTCCAAACCTCCTCTCCTCCTCTCTCCCCCTCCCTCCCTCCACACGTAAGTCTCCCCCCAATTTCTCGCGCTCTTTTCAATTTCTCATCCCAAAATTTTTAATTGTTATATTTATTAAATAAAAACGTTTTAAATTCTTTTAACAACTTCTTTTTATCTCTATATTGCATGGGGCGTGGCCTAATTTAATATTTTTCTTTCCAAACTGCCCCTGTCATTTTTGGAAACATTTTCTACTAACGTATGCTTTTGACTGTTTCATAAAACAGAAAACACGAAACGTAATTAAGGTAGTACTAGGACTACTAAGGCACCAACCTTGTATAAAAAGGTAAAATAAATTTATTTATTTATTTTTTTCTATTTCAAGTTCTAAACTCCTAAAATATTAACTCAATTAAAAAAATAAAAATAAAAATACCACAAGTGTACAATTTTTTTTATTTATTTTTGGATCCTTAAGTGTAAGAGTTTCTAGAACTCTTAAAGATTTTTATTAATCTCTTTTAATCTTGTTGATTGCAAATCTGTAATGGCCCATAAAGTTTGTTCCGGATTTGCCCTTATCCTACTATGTTGTTGATATTCCGTTGTTGAATTGGGATTTATATTTGTGATTTTTAAAAAAACCCCCAAATTTAGGTTGAGGATTCTAGGGTTTGTTTGATTGATTTTACTGATTTAGAAAGATGGGTTTTGTCTGTGATTTTTGGATTCGTGGGGTCCCCTTTTGAGCACAAAATTTTTTTGCCTGTACTTGTTCAGCTCATCTGGGTTAGGGTTAGGTTTTAGATCTGATAACAATTTGACTCATTTTTATTATTTTTAGTATTTTAGATTTTTTGTTGTTTCTAAAATTACGGTTTCAGAGATTTTTTTTTTATTTTTGTAAATTTGCTAATTTTGGTGATTTATTCAAATTCTGGGCTGTGTTTAATGGGGGTTTGAGCTGGTTTGACTGAACTGAAATTGCAGGCTCTTGGATCAGGACCCTGTAAGACCTGAATTTTTTTCTCCTTTTATTTTCATTTTTTGTTTTTCAATTTAATGTTGGTTTTGTCATTTTAAATATTTGCATGGTTGTAATGGATTATTCGTTGATGAATTTGCAATATTAAGTCTTTATCTGATTAATTATAATGGTAAATTGGCTGATTTTGATTGAATTCTGAGTGAATTATGGTGTGTGCATGTGTGTGATGATGGGATTTTTTTTTTTTTTTTTAAACTCTAGGGTTTGAGATCAAGTTAAATATGAATTTAAAAGATCATGAACGTAATTTGTTTTGTGAATCTGAATTCATCTGCCAACTCATCTGGACTCTTCATTTGGTTTATCTAAAAGAAAAATGAAAATTGAATTACTCAGATTTGCAAAAGCATTGTGAAAGAGCAAATTTGTCCATAAAGAAAATAATTTTGCTGAAATAACTTTGTCCTGTTGATTTTAATCTGTAATTTATTGACAATAACTACATTAATACTACTGCTGTTTGATTTTTTGGTGATTTAGTGTAGCAAAAATTGATTGAGAAAAGGATAAAAGATAAGTGTAAGATTCTACCATAATGAATGATAGAGCATGGGGGTTTCTCATATCAAATAATCAGTTATTGTTGTGAATTTTTGGCTTCTAAGGGTGTGATGGTTGAAAGATGTCTTGGCTAAATAGATCCTAGCATGTTCAGGGTTTTTATTTCCATAGGAGAAGCAATTGTATTTTGAAAGCTATATTCAGGGTAACATGCCAATGCATTATGTGTGGGAGAAACCTTTTGAGGAAGTAAACACTTTCTTTTCTTGAAATTCATCTCTGGAAAGCTGCTCTGTTGCTGCAAGGAATAGGCCATTTTATTTGTAGTCATCCCTCTTCATGGTTATGAATGAAGAGATACACCTCTAAGTGTGGAGAGATGAAAATTTCTAGGATAGGGTATCAACTCATTAATGAAGCTAATTTCTGAATCTTATGCTTTTCTCTCTCTCTCTCTCTCTGTTTCCTGAAGGATAGATCTAAATATCCGTTTGTCTTTAACTGTCACTTATAAGTTAGGATCAGAGCTTGCTATAGTGTTGATGCACCTTTATAAGAAAAAACAAAAGCTCTAAAACCTAATTATTGTTGTCCATGGAACACCTGAATTTTGGGCAGTAGAGACACCGTTATCAAGATGTTGTTAATTTATACTATGAACTATGTCTGTATCAAATTGGATTTTCTGATCTTATTTTAATGATTTTTTTCTTACTAGCTTTTTATTGGCACTTTGTGAATGTGCTATTTTTGGATTAGAAAATTTAATCACACTGTAAGCTTTTTAAGCCCTAAGATAGGCGTACTGGAATTTTACTTGGTTTTCAATTTTTGGCTTTTGAAGAAAGATATGGAGATAATTTAGTCCATTTTTTTGTGTCACAGTATTGATGGGGACAGAACTCATGAGAGTTTGCGTTAAAGAAGAGAATGATGAAATTCCATCAGTTCCACCAGGTTTTGAGTCATATCCAACTTTCACCTTAACACGGGTACAAGAAGCAGAGAAGCATGACAGTGATATCAAAGGCAGCTGCTCAGTCTCTCTGAGTGCTTCTGAATCTCAGTCAGTTCAGATAGAAACTGGGATTGGTGATTCAGATGCTGCAAAGACAAGGTCCCTCCGGCGTCGACCAGGAATAAACTATGGACAATTTGATTGCAGTTCAGACGATGAGTCTGGTTTTGGGAAGCTTGGTCAAGTAAGTGACTATTAGAATTTTTTTTTCCCCTCTTTTAAGTTCTGGGTTTCTAAGATTGAACATCTAGTGTCTGCAATTCAACAACAACACCTGTAATTTCATTTTGGGAGTTAAGTGTCTTCATAGTCTTACTTGCTATTTGTTATTGCAGAATTTTGCTTTAAGGCCTCGTCTTCCTAAGGGTGTTGTCCGTGGATGTCCTGAGTGTGGTGATTGCCAAAAGGTTTTCTTTCAATATTCTTATGTTTCTCCACAAACCTTTCATGTATTTTAGCCAAAACATGGCTCCACTAAGATCTATGTCTATTTTTTTCCCCTTCTTATTATCATTGCAATCATCAACCTGTGGCTGATCCTGTGCAGCATATGGATGGAAGTAATTGCTTTGGAAGTACTCCAAAGTATTCTTCTAGATGTCATAAGGATTACTTTGTGCTGTAATTACTGATTTGGTGGTGATTGCAAGACTATACAAGAGCTTGAACCCTATGCTATCTTTACTACTCTTACTGTTTTTTTCTATTAGGTCCACTTATAGTTGGTAATTGATATATCGAACAGGTCATTGCAAGATGGCGTCCAGAAGATGCTCGTAGGCCTCACCTTGAGGATGCTCCTGTATTCTACCCTACGGCTGAGGTCTTTATTCTTGCCCTTAGCATTGGAGGTGTTAGAATTAAAAAAAAAAAAAAATTTCTAACTCTCTTTTATAGAAACTGATGTTAGAATTTATAATTTTTTAACTGGTTTTATCTTCTCTTTTTTTTTAATTTTTTTTTTTTTTTAATTTTAGGAGTTTGAAGATACATTGAAATATATAGCTAGCATTCGTCCAAAAGCTGAACCATATGGAATTTGTCGGATTGTTCCCCCCTCATCTTGGAAACCTCCTTGTCCTCTTAAAGGAAAATACGTATGGGAGAATTCTACGTTTGCTACTCGTGTGCAAAGGGTTGACAAACTTCAGAATCGACATTCAATGAGAAAGATGTCAAGGAATCATAACCATACTAGGAAGAAAAGGCGTAGATGTGCAAAATTGGTGGTAGATTATGGCACTGATAGTGGAAATATCTCAGGTTCTGGCTATGGTGGATCTTACGAAGATGAGAGATTTGGATTTGAACCCGGTCCGCAGTTTACTCTAAATAAATTTAAGAATTATGCAGATATTTTCAAGGCTCAATACTTTAGCAAGGATATGGGAGTTAACACAACCCCACTTCAAGAGCATTGGGAACCGTCGGTGGATAATATTGAGGGGGAATATTGGCGGATAGTAGAGAAAGCAACTGAAGAAATAGAGGTATGATCTGTGAGTTGTATATTTTATGTGTTCTCCTTGTGACTATTACTCCTTCTCTTGTCAGAAGAGCTTTTTGAGGAACTTTAGCCCTTAATTATCTTCCTGATTCTCTTTTGCAGGTGTTATATGGGGCTGATCTGGAGACTGGGGATTTTGGTAGTGGGTTTCCTAAAATGCCCATTCAGGTAGATTCTGCTTCGGATGTGCGGTATATAAAATCAGGCTGGAACTTGAATAACTTTCCACGTCTTCCTGGATCTGTCCTCTCTTATGAAAGTGGTGATATATCTGGTGTTCTTGTGCCATGGTTGTATATAGGGATGTGCTTTTCCTCCTTTTGTTGGGTAAGATTCTCTCATAATTCATACTAATACATCACGTAGTTGTTGGTCTTGTTATATTTTTCATATGAGCTATATATTTTTATATAGATGTGCATGCATAAATGTTATGTATTTAATTATTGGGCTTGTTTGAGTTACATCGACCCACCCCCAACCCCAATCTCACCACCCCACAACACCCCCTTCCCCCCACCACACACCACCCCCCCCAACCAACCCCACCCCCCCTTTTCTCTCTTTTTCTCTCTCTCGGTTAAATTTAAGAAGTGAAGTTGTTTAGAATAATAGAGTAAGTATTAAATGAGTTCTTTTATGGGCTTCTTTCCTTTATCATGACAACTTTATTCTTTCAGTTAGATTATTTTATCCAAACATATAAAATTGCAACAAAATCAACTTATATTCCTGTTAGGATCAAATATCAGTGTTTTCTTAAATATGAAGCCATACTTTTGTTTCAAGAGTGGATGTTAATATAGCTGATTATGTGTTGAACTTTTTGTCTTACATGTTGAGAGCAGCATGTTGAAGATCATCACTTATACTCACTGAACTACATGCATTGGGGTGATCCAAAAATGTGGTATGGTGTCCCAGGAAAAGATGCCCTTAAATTGGAGGAGGCTATGAGAAAGCATTTGCCTGATCTTTTTGAAGAACAACCTGACCTACTTCATAAGCTGGTAATTAAAAAGTACATATGTTATGTTAACGGTGTTCAAAATTTGTAGATGCTTGCTTTGTTCTTCACTTATCAAGCTGTTTTTATTCCTCACTTGGTGCTATTAACTCAATAGTATTTGCCACAAGTTGTTTTGTAACTTGGAAGACATAATTTTCCATTCTTTTATTTTAGTTCTTGAGGATAGAAGCTGAATCTTACTAATCTTAAATGCTTGGCTGATTTGCATTGCATATGCTCTGGACTCTTTCTGGACTTTCGTCTATGCATGCAGCTGAGAATAAGTTATTTGCATTATTTTAAGCTATAAATCATTATGGCTTATAATGAATTTCCCCTTTCTTTTCTCAGTTTTTGTGCATGTTAGTCTATTTTAGTCCTGTCTTTATTTGTATTTGTTCATGGTCTGCCAATTTTTCTTACTATCAAATTTCTCTCCTAGCTAGCCACTGCTTGGTGATGTTATTGGACCAATGAACTCAATTAGGTTGACAAGAATTTATACCGTTCAATATTTTTCCCACTTATGTAACAGCATCATTGGTCAGGTAACTTTACCAGGGCAGTTAGTTAGGAAAGTTTCTGATTTTAGGGACTTTATTAAGTTCCATAACAGGGATGGATGACAAAAACAGGAGAATCGGATTAAGGGTGACCAGGTTGCAGGGTAGTACTTTTCAGTATATAGATGGTTTAGGACAGAATGGATAAGCATGATTTAGGAAAGGGTCATTGATATTGTTGATAAGAAACAGAAACTTCATAAAGCCACAGAGAGAAATTAACAAATTAAATTTGTCCTTCCAATATAAAAATGTTAGTTCTGAAATTGATTAATAAGTGGAGCCCACAGAGGCTAGAAACAAACTCCTTTCCACAAAAAAAAAAAAAGTTTCCTACTCAAAAGCATAATAAAAAAAAATTTGTTCCCCTTGCTATAAATAACTCCAAAAATTGCCATTAGAATATAACTCCATAGACCATCACTTTAAAAGCCCCACTAAAAGAATAATGGTTATTAATAAAGAATGAGGCACAAGAAGGCCAAATGAACCAGAAAACCTTTGATGCCTTGGTAAGTTTATAGTTGATTTTATAGCAAACGGATTAATATACTCACTGCCTCCCTTTTGCACATTATTTACCTAAACATAAGCTCAGTCCATCCTTTTAGACATTTTATGCCTGTTGGCATATAAGCAAATACTAGGTCTATGCCTTTGCCGGTATGACAATTATCAATATGTGCTTGGTTCAGAGTCCTACATGTAATTTGAATCACATGACGAACTTTAGCTTCCAAATCATCCACACTGATTGAATACTAATGAAAGATCATCAATCAAGCCAATTGAAACAGTATTTTCAAGACACTCTCAAAGAAAGAATCATAGGATATTCGTATTGCCTCCGTTTCTTTTTTTTTTTTTTTTTTAATATATGATTCTAAATGCATGTGAGACTGAACTCATCATTTTTTGATGCAGGTCACGCAGCTTTCTCCCTCCATACTGAAATCTGAAGGGGTGCCTGTCTATCGCTGTGTTCAGAATGCTGGAGAATTTGTTCTGACCTTCCCTCGAGCATATCATTCAGGGTTCAACTGTGGGTTTAATTGTGCTGAGGCTGTAAATGTAGCTCCTGTGGACTGGTTGCCCCATGGACAGATTGCCATAGAGCTTTACCGTGAGCAGGGACGGAAAACTTCCATTTCCCATGATAAATTGTTGCTTGGGGCAGCAAGGGAAGCTGTGAGAGCTCATTGGGAGCTTAATTTACTGAAGAAAAATAGTTCAGATAACCTAAGATGGAAAGATTTGTGTGGAAAGGATGGGATCTTGTCAAAAGCACTCAAGGTAAACTTTTGCCCTCTTGATTAGACCTTTTTATACAGTAGCTTTGTCATGATTATTTATAACATTTGCAGTGACAGAATAAAGTGGAAATTCAGGATTTTTAAAAGCAAGGATGCCAATGCTTACATTATAATTGGGGAAGATATCAATGGGTAACAGAAAAGATTAATATACTGCTAGGGAAATTGTAATCCTGTATTAAATTCTTGAAGTTTGAATCTGGAGCTTTTGGATTAGGATTGGGCCCCCCATGGGAAATCCGCTGCTATACAAGTACATGTTTGACACAAATCTTAATATAGATACCTTAAAATGCGTAATGATGTGTATTTCTGTTGTGGAATGAAATCAAGGTATTTTTAGCACTTGACTTCGACTCTGATTTGTTCATGGTTGTTTAACTGTTGTTACAAATTAGTTTAAAATTTTGAACTGTTAGTATGGCGATTGACTATGACTTTTTAAAATCTATAGCTTCCAAAAGCATTCAAGAAACAAATAGTCAAAATTACATATCACTCTTGGCTTTCTCCTGACTCTGCTTATTTCTGTTGTTTAGACACGAGTTGAGATGGAGCGTATGAGGAGGGAATTTCTTTGTAATTCTTTGCAAGCAATGAAAATGGAGAGCAATTTTGATGCCACTAATGAGAGGGAGTGCAGTGTTTGCTTTTTTGATTTACATCTGTCTGCAGTGGGTTGTCGTTGTTCCTCGGACAGATATGCATGTTTGAATCATGCCAAAACTTTTTGCTCATGTGTTTGGGGTGCCAAATATTTTCTTTTTCGCTATGATATCAGTGAATTGAACATGCTTGTTGAGGCGTTGGAGGGGAAATTAAGTGCAGTGTACAGATGGGCAAGACTAGATCTTGGACTGGCCCTCAGTTCATATGTTTCAAGAGACAATATGAAAGTTGATAATTTAGCTCATTCCATTGATGGCACAGTACTTACAGAGGTGAAATCACAGCTATCAGTCAGTTCCCTTATGCATTTACAAGGGAAAGAAATCTCTAGGGACAGTTCTTTGAATTCAACTGGGACCTTTGGTGTGAACTCTTGCCAACAGAAAAATAATCCATCGGAAGCTACCCTTCCTTTGAAAGACATGAAAGCATCATCAACATCTTACATATCTTCTCATGGAATTGAAATAAGAAAAAATGATTTAAAGATAAAGAAGGAAGAACCTATCAATTTGGCTTCTGATTTAAGAATCCCAGCTCGTCGGTTCTCTCAAGAAGATATGTCTAATAAGCTTGGCCAGGTTGAGGAGAAATGTTTACCAAAGAAGCCTTCAGATTTGGGTAATGATAATGTTATACTTCTTAGTGACGATGACGGTGATGAACCAGAAAAGCCAGTTCTAAAAGGAGCTACAGAGAGTTCTGTGAAGCATGTAGAACTTTCCGAGAGGCTACCTATTTCTGAAGAGAAAGAGAGGCCTGGTCATTATGATAAAGATCCGCTCTTGTTTGCCGTTGTTACTGATGCTGCAATGAGGAGTCAAAAGGATTCTAGTTTTTTGTCTGATGTACAAAGGAATAATTGTTTATCTCATTCTGTGCAAGTGAAAGATGAACATCATTCAGATGGTGGGACAATCTCAGGATCTAATCTATCAGATAAAGATTTCGGTAAAATTATTTTGGATTCAGTCAGTAGGG
This sequence comes from Boswellia sacra, assembly GCA_013180625.2. Lineage (NCBI taxonomy): Eukaryota > Viridiplantae > Streptophyta > Magnoliopsida > Sapindales > Burseraceae > Boswellia > Boswellia sacra. The sequence continues at coordinate 285,999 of SNVD02008814.1, read as the reverse complement.
AGACCAATTTGCATAATATGGCCAATATTGGGAGTAACCATCTGCCACCATGTGACAGTGAAAAAGCTAACAATGATGATAGTTGTGAAAAGTTGGGAACAACTTCCACCTCAAATTTACCAAGCAATATGAGAACTAATATGGTAAATCCATCTTTCTCCCAAAACAATTTGGACAGATATTTCCGCCAGAAGGGTCCTCGCATTGCCAAGGTAGTGCGGAGAATCAACTGCAGTGTTGAGCCCCTTGAATTTGGAGTTGTGCTTTCTGGAAAGTTGTGGTGCAACAGCCAGGCAATTTTCCCTCGAGGTCAGGATATGGGTTCTCTATAAAGATGATTACTTATGAGATAGATCTTTGATTATGTGAAGAAAACAAATACTTAAGCAATTCATTTTACACAATGCAGGTTTTAAGAGCCGGGTCAGGTATATAAGCATTCTAGATCCAACAAATATGTGTTACTATGTCTCAGAAATCCTAGATGCTGGACGAGATGGACCTCTATTTATGGTAAATATATTTTTTCATTTTTATTCTGAAATTGCTGTCTAGTAAACAAAACATCTTTACTTTTGCTTGATACTCATTATTATCTGTTTACTCTTGCTCCCGAACGCCTTGAACAAAAGGGTATAAAAAAGTGATTGATCTTTATTTTCAACTTGTTCATCCTCCTTGTATTCAGTGGCTGCTTATATCTCTTTGCACGGTGTTCCTTTCGAAAATGGTCAAGTTTTGCTTGCTGATGGTGCCACTATCTGTTCTGGGTTGTAATTATCAAGCACACTAGACAATTAAGAATCATATTCTGGAATTTTAAACTTTCAAGTGTAATGCACTTCACAAAGAAATTTAGCACTGTGTTACCTGCTTTTTATCATGATATGCTCCTTTGAATTAAGGTTGCATCAGCTTTGGTTAGGTTTGTTGGATAGTGTAGTGAAATGGATATTTTGGTAGTCTGAAATGCTGTTTGAGAGGCTTGTGCAAATTAAAGATAAATTACTGAAAATCAATGAGTTGATTTCAAGCTTGCATGACATACAATTCATTTAATCTTCAGGTTTCCTTGGAGCAATGTCCGCTTGAGGTATTCATTCATGTTTCAGCTGCCAGATGCTGGGAAATGGTAAGAGATAGAGTGAATCAAGAGATAACAAAGCAACATAAACTGGGAAGAACAAACCTTCCTCCTTTACAGCCTCCTGGAAGTCTTGATGGCTTTGAAATGTTTGGGTTTACTTCTCCAGCAATTGTGCAGGTAAATGAGCCAGTTGAATGGATTACAGTACTCACATATTGCAATGCAAGTACCCCTTGTGTTTTTGACATTCGTTAGCATTTTTTATAGTGTAGTCTAGGTAATTTTGGAACCTCAAAACTTGACTGCTTAACAAGCTTTGACAAATAACATTATAAGAATACTTACTGTTGGTAGGTATTATTTGCCTCACAGCATCTATGATTACACTGACAGTTGAATTTCCCAAAACTAACTACCCTCCTCAGACAACTTCTGAACTTGGTGCCTCCCTATGAGTCTAGTATTTGCTTTAATTGTGGGTGTTATATAATGCAAGTCTTTTCATTTATTTTCTTTAAGTTGAGAAAGAAATGACAGTTGAGGTCAAAGAAATGACTTAAACCTATACCAAACACAACATAACCAGCTATCTATCTGTTTTAAACAGATAATTCAACCAGTTTTCGAAATGGTTTACTTCTCACTTGTGCTGTTCACTATTCTTTTTAAAAGGTTGGCTTAACGAATATTGCTGGTATAAATCAGTTAAAGACATTGAATGTCACAATTGGTTTTTTTTTTTTTTTAATCTTTTTCCTCTGTTATGAAGGTTGTCGTAGGGCACTTGAAATTTAATATTTATAAGTTTTCACTGGAGAGGAAAATTATTGGAAATTTCTCTGTTCGCCATTTTGGTTATTTTTTAATTATTATTAGATTTATTTATTTTTAAGCCCTGTATCCTCTCTATCTACTTTGCTGTTTATGGCACAAGCATTTTCCATATTTCTGATTTCATGACTCATCAGTTTTGCCAACATATATTTTAATAAATTTGGATTTTTATTATTATTATTTTTTTCCTTTCAACAGGCCATAGAGGCTAGGGATCAGAATCGAGTTTGTACAGAGTATTGGGACTCCCGGCCCTTCTCTCGGGCTCAAGTACAGATTCCACAACCTTCCCAATGTAAAGATAGTGGAGGAAACTTGCATAGGTATTCTATGGATCTTAATGATCGGGGGTCACCAGGGAGCCATCTCTTGCCTGGAGATGATTCGATCCTCAGGGGCCTTTTTAAAAAGGCAACTCCCACAGAACTACACTCTCTATATAGCATTTTAAATAGCAATAGGGCAACAGCTGATCAATGTTTGGTTACTCGACTTCTTAATGAAGAAATTAACAATCTCCCTAGATGACTCATCAGTCCCACAAAGGTTTGAGACCAAAATTGATAGGGCAGTTTTCGACTCTGTATATTCCCCATTTTCTTGCTTTCACATTGCAAATGCACCCACACCTTCATTCTTTGTGTCAATTCTTTTACATAGAGGAAAAACAAACTGATCAAATGGTATGAAATATTTTTCCTGGAAATTCATCCAGTGGATACTCACCATTTTTGTTGTATTGAGTCCACAGTGGTTTATTAGGGAATCCAATTTGGTAGTATACTAATATTTTTTTCCTCTTGTTTTATTTTTTTCTCTCTCTTGACAGTTTACAAGCTTTAATGCTAATTTGATGAGTTGACAATGTTGATAGATCTTGTATTCAACAATAATAGAAATCCCATTGCTTTACACAATTTCTCTTGTTATAAACAATTGATGATGCTAATTGTTTCTTTTGTTGTGGATTTGCGTATATTTGTCTCTGTGACTCTACAATTTTATAAATATTGAATTTTGTTTTATTTTAATTATAATGTTATTGATTGAATTGAAAAGGGATGTGTTTCGAATGAAGAGATGTTGGATATTTCTCTTCTTGGAAAGAAAAACTACTCTGTTGTAAATTGTAGTATGAACTTCAAAGTTAATTGCTACACTTTTGATCACGCCAGCGTTGATGAGCATTTAACTCTTTTATAAACTGAACCGAAGTCGCCATACCATCACAAGCCTTTCTAAGCAGTTATTTGCCTGAGCTTTTGCTGCTTATTTCCAATTCCAGAAGGTAGTCAGCAGTCACTTCCTAGAATTGCTTTTCATATTTTCCTACTATTATTGTTTTCCTCACATTTGCCCAACAAACAAGTGATTCTAGCAGTGTTGATGTTCATCGGAGCTGCCCCACACTGGGTTCACAAATGAAGGACACATGCCATGAGATTGTCGATGGGCCTCCCGCATTCCAGGTCAACGTATATTGGACAAAGGCCAGGTTGTCAGGTGCCCTGGCCCCGGCCCTAATCATCCCTATCCTTGGTGGTTTCGTTTTGAGTTACTGGTACGTTACTACGCTCCTGCAAATCTATGTGTAGTTGTTGGTTTGACTAAACTCTTCATCAAATGAGTACTTTCAAAAATTTTTAATTTTTTATCATTTGGTTGTCATTCAAGAAAAATTTTTAAGTGTTTAAATAAATTATTTTATTATGATGAAAAAAGAGAAGTCATTGTGGCTCAACTTGACATACTTGTTGCAAGCAATGAGTCATATTAATAACAAATCTTGTATTCATAATATGCATTAAGAGAAAAGTTTTTCAAAATTCAAGTTCATGGACCATAAAGTGCTCCCACAATTACAAAGGACGTGTAAGAACTTGTTTTTCTTACCACAAATCAGCCGTCACTTTTGAAATAGACAACATGATATAGTGTCTCAAGAGAAATAATGTATATAAGCTACACATCATTTAAAAAATAAAATAACATGATAAACAACAATTCAATATCTATGAAAGGTGAATTTTTTAGCAAAATATTGATTGATTTCCATGCAAGGAATTTTTTTTCCAGCCCCATCTTATTCCAATTTAAATAAAATACTATTAATATATTACATATGAAAATAAAAAATTATTAATATATAGGAATGAGATGTAGTTTAAAAGGTAGAGGGAATTAAACTCATTCTCATTTGATTTTAACGTGAGAATTGGCTGTCTTTTTATGAACGATTAATTTAAATTTTTGTTTTATATGTAATATATTTTTTAATATATTTTAAATTCAATATCAATTATATATTATTTTCAAATTTTAATATATATATATATATATATATATATATATATATACACACACAGAGAGTAAAAATAAAGAAACAATAATTCAAAATAAAACATATCTTAAATTTTTCCAACCCTACTTCAATAGATATGAATAGAGATGGATCTTTCAAACCCGTGCATATTTCGCTGTCACTAGATTAGCTTTGACTATTTTTCAAGAAAGCATCAAATAATTTTGATTTTTCAAAGTTTTTTGTGTTCATACGTGTTCAAAAAAATAAAATAAAGGTGGGGTCAGGGCTGCCATGACCCACCTCGGTGTACATGGGCTCCACGCACAAGCAAAACAAGCAACAGCCAAACTCACACGCACTCCAATCTAAGTGAACTCCCTCGTAAGACTCACAAAATCTACTTGATACTAGCGAATCAGCCGTTCAAAATCATCCACGTGTCGGAAATCTAGGACATCTATTAGCACGAGATACTAGGCGGACACACGCATCACAGCCCATTGTTTCATTTTGTTTAATTTTTAATTCTTAATTTTTTTATAGAAAAAAAGTTAAGTGGAATTATCTATTCCCGACATCCAGTACAGATGTCCACGTGGGAGCACGCGGTTGGTAGGGACCACGCTTTGCGCACGTGTCAAGTGATGCTTGTGCCGTGGATTGCGGGATCTTTTGTACGGAATGTTTATAATTAGAATGCTGTGTCGCTGCTGCCTTTTCTATTTATTTTATTTTATTTTTTTAAAAATTTTACTTATCGCCTTTAACTCAGCCTTTTTGCGCTGTGACAAACAAAATAGCACTTCTTTTTTTAATAATTTTTTTATGTGATTGATAATATAACTTTTAGCCACCAATCATGTAAGTCCATTTGGTATGGTTGATTAATGAAACCAAGAATCTAGTTGAGGTGAAAATTCAAGAAATTAATCTTCGGGTAAATTACCTATACCTCCCATAAGGTGTGCAACAAAATCATACCCCCCCTCACTATGATGAAAATTGCAAATTTCCTCACTTTAGTTTTAAGTGACTACACAAATTTTAAGAGGGAGAGAGACCGAGAAGAAACCTTAGTATGGTTTCTAAAATTAAATGTTCAGTTAACGAATTACATAGTTTTTAAAAATAACTATAACTGTAAAATTATATGACATAAACGGTATTTCTATTGTTTGTCTATCTTCATCATTTCAATCTTTCATTAATGAGAAAGAGGAGAGTATATGCATAAATTTTCAAAATTTAGGGATTTAGCATGGGTTATACTACGGTACACCGATTGTATTGGTGTATCACTTTTCAAAATTTTTATAAATTTAGTGTAAAAGTTGTAAATCTTTGTATAAAAATAGTAAATATGAGAAAAAAAGTTGTAAATAAATAATTTTTCATATTTACGACTTTTATATAATGATTTACAACTTTTACACTAATTTACAAAAAAATGAAAATAGTTATGCAATTTTTCATTTACAACTTTTTTTTTACATTTACGATTTTTATATAAGAATTTACAACTTTTATACAAAATTTACAAAAATTTTAAAAAATAATACACCGGTACAATCGATGCACAGTAAATAAAGTCATTTAGCATGCTTTCATAATTCATAGGAGAGGTCTTGTACTTTATGTTATTTTTTAATGAGTAAAGATCTTTGTATCACTCATGTATTTCAAATAACAATTATAATATTTTTTTTACTAGCACAGGAACAAATACAATTCCTGACACAACTTTTTACAAATTGTACTATTGTAAAAAAAGGGTTGGTGTGCTTTATTTAGGTAGACTTTAATGTTGAATTTCAAATCAAGCTCAAAATTAATTCATTTAACAATGTCTCATAATTCATAAAGTTAACAGCAGTTTTTTTTTTTTAATCACTGACAATTAATTTGACATTTGTTGTTTTATTTTTAGTGGATTGGGTATCCACTTCTATATATATGAATTGATGAAACAAAATAGAAAAACAAAACCCATGATATTAATAAGGATTATAATGGATATACTGATATTTAGTATGAAGAATATTTTTATTAATTTGGGTTCCTCTAACTAAACAATAATATTTCGATTGAATATGTAAGCTTTATTGAATTGAATAAATAGCGCAAACTTAACCCAAATTGAGTAACATTATTTGAATCTATGAGGATGTGGATATATGAGCATAACTTTTGCAATTGCATCGTTGATACTTTATATTTTGATGATATTTCGGTCAAATATAATAAATTTTAATCATACAGGAATTGTAAAATACAAATGATGACACAAAATTTGTAAGAGTTTAAGAGATCGAGTGAGCTCGTAATATTTAGAAGCTAGGCTAATTCGTTGTTACTTAAGATTGTTTTACTAGATTTAATATGAGATCATTTGTTTTAATTTTTTTAAAATAAAAAATAAACAAAAAGTAATTGTTTTTATAATAGTAGCTTACAAAGTGAGTCTGAAGAGGTATAAGCAACGATGCTCGTTTATGCAACAAGCTTTGCTTCATTGGATTCGAGGAAGTGACAAGTTCTTCAACTTTTAATTTTTCTTCTGATGGCAACTGTTCCCACTGTTCACTCTCTTCAATTGCCTCGAAATGCTGGAGCAAACACTCCTCGAGGGATACGGATTTGATTACTTTTGTTTTGCTTTTTTGTTTTCTATTTTTTTTTAAGTGAACGCATTTTCAAGAAACTACCAAATAAATTTGTTTTATCCTTGTATTCTACTGACTTTCATGTACCTATTTCAATCAAGCATCGTCAACAAAATAAATTTTAATTATCGCTTTTAATAAATGCACTTATTTAAAAAAAGGATTGGATTTAGAATGGATATGCTGTAATAGTAAGTTCCAAAATTAATTATTGCTATACATATGTTAAATGTAAAAATATATATTGTCTTCATGCATATCAAAATTAAGAGAAATTAATTGTCTAAAAGAAAAGGTTTGGCCCTGTCATATGTCATATTATCGAGATTATGCAATTGATGACGCCATAAGCATAACAAAACTCATCTTCTAAGATTCAAAATTCTTCTAGTAATTTTGATTTTGATTGGATCTTTAATCACTTTTAGAATGCTTTTGCCATTTTCAAGATCAGGGAGAAGAATTTTACCCACCATGTTAGTTTACATGTTTTAAATCTTCATAAATTGCCATATATATATTTAATTACTTCGAAAGAGGTACTGAATGTTAATCTATATCAACCTTAAGGAGACTTGTTCTGACTATATTTTAATATTAATTTTGGGTTATGTTTCATTAATTTCCAAATTCTTAAAACTTGCAAAAAAAAAATCAATTATGGTTTATAATAACCTAAGATTTTTTTTTCCTGATACTTCCAGGAAATCGCGATTCCGATAGCATGCAAAGGATCTCTCTCTCTCCCTCTTTCTTTTCTACGATAATAATACAGGATGTGTTTTTGCTTATTTTAATTGTGTTTCAAATACTAAGATTTCTGAAATGCGCTATCGTATGATACAAATAAATGAGGTACTCACTAGATAAAAAGTAGAAAATCCGTTTCTCATTTCTACTTTATAGAACGGCTTTTAAAAACAAGTTTGAAAAACTTCACCTCATGGGCCCTTCGCAAACCTAAAATCTTGAAATTGTTTATCGTTCCAAACTTCGTAGACTACTTGATTCTATGCGGTCTGCCTAACTCTCTCCCAAAGTAAATTCTTAGCAACGTTATAATGGAAAATTAACTTGCTATATATGTACATACACATAGGAGGCAAGCCCTGTCGAGAAGCAGATTGGAGAAGTCAAGGGCATCTAGCTATCATCAATGAGAATCTCAAACACCCAATTTAATGTTTATGTTGAAAATCTTTAGCTGTGTACATGATCGCTATAACCCCATTGTACAATATTTTGATGGCATTACATACTCTTTTATAAAGAGTCGTAATCAATTAAAAGTTTAGATGAAGAGAGAATCCAGATTCTATCATGGGATTGGACGAAGACTAAATCGATAAAGACTAGACCAGATACATGCATGTATCTAACTAAGCAACCATCACTTTTGAAAAATAGTTTCTTTAAAACAAAAACAAAACGAAAAATAGACATTAAGTCATTATCCACTGTAACTCTTCACTGTAGGCTCATTGGGAGTTGGAAGATCACATCCATCTTCTCAACCACCAAGACCTTGGTCTAATTATTTGTACTACCTATAGAGCATGTTTACTCTTCAAAGTAAACTAATCTTGCAGTTAAATTTACATACAATAATACAAGATCTACGAGTTTATGAGTAAATAATAACAAATATATGTTTAAAATACGATATTATTAATAATTTTTCAAAAGTTTTAAGTCTTGTAGACATCGCGAGACAACCGGACAAAGATAAGCTGCAAAATCATTTTTCCTAGAAAACCGGAGAAGTCGAGAGAGAAGCCCTATTAATTTTCCTTGAAGATGCTCGAGTTCGGCATCTAAAACTGTAATATAATTGATTCTGAAATTTGGGTACTTCCTAAATTCATAAAAAAAGACACTTGGGATAGTCTAAGAGAATTTTGTCAAAAGTGAGAGAGTTTCAAAACCTAATTTGTATAAGTCTACAGGATGTCAAAATAATTCATAGAATAGATTTCCATATATATATATATATATATATATATATATATATATATATAACTTAAAAAATCTTAGTGAGCATGCATTTCCAAAGGAATTTCATGTATTTTTTTGGATTTACCTAAGAATACAACCAATAATTACCAATGCATTTGAAATAAAGAGATGCAATTCATGAACTTTGCATATATTTGTTAGAGCATCTCAGAAAAGTTTGACCTATGGACTGTATGAGAAGATATAAATCTCACCAACAACTATAGCTCCGAAATTTAATTATTATTGGCTTCAAACCTAAAATTCCTAATATATAACTCACCAAATTTACCTCCAAAATCAAATCTCAGTGAACCCAAATATGGGAACCATAGTTTCATTTTAATGATGTCATATCAACATTTGTAAGCAATTGAGAATACTATTCATCCTCTCATAAATACCTAATGGTGGGAAGAATAAAAAATGCATGATCAGCACAATTTACTAAGTAGTTTCATCTGCCTACGCATCCCCCGCTAGAATGTTGCTTATTTTCTCTCACTTTCTTTTTGTCAGAACAATTAAAATTCGATGGAAACTAAGAGAATACAGTAAGGAATTTTAGATCTTCACGGAACCAATAATATGAGATGAATACTAATATAGTTTGGAAGATAGTTTTCCAAAGTCTAATTAATGCTCTCTGTATATTCCTCTAATTGTATATCCGAGAAGGTCAAAAACTAATTAAGCATTTCGAAAGTGGAAATTTCATAATGAAAACTTGCCCTCAAGCTTAATTTATCAAATATGAATAATCATGGAGCAAGAATTAATCAGGCCAATAATACAAACACAATTAAGTTAAATATGTAGTAGATTTTACAACACCCAGAAGACTATATATATATATAAGACCTAATTATTAGTTGTGATATCAAAATCCTTTGTTTTGAAGAATTGAATTTACAACACTCTCACATGATATACTCAAGAACAAAGAAACAGGTACTGCAGAGCATCATTACTTATCTCAGCAGGCTCTACATACATACATAAATATGTGTATGTGTCTGTGTGTTTGTATGTGTATATATATATATATGTATGTATATGTATGTAAGTATGCATGTATACCCACCAATATCAACTTTAGCTAATATGCCACCCTTTCCTCTACAAGCTTCTGAATATTTTAATAGTAAATCCTTCAAAGGTAACACTAAATCACATAATCCCAAAAGCACAATCCAACTCCAACCAACTAATAAAAAATTATTGCCATTAATCATGTCAAAAGCTTGTCGCCCAAGTGGGATTAGGAAATAACCTCTCAGTCCCCTAATATTATTCCCATTTCTTTATTATCAAAATTTAAGTGGCCTCTTAAGGGTATTTAATTACTTTTGCAACATGTGTGTTATTTAGCTGGCATCAATCTTAGAAAAGATGAATCTAGGATTTGTCTTTTTGCCTAATAATAGATCGATAGAGATTATCTTTATGTTAGTATCGAAACGACTTCACCTCTCATAGGCTCGTGAGTATCCACCTCTCCTATGCTTTGTCCCTCATTAGAAGCATATTTTAGTGGGATAAATTCTAAAGAATAATCAAACATCAGAAAGAGGGAAGGACTGGGGAAGCGGATCATGAAGAGTAGTAGCTGTGCATGTTGTAGTTTCAATAATGTCAATTAATGAAACATTCACAATGTCTGCTAGCTAGCTACTAGCTTTATATATATATTCGCTAGCTTGCTTTGTTTCACATAAAGCTAAAAAGCCTTTAAAGCTTTTGTTAATTATATCTATGGTTTGGATGGTGGAAGACATATCTACATGCATATCTTTCTTGTTCAAAATATATATAATATATAAATCTTTGATCAATTACTCGTTCTTTCCATATTATTGGCATTTTTTTGTCTGGACACAGAAGTGAGTCTATAGACATATATTATACAATTCTTTTTAATAAATTTTCAGTATGTAAAACTGAAGAGATATTGAGAGAGCAAGAGCTCTACAAGAAACTAGTACATACAGCAACAGTCCATATTATATATTGATGACCAGCTGATGAATTTTACAAGTATATAATATATGTGTATATATATGATCATCATGATCTCACTTGTTGCAGTCATTAATTTCTGTTACCTTGCAACTACTACAACCAGCAATTACTACTTCTCTTTTGAATTGAGAAAGCAAATTTAAGGTACCCAGAAAGCAAAACACAACATAATCATCATAATATAAAAGCAAATCATAGTACATTCGGGGCACCTAAAAGAGATAGAGACTTGCAAAAACATCACAAAAGAAGGAAAAAAAAAAAAAAAGAAACCATCCTCTATACATATAAGACAACGTAATAGTACCCAAAAGACATAACCGGTCTATAATATTGTAATTTATTTATTTTTAATTCTTAATTTTTTTAATATTTTATTTTTATATTTTATTTTTCACTCATTTGGACCAGTATGATCAGTTGGTGGTGGTGTAACTGTTACCTTCTGCTTAGGCCTCTTTCGCTTCTTCTCATAGCTCACACCTCTTGCTTTGGCTTGGAAATCACGAACCTCCCTCAAGTAAATCCTCACTGCTCTTGCACCAAACGGGTTGGCTTCAGGTCTCCCTCCGTGCTCCTCGTACGCCGCCCGGAGCCTCCCAATCAATGCATCCAGGCTGCCCCACGCCTGGCGGAGAGGGCATGGACAGGGCGCTGGAGGGTTTGGGAGGCCAAAGAAGGGACAAGTCTGGTTGTGCACTTTGGTCTTCCCAAATTGGTCCAAGTAGCGGAGGAATTCAAGCACATGGGCGCCACTGCACATGGGAAGAGTGAGAGGTGGCCTGTGGTTGCGGAGATACTGGCAGAAAGTGTTCCAGTCCCTGCGCTTTTGGTTCTCATAGCGGCTTGGAGTGGCGGATGCTGAGGGAGAGCTGGTGCCACTCGTGGCGTTTGGTGTGGCGTTGGCCACGGGAGTGGTGGGCGTGGGGCTTGAATAGCCCGTACTTGGCGGTTGCGGCGAAACAAGGTCCATGGAAATGAAGATTACCAAAAAAAAAAAAAGAAGAAGAAGAAGAAGAAGAAGAAATAGTGATAGTCGGATCTTGAGTTCGGATAGGATCTGTCACTACTTGTTTCTATCTAGCTACGGTTGGTTGTTATCGCCTCTCGTTTCTTTTAGGGTTTGGGAAGGCAGCAGCAAAGAACGATTAACCCTAGCTAAAAGAGACGATGAAAGAGAAAGGGAGGTAATTGGAGATGGAAAGAGGGAAGTGGAAAGTAGTCCAATTTGGTCTTATTCTACAAATTACCTGATGAAGATGTTGACGACGACGACGAGATATTGACTGATGACTCTCTCTTCATGTACTGGTCAAGAATAGGAAAAGAAGAATATTTAAGAAACAAGCTGAGCTACTGCTAGATTCTGCATGGATTCCATGATATTTCATGACTGAAGCAGAAAAAGGTACATAATGATGAAGAGAAAGAGGTGAAATTGAAGCAAATATATGTGTATATATCAATATATCTGAAATGAGCAAGAAATATTAATAACAATAATTCTATTTTGTTTCTTTCTTCTTCAGAGCGCGAAGAGAAGAGTAGCTCACAATCACTTCCCCTTGTTGGAGCCAAGCCGAGCAAAAGAAAGGCTGCAGAGAAATGTTGGGAGACTGCAGTTACTAGTAAGAATTAGCCAGACTAGAGAGATGATCGATTTAAGCAAAATGATGTGGAAATGGGTGGGGGGAAAAGATAGATGATCAGATGCAGAAACAGAAACAGATCAGATCAGAATCACAGAGGGAGAGAGAGAGAGAGAGAGAGAGGTTATAGGCAGCCATATTGATCTCTCTCAATGATGAGAATTTCTTGATATTCTCTAGCAAAAGGGGGAAGCAACTGAAGTTAAACACTGGAAGAGTAAGTGAAAGAGAACCATAGAAATGAGGGAGAGATGGAAAGAGACAAGTAATAGACCAATGGGTCAAGCGCAGATGTGCTTTGCTGGGGGGGATTCAGTCCCTCTCAGGTTAATAAGTAAAGTTGACATGAGACTGTTTTAGCTAAAAATAGGACAAGTTTCGCAGTGAGTGAGTAAAGCTGATGCTGACCCAAGTTTGTACACCAAATATGCTGTCATTTATCGCTTCACCTTCACTTTCAAGCGCGTGTCACTCCATCACACATTTCATTTGCCTAAAAGTAGAAACTTTTTTTCTTCGCTTCTTTCCAATTACTCACAATAATATCGGAAAATCAGGAACCTTCATGGCAATTACCCATTTTCTCCCCTTCCCTTGGCCTTCCTCCTTGCTCTCATTCGTACCGTGCCTTGACATTTTTTACCGACTCCTTAATCTATCATTGTATCTAGAGGGTTTTCTATGTATAGATACAAGGATTTTTCCATCGTATCATGTGTCTCATTAATGTGGTAACAATTTTTTTTTATTTTTTTCGAAAAGAAAATTAATCCTTCCAAATTATCGTTAAATTGATCAATTCGTATTATAGGAATGGCATGACGTATGTATATCATTTTAAACTTATTTGGTTTCATCATATTGAGATAAGTTATGTTGATAAATAAGATTGAATATCTCTAATTTCATATCAAAATATTACATATCTCAAAATTTTATTCTAATTTAATATTAAATATGTTAATTTTCATTATATAATCATACTAATCACTTTGTAGTCATTAATTAATTATATATTTTTTAAATAAAGGCTTGGGATGAGTAATATTATTAAAATTTGGCATATTTTTTAATTGCAATTAATTAAAAAATGTTAAGATTTAATCTCTATTAGAAGTGATAGAGAGTTTAATGTGTGTGTTTGTCTATATATATATACTCAAAAGTATATAAATGGACAAAATTTTATTTATTAATTAAATGAAGGAGGCATTGATGTAGCTTTTCCAACAAATTTTGAAATTTGTAAGCAAAGTCGCCCGTAATTACAATATAATAATAATAATAATAATAAAGGTTAATTGGAACCTATAATAATTATAGTATTATATGCGATGCGTACAACCTATATAATTAATTAAAGGCACGAGAAACTCCGCGGCTCTTACGCCATTCATTCTTTACCAACCATCCAATTAAATTAACTATTTTAACGCGTTTCAGATGAAATTTTGTTAATGAAAAATGAGATCACCCAACGGAAATTTGTTTCATCCACATTTTCATAAAGAGATTGTCTCGAAAGAATTGTAGAAGTCAGTCAATTTAACGATGCTCAATCTCTGCATAATAATATCTGGTAACACGTAATGTATCCCAATCAAATCCGAACGTTTATATAATTGTGTTGGGATATTATGAAATAGCGAGTCTTGTCTGCCTAAAACTAAGCAGGAGCTTGCATTGAACTCATGGAAAAGTGGCATAAAGTTGAAGACACATGAAAGCATTTGAATCGCGGACGAGTTCTTTTCAGTGTAGGTGAATTGTCATACCAATGTGACTCCACCTTCCTCCAACCCAATATCATTTCTACATCCCTTGAACGATTTATAATTTTTTCTCTATTTTCTTACATATTAAACATGTGCTACTCTTTATTCTTTATTATATTATTATTATTATTATTACACCTTTTCTTTTAACTTCTAACAATTTGATTAATTTTCTATTTCTTTGCTACTGTCTTAGTTCATTTGCTTCTCATTAAATTTTATAAAGAAATTTATTTTGAAAAGTTTTTAAATGTAATAGTATTCATTTTGTTCTCTTTTGGTCTTCAAACTGATCATCATGTGCAACCTATAATAATCTACATTATATACATATATATTGTCCAGTTAGAAAAATAAAAGTAATTAGAATCTCATTACAAGAGTTCTTCACAAAATTATTAATTCATAAGGGTATATATATATATATATTTAAAAGAAATTCGATCTGGGAAGTTTTGTAACAAATTAATTAATAATATGAAAATGATTTATTTATTTTTTACCTCAGTACTGTTCATCATCTGTCGTTACATATACGGCTAGGCAATTGGCGAAGAGTATGGCACGCAAGGATTCGAAAATAGAAAAAATAAATAATCTCTTCACGTGCTGTACCTCAACTATTACGAGAAGTCAGGGCCACAATAAACGACTTTCTGTACCCTATAAATTAACGACCTCATTTATTTGTTTCGTTTGGCATTTAAAGTTTCACCTCTAATTTTAAGAAAATATCATGATTTAGATTTCTTTAATTTTTTATTTTAATTAATTTTTAGATTTTTATATATATAGATATCAATATTTAAGTTTTATGAATTCAATATTATTACTCAATAATTCTTTGAATATAGTTAAACTAGTGATAGATTTTTGAACTCTTCTTCTCATCTTGGACTTATTAGATCATTTAATTACGCGCTATTTATAGATAAAATGTATATTAAATATTAACACATTCACCATGAAATTAATGTAATTTTAGTAAATTGATTAACATCGGTTATACTTGGTCAGGGTTTTATTTTTCATTTTTTTACAAGATTTTTCATTTGATTTAATATCTTATGGACAAAAGGATCTTAGGAGGTTTTTTTTTTTTTTTTAGTTTAAATTTTCATGATTTTTTGTTGTATTGTATACATGGTTTGCATTGTTTCTTTTTTATTTGTATAAAGCTCATGAGAGGTAAAACTTATTGAATACCCTCTCATTATGGTCAATTTTTTTTTTTTATCTTTTATTTATTTTTCATTATCTTACTGATGTTTCATACAAATATAACTTAATTAATGTGATTTATTAATTTACATATGCAATATTAGTTTTTAACTTATAAGATCAAGATTTTGAAGTTGTCTTAAGCTCTGAAGAACTCATTGAATTAATGAGTCATTCTGTTGTCTTTTTTGAGTGAAATTTCAAATCCTAAAGGATGGAGAGTCAGTAAATCGAACTAAATAAATTGAACACATCATAAACGAGAGAAATAAAAACCACAATTTTGACAAAGATTTGAAAAGACAAATCCATGTATTTGATACAAATTCCAAAGTTTTCACTCACATCTTGAACAATTTTCGACATGGAAAACGGTGTTAATCGATGTTAGATGCACAAGAAGCGCACCGTTTCACTGTTTTATGATGTAATTTAATTTGAATTGTACGTGTACAAAGTAATTAATTCATAATAATAACGATGATAATGCAATATTTAATTCAAAAGAATGGTACTCATGATCTATAAATAAATTATTAAGTTTTATTGATTAAATTTAAAGCATATATAAGATAAATAACATCAATTAACATCAATATAATGATAAATGTGGTATCTTTTGATTAAAAAAATATATATATACCAACAACATAGTACTTATGAGATTAATATAAATTTGATATTAAAAATTTTAAAGGGATGATGCACTCATATGTCAAGTTCGATTTTTGCCTAGATTTTGCCTCTATAATGCATTTCCCTTTTAACTTATGTTTTAAAAAGTATTCCCTCTGTAACAAGCTTGCCTACATCTAGACATTTCATCATTTCATCACTTCAATAATATCCCCTACGTTTTTCTCCATCGCAGAATATTTATAGAAATTTTTATATATATTCTAACATTTAATCATTGTCAATTTGAATTATTGAATCTTAGTTTTATAATATACTGGAAAATATACCGTGTTATATTTGTAAAATGTTATAAATTACGATTTTAATGTTTAAACATTCAAATATGATATGATAATAAAAATTTATTGTTGAATATTTCAAATTATAGTTTAGCATTCGTAACTCTTCTAATACTATAAAATGTTTCAACATTGGTTAAAAAAAAAAACCTAATTTGGGACAAGTAATATGGATAAAAGAATTTCTGACAAGATTTTATTTAAGAAAACTATGGAATGATATAATAGTATATCTAAACTTTCTCGTGAAATTGCATATATTGGTGCTATAATAATGTGACCTGTACTTCAAAAAATTCGACGAGTCAACCTTTCTTGGGAACTAAAAACCACAATGCATAAAGTTAAAATCCATCGATAAATATTATTAACTTGATCAATCTCTTGTTTGTCTTGAAAGAGAAAAGAAAAAAATATATATTTATATATTGAAAAAATTAAAATAAAAGAGAAGAAATTCCAGCTTGAATGAATTAAGAAGAATCTTGTCAAATCAGAAATGTAACTTTCAATTTCTTTATTTAATTTTAATATGATGGGATGAGGTAGAGTAGAGGCCAGTTAAATCTGGACCGAAAGAATATTTTTTTCTGGCTTTAAAAGGATAATAATTGTACTACTCTAGAGGGCCTAGAATGCCTTTTAATGATGCCTAAATTGGAATTTGATCATGGAGAGAAGAAAATAATAATAATTAAAGGGAGAAATTGTTGTGAATAGATTGACTGACGGAAGTTGATGGCATCTCAACATCATTATCATCCATGAGAACTCAAATTATTTCACTTGGAAAATGGAGATTCAATCCACTGAAGTCATCCTAAAAAAAAATATATATATAATAGTACAAATTTATTGATAATATTATTTGATAAAAGATAAAAAATCAATTCTTTTGATAGTAAAACTTCGCTGAAGGGTGAATACAAGAAATTTTGGAGAATAAACCCTCGTTATTGATCAATGAGTGAGAATTTCATGGATGCTGACTGTTATCTATTATTTTCCGATTTTGAAGAGCATTATATTAGTAGTGGCATTAGAACACAATGTAACATCGGATTGATATGAAAAAAATAAAAGAAGCATAACGTCAATTTCAACAAGATCATATCGATCTGATAATATTATCGCGACGCACTTATAATATATGGTAATTCATGAATGCAATTTCTTTAGTTTGTGGGGAGGAATCTCTTGTTGGCCATTATTATCAATTGTGTTGATTGAAAAAGACAATGACATATCTCCACTGAAAGCAAAGCAAACAAATTTCCCCTTCTAAGTTAATTTGGACTCTAAAAATTAGATTACCATAACTTAAATATAATACCCTGACTCTAATATATGTATCACTTTCAATAGAGTATATATATATGTGTATTTTTACATATCTATACATATAGTTAAGATTTGATTTTTTTTTCAGAAATAATATTTAAAACTAAACTAATCAACTGAGATTCTCTGTGCTGAAACTAGAAGTTGTCAGGTTATGATGAATATGATTCCGCATTTTAAATAATCATTACTTGGCTGATCTCTTGTAGTTTTCTTTGCGCATTTCAAATAAAACTTACACTAATTTTTATAATTGTTCGAAAATTGTTTCTAAAACATTTTAACTAAATGTGATTATTTATAATTAATTGCTGTATCTCTTACTTTTTCAAAGGTAATAAAATTATATCCAAATTCTAAATGGGGTTAATTAAAGTTCCAAGATTGGAATCTTCAATAATGAAAGTGGCAACAACATGAGATGGGAATAGAAGCAAAAATACAAAAACAATTGGACAGTTTTCGTTTGTTTTCGCACAGCAAGCAATTGAAAACTGCATATAATCTAAAGCAACAAATTTAGGAAACTTCAGAGAAATTACTCACCATGTTCCTTCTTTTCTAATAAAAATCCTTCACTTCTAGTAGACTACCAAAACTTTTTATCATTTTGGAATTGAAGTGATCTTTAAGGTTAATTAATAAATTCGGTTCAATTGTACAATATGGGAGTAAATTAATAATTTTGTGTGTGTGTGTGTATATATATATATATATATATAAAACTAAAAATTGTATAATAGTTGGAGATTTGATCTTACAGTTTAATAATAAAAAAGAGAAATGTAACCATCATATCATAGCTAATTTTGTAACGGACAGATAAAGGAAATTAAGTTCGCTGGAAAAAGTTCAGGAAAGGACAAATATGTAGGTTTTTTTTTTCCTGTGTATACAGAATATTTACAGATATTGCAGGGGCATCTGGTTCAGAATTGAAAACAGTTTTAAGATTTTTTTTAGTTGACTTATATATTTTCTTAAAAAAAAAAAAATCTCTGTTGCTGTTTTTTCTCTATTGTTCGATATGTGAATTATGATTATAAATGCTTTTACGCAGAAATAAAATTTTGAAAAGCATCATAAAATAAGAAAGTAACATTTCTAAATCAAAATATGTAACAAGAATTGGATAAGTTCAATATGGCCTTGATAAAAAATTACCAGAGGCAGAGGGCCACCTAAAAGTAATAAAAGATCTAGCAAACAAATAATTATCAAGAAGATCGAAAATATGACATTCTTTTATAAGGGTAATCCAATTATTAGTGTAGATATAGTAAAAATATTATTGAATAATAAGGAGGGATGTATGAGGTGGCAAGTGAAAAATTTTATTGAGGATAAAATCCTGACCAGGAGGCCAAGGCAACACCAATGGCAGTGATAGAATTAACGAGTTTCTAGAGTGGTGTAAGGTTGGAGAAAGTTTTTTACCAAAAAAAAAAAACAAAGGGATTGAGCATGTAATATAATATAATAAACATAAAAAAATCCAATCCATCCAGGCTACAATTACCTTATTTAATATGTATGTATAATGGGTCGGGAGTGGGATTGGTTGGAAGTTGAGAATGTTTGTGAACCCAATAATATTTTACAGGGAGAGGCTGCATGATAGTCAACAAAGAGAGATAAAATAAAGCAAAGAAATTGGGCATCAAAGTTCAATGTGTAGTAATACTAATAAAGGAAAACTGTGTACTTCGGCTTGGAGTAAGAAAACATATTTCCTGCATTTGGAATCTCAATCCTGCAAATGGGGTTACATGAAAAACTGTAGCAGACTGGTCCAGACTCCAGATTAGCAACTTAGATCACTTCGCCTAGCTACCTATCTAAATCTAGCTGTTGAAACCAAGAACTCAACAGTGTCACCTTCCAATTAGAGTAGACATATCTCGTGGGTGTAGACACAAAAACGGATAAATTCAATAATTCATTCACCTCTGCAAAAGTAATCAATTTCCCACCCTGCTGGCCTCAGCTGTATCATGTTCAGGGAACAGAAGGGTTTTATTATGAGCTTGTTCCCGAGTTTTGATGGTTTTTACATGATATATATTACTATAGATATTATTGAACCACCCTCCTATCTTTTGGGGTGAAATATTATTTGAAACATTAAAAAGGGAGTACTACAATCCTCATCTCATCTCAATGCAATCCTGAACAGTTTTATATCTTCTCTCCACTACTACGACTACTACTAGCAGCACCACTACTAATTGATCCAAATTTAAGATCACAAGTTGTGATTGTAGTACTTATGGAGCCCACTATCCTGCAACTTGCAACCCTCCTACTTTTTCTATGAAAAGACAAGGATACAGTAATAGTATTGTTTAAAGTCAGGCCTCAGGTGCTCTCCCTGGCTACTATCAATTCAACACTTTGCATTGCTGGCTGGATAATGATACCAGACTGATGAAGGTTTAACAACATATCTTCACACTTTTTTTTTTTAAATTTTTATAAAGTTATTGCATAAGCTGGAAGCAATATAGCTTCAGACAAAACAAGGGAGTATCTATAAATATATTGAGTTACAGGTGTTAAACAGAGTGAGTCACCAGGAGAGAAAGTGAAACAGGTCAATTGTTGGGCCAGAAATCTTTACTTATCCAAAAGAACCCTATTTAATTCCACTGCAATTCATGCTCATCCTGAACATTAATACTGTTCTTTGGGGTAAGTGAAGTGGCAAGAGATATTTAAAGAGAGATTCAATAACCCATCATCGAATCCAGGTTGAGCCTACAGTACTTAGTCCAAGAATATGCTTTGGTTGATTTTTAGACCAAACCCAGCTGACATACATCAATTTGAGCCTAACACAGGAAGCCCATTATTGACAAATTTATGCATCAATGGATCCAGCTCAAAGCGCGCACCAAATTTGATCCCTCCGCCAACTTCTCAGTACTAATCAAAGACATGCAAAATAGACGCTTGATGATTAAAGATTTGTGGGCTAGACACATAGATTATTGTCATATTCAAATAGACGCTTATCTAATAGTTCAAGGTTTTTAATCAAAGTTTAAAGTTCAAATACCTTCATCCTCATAATATTCTAAACCAATCATGGTTTCTCTATATTTGGTCTTGCAAATCCACATTTCACGCGAGTGACCCTTTACAAATAATAACTTAAACTTTTGAATAAAGTGGTTATTTAACCATTTTAATCACACACTTTATTAGATTTTAAAACTACTATTATTTAAATCTTTTTCATTAGCTTAGTTTTTAAGTAATTACTTGTTATATATAATATCGGAGTTGAGATCATGAATTTGAACCTGCACTTGTCACACACCTGAATATGTATTTGTATTCCTTGTTTGGCCTTACTTAAAGCACACATTATTTGAAATCACTATCTGAAGATATGATGGATGAACTTGGTTTCCAAATAAAACATATATGGAATAGGTAAAGATTGAGAGTATAATGATTATAGAGATACAAAGTTTAATGCAGTTTTTATATAGAAATTGAAAGATGAGAAGCTAGACTTTAACAACTATTGTGTAGCTAAAGTTGTAACACTCTGCTAGAGCATATAGAAGTGCTTTTAGGAGGAGCGAAAGATAGTGATTTCCCCAACTAGTTTCCATTTTCTTCATGAGCTCCTGCCAAAGCTTCCTGCAACATTCGAGTAAAACAAGAATGTAGGTTATAGCTTTCAACTCATGTTGAAGAACTAGCAATAGGAGGTGGAGACCGAGGTGGCGTTTGTTACCTGAAAGCATGATAAAGTGTACTGCACATCGCCTGCAGAAATTTGATGGTGGACAACAATTCTGATTCTGAAAGAAAGAAGAATACTCCATTCGTGATTATTCAACTCATTGTGGAAGATACAAACACTAAATGGAAAGGCATAACTCTATCAGAGAATTCCAAAAGTTGTCAACTAGAGAGGTTAGAAGTTCAGATTTGCTAAGCAGTATATTAGGAGAAAACATAATCGAGCCCTCTGGATGAAGTTTAGGGTTAATAAAAATTAACCTTCAAACAGAATTATGGACAGACTATTTGGAGTTGATATTTTTTGTATATCTTACATGATGTTTAAGTGCTCAGACATACCTTGATGAGCTCTCTGGCATTATAAGGACACCATGTTCTTCCAAGTTTTTGCGTAGACTCTCCGCTTTGATTTTTGAGCCCTCTACGATGTCAAAATATACCTGGTAACATATATAATGTGAACAGACACGTAAATACATATTTTACTTCTCAAAACTCTGGAAAAGCTTAAAACAACAGTGCGTGAAATAATAGCAAACCAACAAATCCTGGATGGAGTTAACCTGATTCAGTATTCATCTCTGGTTTACTCTCTTATAAAGGAAAATAATGAGAAAAACCATTGGTAAAACAAGTTGAAGTTGGCCTGGCCACTAATAAAAAGTTCCTTTTTTTTTTTTTTTTTTTGCTGGATACAACAACAAATTCTACCAAATAATACCCAATCTTCAGTGCATAGCATAACAACTTGTGAAGATTTTTGGACTTTAAAGTATAAAACTCACAATATTGGTCTCCACTGCATCAACATCTACTCTTAGTCCTTCAATTTGATTTAATCCTTCTGCAAATAAAAGTAACCAAAAGGCATCCACAACTTGCAAAGTTAAGAGTGAGCTTCGAAGGCAAAAAGCATTAGAATAGAAATACTGTTCATTAAACCAAAGAAATAGGTGCCTAAGATCAAGTACACTATGCATTAGTGAATCATTTACCCGCTAGCATTTTTGCTTTCTTGTGATCACCCTCAAGCTTTCCAACATTCTCTTGTAAAGCAACCAAAGCAGCAGCACAAAGGATACCAACCTGTCTCATTCCGCCACCCAAGGTTTTCCTGAGTCTTCTAGCCTACAGAGCAGAAAGGGAAATTCTTGGCGACCAAATTTATGCAAAATGAGGACAGAGCTATAATATTCTGGCTGCAGAATTTCACCATTACCTTGTTAATGAAGCTTTTGGAACCAACAATAACAGAACCAACTGGAGCACCCAGGCCTTTTGATAGACATACCTGGTTCAAAAATTTGATGTGTGAAGGAAGTACAGATATTTTGATGATATGATCCGACAAAATGTACTAACTAGTCCAAGGATATCATTTGGAAACTTATGATTCTTTAGAATCAGATGTAGATTTCGGTGAAAGGGGATAGATTATGAATTAAAAACCCCGTCAACCAATAAGACCAAATGAGTGAATCTAATCGGTAACATCAAAATTCAGTAGTCATACCGAAACTGAATCAGCAGCTTGTACAAGCCTATTAACAGGAACACCAAGTGCCTGGGAAAAAAATCTTTGCGTGTTAGATACTTGAAAAATTTTCATGAAAAGCTAAGAATATCCAGAGACAACTATTGTATGATAAGCATGCAGTTACATTTGAAGTCTCAGATTTAAGGCCACTAAATGATGATTTATGAATTCATTTAATCTCATTTAAAATGCAGAGCAACAGAAAACAGAATTGATTCAATTACCAAAAATACTAAATAAAATGATCTTATTGAAGCTCTTAAATAGACAATTTGATAGCAATTGACATTAAAGCAAGTTCTCTAAATGGCATCAGTTTGAATTGTGTCCTCGATATTTCATTCTGAAACACAATATTTTCACTTTGGTATTCATATTTAATACAAAGAAGAACTACTTTATTTATAAGCTTTTTTATGCAATTCTTAAAAAGATAAACCGAAATCCATATGTAAGCCTTTCTGAACAGTTCCAAACTTGCACAATGTGCATGGTTGGTAACTTCCAGAAATGCAAACAATTAATTTGAGAATATGCATATCAAACATCCATTTCAACATTCCACAGTGGTTCATATTAACTTCCAGGCATTTAGTCTTCTACATTGTTAACCATTTCAATCAGATTTTCATAACGATATTGCCTCATAAAATCAAGCAGTCTGTATATTGCCTCAAAATTTGCTACATAAAATGTAGCGACTTCTATTCTCTTTAAAAAAAATCCTCAGCATTTAAGCCAGTCCTCTCTGTCTTTCAACCTCCATGGGAAATAGGCAAGTGATTCAACTATATGCAGTGACAAAGACTTAAAATATCCAAATATAAAGTATTTACTCACGACAGCTGCATTGAAAATGCGAGCTCCGTCAATGTGAAGCTTCAATCCGTGCTTCTTGGCTAGCTCTCCAACTCTTTCTGTATATTCTACAGAAAGGCATTTACCACCACAACTGCAGTTAAGATAACACTTGATAAGAACTATGAACCTAAAAGGACATAAGAATAATTAAATATATTACAACAAAACAGAATAGTAATGTCATTATGAATCACTTTTCTCAATTACACCGTAAGAAGACATGATGGATATTTTATAATTTTGAAGCTAGTAGCATATTTTCTTTTTTTTTCTCTGTTGGCAGGACAGCTATTGCCACAGTTAAATAAATAAATAAATAATATATATATATATATATATATATATTTATATTTATATGATGCATCACTCTACAAGAGTGGAATCATTGGTTAAAAACTTCAAATTTCAAAAGGGGCTGTATTAAGTACAGTGACAATTGTCATCAAAGTTATTAATAGTGGCAGATTCTTTGTACATTTATTTTGCACGAACAATTTCCAAAGACTTCTTATCTATTGCATTTCCAAGAAAATGGAGAATTCATACAATGATATCAATTCACAGCTGACAGTATCTACTTATTTATAAGCAGAAAGAAACAAGAATGATCAATAATAACTTTCTTCATAAAGGATAAATGATAGTTTCCGTTTTTCTTTCGTTCTTTTTTTTAAAGATCTGACTACAGGATAAGCGACGATGTGATTTTCACCAGTGAACCACAAGGGTACTGTAATATTCAACCAACTAATGTAACACTACTATATGATATTTTATAATAGTATATTTGAAGAAGCCCCTAACCTCCATTACGTCTTACATTCTTACAGATGAAAACACAGATTTACATCAATAACTTTTAGATGTCAGATCACCATACATAAGCACATATGTTATCCATAATAACTTCATCAGCACTCCTATACAAAGGAATCAAGTGCATCCACAAAGTTAAAAATCATGTGCTTCCATCTTTATATATATATAACTGCACCCAGCTTTTCGTAATTGAAAAATTGACTATTAGATGAGCAGCTACATGTACACACCATTAATATAAAAAGTCCAGTCCCAACACTGCTACAGCCAAAACAACAAACATAATAGAACAATGCACAAACATTAAGCAGAAGATTTCGAATATGAATGACATACAAATGCATGCTACAAAGCAGTTTCAAAGAAATTATAATACTTACTTGGCTTGTGTATTCTCCAAACAGATGAGCCTAGTAGTTGGGTACACAAGCTCCCCTCTTGGATCCCTTATGGCGGCTTCAATTAAATCAATATCCATTGTTCCATCGTTGTTGTTCTTCACGGTCCTTGGATGCACACCTCCAATTGTTGAAATGCCTCCATTCTCATAAATATGAATATGAGAATTGTCTCCAAGAATGACTTCACTCCCCCTTACATCACAATGGACAAGAACACTAATCAGATTACCCATTGTACCTGATGGCACAAAAAGGGCGGCTTCCTTGCCCATAATTTTAGCCATTTCTGTTTCCAAACGGAAGGCAGTTGGATCATAAGTCAATACATCATCATCAACATCAGCATTTGCCATAGCAGCCCTCATTGCTTCAGTTGGTTTGGTGACAGTGTCTGACCGAAGATCCACGGTTCTGGTTACCATTTTCGCCGTAACTAGTCCAAAAACAAATAATTAAAGAATTTAAAAATCAATTAATACTTCATTTCTTAAAGACTACAAATTCCAAAAGAGGGCAAAAAAGGAATATCAAGATTTCAAATTCATCTCTTCAAATAAATTAATGCTTACAAAATTTCCTTTCAGCCACCATTGCTGGATAATATTAACCAATCTCCAAAGCAATCGAGTAACAATCAAGAAAAATCTCAGTTAAACAAGAACTTAGTTAAAAATTAAACCAACAATCTAGACTGAAATTGGAGAAGAAAATTAACTATAAAATTGCAAAAGAAAAAGACAAACAAAAAAAAAGAAATTTCCTTTAGCCTCTAAAAGAACGTAAAAGCTCAAGTTTGAAGAACCCAATTGAAGATAAACTGATTTAATATAACCAAAATCTTTAAGGTTGAAAGTATATAATTTAACATGTGATCCTAAATTTAAGTGTTGTCCCGGAAGTCCACTAGCCAAGGGCTATATATTATGCCAATCATTTTGAACTAGTCTCAAGGAAAATATAAGTAAATTGGACCCAACAAAGAGAAACTGAGAGAGAAAATAGGTTTACCTTTCAAGCCCTTCTTCTTCTCTGCCTGTTACCCAGTTGAAATACCTCAAACTCAACCTCTCACCTTGCTTTCGGAAAATTATCTCCACTGAAAATTGGCAGCAGAGTTGCTTATATTCTGGAAACATGCAAGAATTATTTAAGACAATTAGACTTTAACCCACAAAAGTAAACATAATAAGATGCTCAAATATGTAGAAGAATCAAGAGTATACTAGATGCAAAAGCAGTTAAAACAACATAAGAATCTTTAATGAAGGGACCCCAGGGATGTTTAAAGTAAACAATAAAATATTGCCAAAACAAATTTTCATACCAGAATTTAGGTTATACTTGTACAGTATCAAAAGATTTCCACTTTTTTTAATCTCTTTATAGACTTGCAAGTAATTGGAGAAGAATCCAAGAACCCAACGGAACCCACTACGCCACACCACTCAAATATGCAGACAAACACAAAGACAAAGACATACACTGACACATCAGACATGCATGCATGCATTCATTGTGTGTTGTGGCTTTTCAGTGTAACACAACCTAAGCTTGCCTTCTTTGGATTTGTAACTATCATGTATGTGCTGTACAAACGTCAAAAATGCTTAAAAGGAGTTGGAGGTATCACATGAAAGAACTGAACCAGCAGGAGTAGTAATATCGGCGTGGTGGCATCCAATAAAGATGATGAAAACAAAACAAATTAAGCTCTACCTTAGTTGCATTCTATATTTCTGTTTCTGGCTCTTTATTCCCTATCCTGGAAAATCCAAATAATACCAATAAAAGTTCAACAATCTTGGTAATATTATCGGATTAGTAAAATGGGATTTCTAATTAGTTAATATTCATTTCAAATTGTTTTAATGAATCTTAGGTGGTGGCTGATAATTTTCAAAGGAGAATTTGCTTTTGGCTTCCCATGTACGTGGAAAAGGAGCAGTCAACGTGGGTCAAACAATGATTCGTGAGGAGGCTTACCTAATTCATATGACTAGTGGGGTGGCCCGGCGTCAAAGTGAGGAGAGGAAAAAAAAAAAAAAAAAAGTGAAGCCCAGTTGTAAAGCATGATGAGACCTCTTACAGAGTGGTGCACTGATGTGTTGTCAATAATTCTGACAAATTCTTAACGAAGTTTAAAATAAATATAAATGAGTAAAAGGATTTGGTTAAGCTTGTTTAATGTTTATGGCAATAATCTATTATTCACCCCATTAATTTCGTGCTTTAACAAGGCTTTGGAACCTCATCCACACTTTCCAAAAAGAAGCTAACCCCATTCGATGGATAGTAGACATGACACGACATAATAATTGTGTCATGCAATGCAAGGGAGTAACGTGACCACACGTACCAGAAGATAAGAAAATGGAATTACAACAATAACAGCATCAATTTTAGGCTCTATTTGGTATAAAAATTTGAAACCAAGTATTTGCAAGAGACTTTTTATGATATGATCGTTTCAAAAGTCATACCAAAAGCTTAAGGCATGTGAGATATATAATACAATGAACATACCTGTATGCAATGCAACTAGTTAATGCTTGATAAAAATGTTATTCAACTCCGAGAGAGAGAGAGAGAGAGAGAGAGAAGGGCGAGAGGGGGGAAGGTGGGAGGAAGGGTATTTAAAGTGCTTCTTGACGGGCTTAAGTTTATCCAGGAAGAAGGAAAGGTTGCTTTTGGCTTCTGCCTTGCTGGGATGATAAAGTAGAGTTTTCTTGTGCTGGCTTGTCATTTAGCAGTGACGCTTAGTTGGAACTTGATCAAATGCCAATCTTAAAGGCTGCTTCAGCTTTGACTATGATATAGATCTTGCCTCGCAAACCAATTTGGTTAGAAATGACAATGAAACATCTCAAATTAGAAGCAAATTTTCTAATAAACCAAAAGCATAGTTTATTTATTTTAATATTCATAGTTAGTTTTTTGTTTTAACAATAACTTTACTCTCTTAAATATGTAACATAATTTATTGACATAAATTTCTAGCTCTTCATCTCATCAAATCTAATGGTTAAGATTAAAAGTTAACAAGTTGTATTTAATGGTGTCAACTTTTCAATCATCTCAATCATTGGATTATTGAATTTGGTGTATGAATGATTATAAATTTGTGTCAAATATATATATATATATATATATATATATATATACATACATATATATATATATACATATATATATATGTATGTATAAAGATGAGATATTTTAATAAAAGACTTTTGCCACAATTATTGATGTGATTTTTTAACCGTTGATCTCACAAAATCCAATGATTGAGATAAAAAATCAATAAGATGTATTTAATATTGCCAACTCATAAATCATCTCAACCGTTGAATTTTATAAATCAATCATTAAATTTTATAAATCCATAGTTAAAATATTATACCAAATTTTATATAAAAAGTCTTGTGATATATATATATTCATAGTGCTTTTAATATAGAAATTGAAATCCATTTTTTCTTTCTTTGGCCATTAAAAAAAGATACATCCCAGGTCATCTGTCCAATCGAAATTACTGTATATAATAAGTTGCAAGACGTGATTGCTTAAAGTGAAAGAACTCAGCGCCAAGAGCCAAGCCTGAACTAACACTCAAGTATTAATTCATGATGACAAACCAGGAGGTTAATCGTATCGAATTGAGTACTACACGGAAAATAATGGCTAAAAGGGCTTTATCCAAAAACAGAACTATTTAGTGTTCCTCATTTTAGCAACAATTAAACGGTACATATGACCAGATTAAGGATTGAGGGTCTTTTCTGGTCTCCCTCGGGGCATTCAAACAAAACAGAGGACATATGTGCGCAGTTCTAACTAAAAACATGAATGGAAGAATTACGAGGACAGCATAATCCATCAATAACATCATCACAGCTCCAAAATGTTACACAAGTAACATACAAGACAACCTCATTTTTTTACCATGATCCTTCAACAACTCCCAAACGATTATCGTGTTACCAAGGGAGGTTTTCAAGCATCTTCATGCTATCATCACAACATTCTCTTGATATTCACTCTTTTTCCCCATCCAATTCTCTGTTTGCTTGTTCTGAACTTGTTAAATCTCCATTTAGGGTAGGAGGATTGTCCTTGACCTCCAACTCTTTTGCAGACAAATTTGTGTTGACACCTTCAGCACTGCATGCTAGCACGTCATCCCCATTAGCAAAACCATCATCATTTACAGTTTCATGGTTAGCGTCTTCTTGTTGTGTAAACCCATCTGGATTTCTGACTTCTGTAAAATTCTGCCCTTCAACAGCAGGAGTGCCGTCTGAAGAAGGTTGCAAAGTGCTAGATAAGCTTACATCCAAGACAGGTGTTTTATGCTCTTTTCCCGAATCAACATCCATGTGGGCAGCAGCATCTACTTGTGGGCCCAGATTTTCATCATGAGACGGCTCAACTGACATAGAGCTTCCCCGTTCTTCTGTGGGTAAAGATTCTGATACTTCTGAGTTTTGCACATTAGCTTGATTTGCTGCAGCCTCAACTGCCTCAATGGAACGTTTCTCTGCAGCAATTTCTTCTTGTTTTTGTGCCTGTACTCTGTATTCATCTACAAGGCGGCTTACTTGTTCCAGCTCAGCCAAGAGATCTCCGTAGCGCTTTTGCAATGTTTGCTCAAGTTCCTTTTGCTTCTGAACTTCCTCCCACAAACCGTTTATTCTATTTGATGCTGCCAACTGCTCTTGCTTCTGCAAAGCTTGGAAGCACTCAAGTTCTGTTCCAGCAGTCTCCATCTGTTTGACAGTTGACTGAATTTGATTCCGAAGATTTTCAGCTCGTTTCTGATCACAAGGAATATCAAAGATTTAGTACTATCATCTGATTTAAATGATAGCAAAGGTGAAAATTTAGAGAACTTAATATTGGCCCAATCATTTTTCTCTACTTACTACACTTAAGCTCAGTCCTCCAAATTAACTGCTTAACCCTGTTCCTTTCCCTGTCAACGATAAATACCTAACTCTATGCAAGTCAAATGACTTGGAAATATTCTAAACTAAAGGTGCAATAAATCTGTTCACTATAAAAGTTATAAATTTCAACCCAAGAAAAGAAAAGTAGGATCTGATTTTTATTAATAATAAATATTCAACAAATCAATACAAAATCTAAACTTAAGTTGCTATTAATATTAAAATGATGGCTGGTCCACATTATACAGCTTTTAAAAACCATTTCTAGCATCCTGCATTGATCTTACATCATTAAGATCTATATCAAACATCATTGTCCGCTAAATTTGCAATATAGGATCTTCCAATCATATGATAGATAGCCCAATAGCGACTATAAAACAATTAATACAGACTATCATTTGCCAATCCTATGATATACAGTCATTTGACAATGTACATAGTTGAATTTGAAAAGAGATAAGGGCATTAAACGGCTATAGGCCTGTGTAATTGCATCTAAAAAGAACTAAGACCATAAATTACCATAGGCCAATGCATAATAATAACTACGGAGGGAAATGATAAACAGGCATACCGCAACATACCTCATAACCTTGTGTGAGAAGCTTAACCTTTTTCTCAAGGTGTAAAGCCTTCTCCTTATCATCATCCATCTTCTTTTTCACAATCTCAAATTCACTCTGCAAGGCGGCAAGTTTCTCCATGTTTCCAGCAACACTTGAGAGACCATAAGCATTTCGGGTAGGGAAGTACATGAGATCGTTTAGACAGGTGTTGTGTGCTTCAATAAATTCGTCAAGGGATTCATCTTTGTGCCCCATTGCCACACGAAGAAACTCGGCCTCTTCCTTTATCAACTCATTGGCCTGAAACCACCGCAGAACAAGAGGATGAATTTATAGGCTATAACTAAATATAAAAATTGAAGGAAGAACAGCATTATTTAAACCACAAAGAAATACAATGTACGCTATCAACCATTGTTGACACTTCCAAACACAGATTCAAATTGGTTAAATGCAATAACCAGCAGAAAATCGGAAAAAAAAAAAAAAGAAGAAGGATATAACTTGAGGAAGAAAAAAAAAAATCTTGTTTGAGTGAATTGATTTTTCTACAACCAGACTGTATCAAACCTACAGAGCAACAGATATTATTAATTGCAGTATTGCTATTTTCGGACCTAAAATACAGAAGCTCATACGTAAAACAAAAGATTTGATAGAACTGGTAAATCTAATTGGCCTTTAATTTTTATTTCCTCATTGGCTCCAATTGGAGGCAAAGTGGGAAGGTATATCTTCCATCCCTTAAATCCTCCACTTCTGCTGTGAGTGGGAATCACTCCTAAATCCTATTGTATAGCCGCAAGATTATCCCTATTATATAGCTACAAGATTGTTCCTTTGCTTTTTCTAAAATAAAATTTAAAAGAAAAGCACTGAAAACGGACTAAAAAGGGTTTACAACTAATCAGTCTAGCTATAGCTAACAGTCTCAAATAAACTAATTTAAAACTCAAATCCTTGCAATTCTGGCTGAAGTGATCTTTAGTAATAAAAAGTTTAGTTATTGACTTCATTTAAGGATCAAAAAAGGAAAAGATTATGACCCCAAACACCAATTCCAAGTGGGACATATGGTAGTCCTGTTTCTCCAATATTAAACTACTGTCAGGTTAAATGACACATTAAAGAGGGAACACCTTTCTGCTTGAAAATTCAATCTTCTTTTGAAAAGAATATCACAGGAAAAGAAGGCCTAAAATCTAAGAAATCTTAAGAATTTAGAGAGAGAAAACTCTTACCACACTTCCATTGATTTCCTCCTAATTAAGATTAGTCTAGCAGATAAATCAATGCAGGCACCTAATCAATAAATTAAAAAAATGTAAGTTGATTCATCATAAAACTTTTATGGGATTTTCCAGAGAAAGAATGTTCAACGATATTTCTTAAGTGCTCATAAAATTTCATTTTCCCTTTTTCATAAATTGGATTTACAGATTGTGTCTTTAATGGACACCCAAACCATCAAAGCAACAACAGATGCATGCCAAAATTTAAAAAATTCTGAAGAGATATTGCATAAATATCCTAGAAGTACAGAAATATACATTTTAATGCATGACCATCCAGGAAAGTGGCAATCTGCAAGTGCATTAACAATATGTAGTAATGATTCCTTCCCAGATCGTATAAGAGAAAGGCTTCAACTATAGATTAACAATAACTTCTAAGAGTATAGAATATAACATAATTAGTGAAAAAGAAGGAATCATAGACAGCATGCTGACCAATTAAATGAACACAAACCTCGCTCAGCTCATCTTCTTCAAAATCCTCAATCACAGGAACAGGAGCATTGGATCCCTTGGCAGAACGCTTGGCACCCTTCTTCTTCTTCTCCACTTTTTCGTCAAGCGGGTACTTTGCATTATCATGTTCTAATAAGGATAGAAGTTCCTTTCTTATCAATTCACCAGCCTGCTCAATAGAAGTTGGAGGAACAAAGGAACTCTTGTCTCCATCAGCCCTCAACAAAGAATTTCTAATTAGATCCAGTGAAGCAACAGGGGGTCTAGGAAGCTCCCTCTGCAGCACTTTTGATCTCTTCCTAAGCAATGCCTGCTGCCTTGCTTCTTCCTCTGCCCTTTCTCTGGCTAACCTATCAGACATGTCCTCTTCGATCTTCTCCTCCGGCTCTTCATTATCTTCTTCCGGTGGTTGGATAACTATTTGGTACTCATTTTTGGGCTGTGGAAGACTGCTCAGACCAGCATGCAAGTTTCTTCTCAAGTCAGCTTGTCTCCCTTGCTCAAGTTTTGCACTGTTATGCATATCCATGTCTTCATTTATGCGGAGCTCATCCCTGATAGGAGTTACTTTAGGGGTCATGCCAAAAGAATAACCATCCCTTGCTGGAGTCATGCCAGTTCTGGGAGTAAGACCCGCACCACCAGGTGTTGCTGAAGGAGTCAACATAGGATTTGGTGTTTGGATATCCCTTTTCTTAGGAGTGACCCCAGAAAAATCTGAAGGATGCAACTCTGGATTCTCACCTCCCAGTAATGGTGTCTGAGACTCTCTCAACCTGGCCAGGTTTTCAGCTTCCATCATAATAGCATCACCCTTACCAGCTGGTGTCCTTTGTGGTGTTCTTAATGGTGTCATTCCTTGCTGCGGTGTCTGGGCATAATTTGCGAGAAGAGCACGAGTTGCACCACTTCCTTCTGTCAGTTCCTCATTCCCTGCAAGAAGATCACTAGCATAACCCATTTTTGCAATTTCCTCCAATTCATGGTCTGATATCTGAGGTGCAGGAAGCATCAGTTTCGACCTCTTCCTAACTGTTTCCGGATCATTCAGTTTATTAGCCTGCAGTATCGCTGATGGAGCATCCTGTCTCTGTGCGATTTTATTTTTTGCAATATCTTGTCTCCTTAGCTGAGCTTCTATATCAACCCTCCTCTTCCCTTCAAGTTCTTCAATGGTCGTTGGGAACTGGACTAATTCCACAGGCCTATCTTCATCAGTAACATCGAAAAAGCCTGGAGGAGGCTTTTTCTCAAATGGAATTTCAGCATTATAGTCAATTCCCTTCCTTTTTCTCTTCCTTTGTCGAGTGTCAATCCCAGCAGCTTTAAGTTCTCTCCTTTTCTGCAAAGAAGCAAGTCTCCTTGCCTCTTCAAGCTGTTTCTCCCTGGCCTTCCGTTTTGCCTTTTTTCCCCTAGTGTTGGCCAAACGAGCTCGTGCTTCAGAAAGCATTTCCTTCTCATCTTCATCCATATCAACAGGATCTGGACGTGCAGGCTTCGACTCTGGGTTTGGGTCAATCTCCCCAGGACGCAATTTGCGTGGATCATCACCTGGTTCATAGTTCTCATCCTTGGCACAAGCTGCATCAAGGAGTTTCTCATATCTTTCAAGACACTGAGATGGAGTTCGCCCAACAATTGGGGCAATGGTTCTCCACTGTGTAGGCATGAGCTTAGCAAGATGGAGCAATTTCTCATCCTCTTCTCTTGTCCATTCAGTCTAGAAATATAATTGAAAACAATTATCAGTTTCCAAAATAATTGGTAAGCAAGATGAAAAGATTAAAGTTAAAAATTACAATATGAACAACATAAGCATGAAAGAGATTACATCCAAAAGAACACAATGATATTCGCAACAGCAAAGACATC
This sequence comes from Boswellia sacra, assembly GCA_013180625.2. Taxonomy (NCBI): domain Eukaryota; kingdom Viridiplantae; phylum Streptophyta; class Magnoliopsida; order Sapindales; family Burseraceae; genus Boswellia; species Boswellia sacra. Next base: position 251,615 of record SNVD02008814.1, on the reverse strand, counting down.
TGCTTAAGTGAAATTTAGGGAAGTGGAAGCAGCTCTGTAACTCAAATTTCACCCAGAAATCTCAAAGAATCAAGTAAGTCTCACTACGGAATTTCACAAAAACAAACATGTACTATAATGAATGAAAAATATTGAACATCCAAAGCATTGAAAACACTTGCAATAAATTCGAATCAAATCAAACAATCAAAAGTTCACTAAAAAATCACCGAATTGCTCATTCTTATAATTCCAAAACAAAACAACAACCACATTTGCCAAAAGATAAACAAAAGCAATAATTAAAGAGATTGGAGATAGCATCGCACCTTTTTGATGGAGGGATCGAGCCACTCGTACCAACGAGCCTTACACTGCTTAGCTGATTTACGAACGAGAAGCGAGGAGATTCGAGCCCACTGGTTCTTGCCATATTTCATAACCGCCGCCTTCAGGATCTCATCCTCCGTGTTCTTCCACACGCCTCCCTTTATCATAATCCTCATCTTGCCTAACTTTTGATTGATTCAATCCCCAAATCAAAACTGGATAAAACCCTAGATAGGGTTTCTGTCTCCACCTATTTGCTTATTTCCCTCTCTCTGACTCGAATCGAGTGAAATTGAAGATGGTGGACCTGACGCGGATTGGGGATTCACTTCTTTATACATTCTACATGATACTAGCTGAATGGTTTGGGCTTTGGATTGGTTTCTTGGGTTTTTTTTAATTAACGTATACCCTACATTTTTACTGCCGTTAATTGTTAAGAAAATCTGTTAACTGTTCCATCAGTGAAAGACTAAAATACCCTCATTCTCTATTTTGATTTAGGTAAATCAATAAAAACAAAAATTAACGAGATTCCGAGTTAAGGTACCCTGCGGTCATTGGCCTGCCAAATTTGAATGTGGTTGGTTCAATGAATCAATCAATATACAATGAGCTAGATTTATCTTCTTTAACTCTTATTAAGATGAATCAATCGACTAGGGATGGCAAAATCTGGGTGCGGGTGTAGGTTTTACGTTTTCGCACCTGCACCGGATTTAAAATTCACTCCCCGATCCCCGAAAAATTCTCAGATTTTTTTTGGTTTTTTCGGGTACGGGTATTTACAGGTTTTGGGATTGTGCATATCGCACCCGCACCGCACCTGAAAAAAAAATCCGGATTTTTTTTCACTTTTTTCTTCATCCGGAAAAAACCCGTATTTCCCTGGATTTTTTCCCACTTTTTTCATAATTTTTTTTTCATAAATACTTTGAGTTATACGGGTGCGGGTGCGGGGTTTATTGGCAATACCGCATCCACATCGTACCTGGACTTTTTTTAAAAAAATCTCCGCACTCGAATTTTTTTCTCGCAAAATCTGAGTTTTTTTCACCCGAATTGTCCGGAAAAAATCCGGATACCCGGATTACTCGGGTTTTTTTGTCACCCCCACATTCAATGTACAATGAGAATTCGAAGGCCAATGTGTAACACACATGAATTATTCTAAGATATTACTGGAGGCCTCTAGATTGACCTCGTTACATTAAATCAAACATATCCTTACATCGAATCAACCATATCCTTCTTCGATACTCAAACTCATTCATTCCAACCAATTAAATTGCCAAAAAAATAATAATAAACATTCCCTCCCACCCCTATTGTTGTTCACCACCTTCACCATCGTCTTTTAGAAATGAGAAGAATCAATTATTGAGAGGGGGAAAATGCAGGAGATAAGAGACGAAAAAAAAAATACAAAAGAATAGAGAGAAAATGATATTTCATTTACTAATTAGTTAATGTTATTTTCTATATTACTTGAATGTCCTTCGGTCCTTTCCCCTTTAACGTTAATTTAACGGCCTTGAAAAGTAAATGTCAATTTATTAAAGAAAACCTCAAATAGCACGGTAAAAAGGGGAACGCCAAACCATTTATTGGCCGTCTAAATCGAATTAAAACAAAATAGCTTCACATATCCTTCTTGATATTGTTTTCGCATACATTTCTATTAAACAACGAAAATACTTATAAAGATAAACCAATATTCTGAAAAAATCAATATTGAATCATTTAAAATTTTTATTTTTTCTTAAAATATTAAACATTAATGAACTATATTATGAGTTACATATATGTATTTAAATATATAATTTTTTTATAATTATGTACAAATAAGTCATTGTTGATGCACGGTTTCCGAACGGCCGGGAAGTGGGTCGGAGCTCGGGTGGTACGTCGGGTCCAGTCCTGCGAGCAAAGAAAAACAGTCAGGGGTGCCGGCGGTGGTGCCGGCGAAGACCCTCCGACGCTCAAGTCAGTGTCCGGCACTCCGGAATTTTCTGGGAGAATTTCCTAGAGAGAGAAGCTCTCAAAAGTGAAGGAAATCTAGAGAGAGAGTAAGTTCAGAAAAGTGTGCATACCTTGAGTAATATTTCGGAGGGTTTATATAGGGGTCAAGATGGATCATTGTGGGACCCAGATAGTAGGCCCAGATGATGGGCTTCAGTAATGGGCTTACTGAATTAGGAATAATTAGGCCCAGATGATGGGCTTCAGTAATGGGCTTACTGAATTAGGAATAACTAGGCCCAGATGATGGGCTTCAGTAATGGGCTTACTGAATTAGAAATAACTAGGCCCAGATGATGGGCTTCAGTAATGGACTTACTGAATTAGAAATAATTGAGGCCCAATTTTGTTATGGCCATAACAGTAGTCCCCCCAGTCCTAAGTCGACTAACGGATCGACATAGGGACTATTTAGTTGTTCTGGGCTATAAATTAAATGTATGAGGAGGCCGGCCCAAATATGTAATTTATTACATATACATGCATTAAAAAGTGAGGCCTAGTTGGCGAGAGGCAAGCGGGTGAAGGGCGAGCATTCCTTGGCCTAAGAATATAAATCATCTAAACAAACAAATAAAATAATCTATCTTGGATGTGGAATGCATGATTTTTAATATGTCACATGTAAGTGGAAATTTCTTCAAACAAATATAAAGAATGTTGAAGGCTTTGCATTGCAAAAACGTATCAAAAAGGAGGTTTGGTAATGAATGACTTGAAACACTTTAATATAATGGGAATATACTAGTAGTGCAAGCATGTGGCATGAGATATAATATTGCATGAAGCTTGAGAACCAAAATGAGCTGCTATGGTTCAACAGATTTGTGAAACTAAGAGTGATCATAGTTGTGCTTAAGCATACTTGGGAACGTGATGGAGGGTGGGTGAGTGATAAATGAGCGGGAAGGCTCCTGGAACGTGATGACTTACTGCATGAGGAAAGTGAGGGGAGTTGAAAGTTGGTGAGTGACGACCATGTGAGAAGAGAAAGGCGAACTGCATGAGAAGGGCGAACTCCCAAAGGTGAGGGCCGAGTTTGCAAGGGCAAAAGGCGAGTGCGCATGGGCGAGCTCGCGTGCTTGCTGCGCATGGGCGAGAGGCGAGCTTCCAAGGGCGAGGGGAGCTGCGCGCGCGCGAGGCAAGGGAGAAGCATGCCAGTCGCTGGGGCGCGCAGGGAGAAGCATGCAGTGCGTGGGGCGCTGGACGCTGGGCGCATTGCCTGGGGACGCTGGACGCTGGGCGCATTGCCTGGGCGCGCTGCCTGGACGCGCTGCCTGGGCGCGCTACCTGGGCACGCTGGGCGTGCTGCCTGGGCGCGCTGCCTGGGCACGCCGGGCGTTGGGCGCAGCGCGAGGCGGAGAGGTCGGCGACCGGCGAGAGGGAGAGGTCAGCGACCGGCGAGGAGGAGAGGGAGGCGACCGGCGAGGGGGAGAGGCAGGCGACCGACGAGGCGAGCACCCGAGGGGTGTTGGGCGCGCTGCATGCTGCGTGCACTGTTCACGTAGCATGCAGGGGCCTCCCAGAAAAAATGCAAGTAATTGCAGGGACTCTTCTGCAATTTCTCCAAGATTTTGATTATTTACCTGCGGGAGTATTTCTGCCAAATTTCAAAACTTCATGTTAATTCACGGGGGTGTTTCTGCGAATTTTTAAACTTTAATTTTTTCTCTGCGGGGGTGGTTCTGCGAATTTTCAAACTTTAATTTTTTCTCCGCGGGGGTGTTTCCGCGAATTTTCAAACTTAAATAATTTTTTCCTCCGCGGGTGTGCTTCCGCGGATTTTCAGACTTGAATAATTTTTCCTCCACGGGTATACTTCCGCGGATTTTCAAACTGTAATATTTTTTCCTCCGCGGGCGTGCTTCCGCGGATTTTCAGACTTGAATAATTTGTCCTCTGCGGGCGTGCTTCCGCGGATTTTCAAACTGTAATATTTTTTCCTCCGCGGGCGTGCTTCCGCGGACTTTCGATACAATCCCCCAGCATTTTTTGTTCTTTTTTTTTTTGCACCTCTTCCTTCCCTCAGTAGACTTGGTTTGATGACTAACGACCCCTCTTTGACTATGCAGATGGCTAGAGTTAAAACCACTGTGAGAGTGCTACGGGGGGGATCGAGTCATCAAACCAAGTCTTCCAGGGACAAGGATCCGGCGACCAACTGTAAAGAAGTTAACAAGTTTTATCAAAACTTCTTCGGTCCGGATAGGGAGCTGGGACAGAATTCTGTCAACCATAAGGTGGTGGACACTGAAGGGGATAACGACTGGTCGTCCTCTGCTACTGCAGATAGTGAACCGGAGGTCGAAAAGTGGTGGGAGACCGAACATATTGATAATCAACTCCCGGACGATCGATTAAAGACATATAGAGCCCAATTCCTTATCCCTGCTTCAATCATCCTGTTTCTTCCAAGGAAGGGTGATCGGTGGAGTAAGCCACCACGCGGTGTCATTGGTTTAAGCTTAGAGCTATTGAGAGCTGGTCTCCGGGTACCTTTTGATAACGATGTTCGCCGTATACTCGATGCTATGGGCATCGCTCCTACCCAACTGTCGGCCAATGGGTGGAGGCTTCTGATAGCTTTCCAAAGTTTATTCAGAAGCGTCGGCCTTGGCGACCCGACCACCAACCAGGTCAAGCACATATTTGCCATTCACCCACCGAATGGAGAGAAGACGGGTTACTACTATATATCCCAGCGAGGGAAGACGGATGACCCCAACCGCCTTTTTAGCATTCCCTCCCATGTGAAAGAATGGATGTATAAGCAATTCTGGTGTGGTGGCGGTTGGAAGTACCAAGAAGGTGCTCGTCCAAAGGGGGAGAAGTTGAAGATCAGGAGGCGTTTTGGTGTTGGTGGTACCCTATTATAATGACTCCTTATCTGACTTTGTCATGACCACTCTTGATCAACCGACATTCTTTTTTGTTTTTATTGCAGCTCCTTGGACCAAATGTCTGCTGTTATCTCAGAAAGAGAGAGACGACTTGCGAGTGGTGCTCAAGTTACCTGTGGACTCGAAGAACGTGAATAACCTCACTGATCGGGAGCAAATGGCCCGTCTTGGCTTATCACCTCCAATTCCTCCGGAAGGTAAACTTGATCATTACTTTCTGATCTTACTTCATCAAGCATGTGTTTGTTGTCTTACCAGTTTTATTTTCGTGCAGGACTATTTCCTTTACATCCTACCAAGAAGCAGTTCGCTCAGCTTGTAGCCAAGATGCCGCTTAAGCCCTTCACCCATGACAGACCTAGTTCTTCCCAGAAGAAACGGAGCGGAAGTCCTCCAACTCTTGGAACCCCGAAGAGGAGAGCTAGTGGCCACAAGGAGGTTCCCGTACGGAAGCCGGTTCCTGATAGGTCTGCCTCCGGTCAGCCTGCGGGTGAAGTGGCAGCCTCTCAGCCTACTGGGAGCAGGTTACCCTCAGCCTCTCAGCTTCCCAAACGTTTTACCTTTGACAGTACGGGCTTTCAGAGTGGCCCAACATGTGGAGACTACCTTCGGGAATTGTCTCAAAATGCTGCACGCCTCATGCCTACCAATGTCTTGCCAGAAAATTTGAAACTCACATACTTTGATGCGATCGCCGTCGGGATGGGCATCATCCTTCAGGTTAGGTTTTACTGAGACCCTTTCTTCCCCTTTTTTTTTATATACCTTTGAAAGTCATGTTTTAACTCCTTCCCTCTCCTTGCCTTTCTTTCTGTAGGCGACAGGACCCTTGGCTCAGGGAGAGTCTACCAACACCAACCTCCTCAAGGAGGTTAACCATCTCACTTCTGAGGTTGACGACTGGAAAGCGAAACACCTAGTCTGCCTTGACAACTTAACCGAAACGGAGAGAAGAATGGCAGAGATGAAGGAACAGATGGGTAGAATGAAGGCAGACCTGTCCAAAGCCAAGAAGGAGGCAGCTATCCAGCGTAAAAGGGCCAATGATTTTAGCCAAGAGCTTCGAGAGAGAGCTGCTGCTGAGCAAAGTAGGATTGACAAAGCAGTCGCTCGCTTCCGTAGGGGTCGTGTCAGCAGGCTATGGAACGCTCCTACATTGAGGGAGTCAATGGGGTGCGTAGATGGTTCCATGACTGCCATCCAGAGATTGATCAGTCACCCATAGCTGAGGAGTTAAACTTGGTAGAAGAGTCTATCCCTACAGCGGACTCCAATCCTGAGCAATTCCGCCGCCTCATCCTTAAAGATGAGGATTATGAGTCGACATTGGACACAGCAGCCTGGGAGGCCAAGCAAGGCGACTCTACCTCATCGTCTTCAGACGAAAAAGGAGGTGATGAGGCCACTTCTTAGAGATAGTTGGAATTCTTCCAACTAGGTAGATGCTCATTCATAGGGAACAATCATATCAAGGCTGCTCTCCCGGCCTTGACTTTACCTTTTACTGTCTTTACTTTCAGTTCGATGTACTAGGTGAGGATGTGTGGCATCCCTCAACCAATTTTGGAATAATAAGAACACTAAGTAAAATTTTTTTTTCTTTCTGGTGTTGTATTCTATTACTTGTTCCATCTCATTGCAATTTGGTCATACATGTGTTTTAAGGAGGTGGAGTCACAAGAATTCGGAATAAAACGAACACTTTTACTGACAATCTCTTTATTGGTCTCCCCATGGGAGTTGTTACACATGCATAAGCTCCTGGGCGGAGTTACTGCACATATAGAGAGATTACAGGTAGTACCTCTTCAAGTGCTCAATATTCCATGGATGACGGAGCGACCCCCCATCCATGGTGACCAGTCTGTAGGTGTCTGGTTGGATGACTGTTTTGACTTGGTATGGACCTTCCCAGTTGAGCCCTAGTGCTCCATCAGTGGGATCTCGGGTACTTCATAGTACTTGCCCACTTAGCTTATGCCCACGGAAGGTTCTCCTCGAATTATCATCAGATTATGTGCCTTCTCTTTAAAGGCCATGTTATAGCACTCTCGAGAGGCTCGCTGTTCACCTCTAACTTCTCCTATACCAGCGGGTGTTGAAAATTTCAAGACATGATGATAAACACCCGTCACGGCCTTGAAGTCGTAAAGTGATGGCCGTCCAAGAATGGCGTTATAAACACACGGATGATCTACTACGAGAAAGTTCATCATCTTGGTTGTTTGTAGGGGACCTTCTCCCAAGGTCACTGGTAACGAAATCACTCCTTCTGGAATGACTTTTCCTCCAGTAAATCCTATCAGGGAAGTTTGGATACCTTTCATATCTCTACGGTTGAGACCCAGTCGATCAAATGCATCTAATGACATTATATCAGCCGAGCTCCCGTTGTCAATCAACACCCTTCGTAGCCTTTTATTGGCCACTATCACTGTAAGGACCAAGGCATCACAATGTGGATGATGGATACCCTGCGCATCTTGTGATGAAAAGGAGATAACATCATGATCTCCTACATTGGTGGAAGAGGCTGTCAGGTTGACCTCGTGGTGAGGGAGGTCGTATCTTGCTTGCCTAGCCAGGTGCCTTCGGGCTTGGGAGCTCGAACCAGCCACTACTCCCCCAAAGATTGTGGCTACTTCTTCCAATGGTTCCTTCCCTTTGTCATTTTTGTTGGAAGGTTCAGGAGGCCTATAAATGTATTCTTGTAGTTGGCCATCCTTAATAAGACCCTCGATTTGCCTCCTCAGTTCGAAACAGTCAGCAGTATTATGACCCTGAGCCTGGTGGAAATGACAATACTTTCGCTTGTCTCTTGTTTTTGGATTCGACCGTAGGGGGCAGGTTCTTTCAGCAGACCTTTATCTTTGATTTCCTTCAGAATATCCTGCTGTGGCATAGTAAGCAACGTGAATGTACGGTGCTCCTCCTGAGGTTGGTCATGATGCTCTTGGCGGGGTCGGGTGGATGACCCTTGTAACAGAAAGCGATCATTTCTGACTGTGTCTCGCACAGAGCGTCGATCCGAAACTGATCTACGATTTCTATCATGAGGTTCTCCTCTATGATTATCATACGATCTTTTATCTGTACGGGAGGAATTAGGTACCACCGGAGTTTGCCCGGGGTAATTTGCTTGAAAAATTTTCTCTGCATCGGCATGGCTAGAAACCCTTGCTAATGCTTCTTGATACGTACATGGGAGGTTAACGGAGAATTCCTATGCTAGAGGGAGCTCCCCCCTGATTCCTTGAACCAAGCCTTGCATGGCGTAACCATCATGAAATAGGTCCACTCGTGCAACCTCCCGCTGATATCTATTTAAGAACGCACGAAGCGTTTCATTACGACCCTGCTTGATTGAAAGAAGGCTCTGCGCTGGTCGACTCCTTGTTTTCATATTGTTGAAATGTGTGAGGAAACTACGGACAAGCTCACCAAAGCTGGAGATGGATGCAGCTGGTAGCCTTCTATACCATTGCTTAGCTGATCCTCCAAGGGTAAGAGAAAAGGTTCTACACATGATTCCCCCTGAGACCCCTTGTATTTCCATATGAGAAATAAAAGAGTCTAAATGCTCTCGGGGGTCCGTTGTCCCTTGGTAAAGCTCGAGTTACGGCATCCGGAACCCATGTGGGTATCTTTCCCTTAGAATATCTTCAGCAAAAGGTGATTCCCATTGTGGACGCCCATCTTCTTCTCCTCCTGAACGCTTAATCAACCTCTCCAGCTTATGGATTTTTTCATCCATTTCTCGTTTGAATTCTGCATAATAATTGTCTGATGTCCCCTCTTCCGAGACATCCATTGGGGAATCATCTGGGCGATGATTCTTAACTCTAGGTGGTGAGCTGGGGTGATTTCTTTCGGGCTGATAATCACGTCCTGGAGCGTAAGGACCATAATAGGAATAGGCGGGCTGACCAACATTACTTCCTCTCGGTATCTGCTCAATGCTTGTATGGCGCTTGTTGTTCAGAGAGTGTCGGAGGTCTACTGCAACTAACCGTTGTGCAGATACGATATGCGAGGGAGAGGGAATCTGTGGATGAACATCCCCTCCTTGAACAATAGGATGGGGAAGATTCGATTGAATGAGCTGATGGCGAGGCAATCCAGTAGTCTGGACGACTAAATTAGGACGTTCACCAACATCCGTCTGGACATTTGGTATTACCATGGTACTCATTAGGTTATTCCCAGCAGTGTTTGCAACCTGCTGAGCACTTTGTCCAAATACTTGATTGAACACAGTCACCATACGATTCATCTGTTCACTGAAATTCCGCATGGTATGTTCCATGGTAGTTAACCGATTTGTCTTACCCTTCTTCGGTCTTCTAAGTGGGAGTCGGGGTTGCCTGAGGTTAGGCCCCACCCCAGAGGATATAACCAATGCTCTCCCTGTATCAACTACCCTTCGGCGTTGGGGAGGTGTTTCTATCTCGATTTCTTCGTCAACCTCTAGAGAGGTCGAGTGTTGAGATTCGTGACTCATGATGTGTTTGAGTATGTTTGGATGGGAGCAACAACTAAAAGAAGCTTAAATTGTCGTCCCCACAGACGGCGCCAACTGTTGATGCACGGTTTCCGGACGGCCGGGAAGAGGGTCGGAGCTCGGGTCGTACGTCGGGTCCAGTCCTGCAAGAAAAGGAAGACAGTCAGGGGTGCCGGCGAAGACCCTCCGACGCTCAAGTCAGTGTCCGGCACTCCGGAATTTTCTGAGAGAATTTCCTAGAGAGAGAAGCTCTCAAAAGTGAAGGAAATCTAGAGAGAGAATAAGTTCAGAAAAGTGTGCATACCTTGAGTAATATTTCGGAGGGTTTATATAGGGGTCAAGATGGATTATTGTGGGACCCAGATAGTAGGCCCAGATGATGGGCTTCAGTAATGGGCTTACTGAATTAGGAATAATTAGGCCCAGATGATGGGCTTCAGTAATGGGCTTACTGAATTAGAAATAACTAGGCCTAGATGATGGGCTTCAGTAATGGGCTTACTGAATTAGAAATAATTGAGGCCCAATTTTGTTATGGCCATAACAGTCATAAATTAATTGTATATCAATATTTAAAGAATTTAAGGTTGAGATAAACTATTTAGATAAAAGCTAAAATATTTATTTATTTGTTTTCATTTATACGATTTTGTCTCAATCTCAAGAGAACGACTGAGACTTTGCCAAGGTCGTATCCATAAAAAAAAATTTTTGGATGGGCTGAACAAGTTTTTAAAAATCTTTGGTAAAACTTGATGGTACGAGTAAATCTCATTAATTTAACAAAAAAGATACATTTAATTAAAGGAATATTATGTTTCTCACTTTAATAATATAAATTGAATATTAGAAAACAACTTATAAAATTATAATATAATAAAACAAAGAATAAACCCAGCAAATAAAGTACATTACATAATCTGTTTTAAGGATTGACGACTTACCCGTTTAATAACTTTTGCACCGAAAGTTCCTAAAATTGGTACTATCGAGTCAAGTGAATTCAATAATAGACACCTAGTGGCATTTTAAACATATATAACATAAAAATAAGATAAAAGATAATTAAATATATATTTTAACATGCTTTACATAGTAAAATCAACTATTATTACGAGAGAAATTGCTGTATGACATATGAGAAAATAAGAAAAAGCCTAAAGTTTAGAAGGTAAATAAATTATGAAGCTTTGGAAGATAAAGCGCTCATAAAATTGAATGCTCGCTTATTCTCATGTCGAGCCTTTTACCCTAAAACTGCGAATTGAATGATGTGTTATATGACGTGGAAACGAACTTAGTAAATAGAAAATTCATTAAAATTAGGACTACTTATTACTTTGGTACTTTTAGAATTAAAATAATTATGATAATGAAAACAAATCAGGGACGTGTAACACCCGACACATGAACCTAACATAAATTTTTACAATATTTGTTTGTTGGAGTACCGGTACCCCAAGAGCATTGTATTATGACCCGAATCAGAGCCATCCATACAAATTTGTAAGAAAGTTTTATATAACCTGGCTTTGTTTTTCAAAATAGCTTATGATTTATATAACCTGACTTTGTTTTTCAAAATAGCTTATTATAGTATGAGTAATATTACTCATACAAACTTCTTAATAAATTCACACATACAAATTGATGTGACATCCTTATATGATTGTCACATCACCCATGTTAATTAATATCATTTATTATTAATATATATTTATCAAATCACTGTATTTATTTATCAAATCATATTATGCCACGTTAGTTTATATGTATAAGTTTGTATAAGTAATTTGTAGGAGTAGTATTACTCTTATAGTATATAGTAGGTAAAGTATTATATCCACAAAAGTCGAAAGGGAAAAATATCCACGATATTTTCTTTATAGGACTTGTGCAAAACTATAAAGCAATTTCCAAAATCTGACGGGGAAATGATTATTTTTCATATATTCTTCACTTTGGCTAGGCAAATATAACATCCTCCCCTTGACACAGGCATGCATAATTCAGATTCTACCATATTTATCACTGTAGGCTTTTTTTTTCTTTTTAAATATTTTTTCATAGAAAAATAGGAAACTTCTAAAATTGAAACTCTGAAGAGCCAATTCATCTAAATTAGCTTCATCTTGGATGATAACAGTACTACCACATGATGATAAATAAATTATGACCGATAAGTAATCTAATGATACAAGCCATACTTTATTATCCTAAATAAGCAATCATAAAACCTTGATCACCATGGCACAGCAGATTATAGCTAGATTGCTTATCAACATATTTAATCTCCTTTGAAACCTACAAAGAACATAAACAAGATAGATAATAACTACATGCAATAACAAGGTACACAATATGAATTCACATCTTCATGCATGCAGAGATCACATATGCATGTACATAAAATTGATAATGAAATATAAAATTTTCGATAAGCCAAGTTGAAGCATTATGATGAAATTTCGAAAGAATGAATTTATTGAATATATTTGTCCACGCAATAGACAACAAAGCACACACTAAGGGGCTGTTTGGTACAAGGTAGTAGGAATTTTAGAAATGAGATTTAAATTATCAGGAAAGTGATTTTAGGAATTTGATGTTTGAAAAACTAACATTACTATGTTTAATTAACTATAAGAATCTTATCTTTGTAATCAAATTATTGTGTTTGGTTATACATAGAAATAGAATATATTAATTTTATTTAATATGATAATAAATTTTATAATTAAAAAATTTTCAATAAATAAATGTATTCATTTTATTTAATATGTTACTAAATTTTATAATTAAATTTTTTTAAAAATAAATATGTTAATTTTATAATTATATTGTTACAAATGTTATATTGTTAAATTTTTTTTTCCTATTTTCTTTCCCTATATCACTTTTCAATCAAACTTTTCCTTTTTCCTTTTTTTTTTTTCTTCTTCTCTCTTCTTCGTCTCCCTCTCCCCCTGTTTTCTCCAAACCCACGGGTCACACCACCCACACCACTCATCACAGCCACCCAAATCAGGAAAATACAATGAATTAAAATTTCCAAACCCACGACACCCACCACTCACAGCCACCACAACCCAGCCATCCACCACAAGCAGATCAATTCAGCCTTACACCACAAGCACAGCCACCGTTACCATCCAGCCACACGCACACCACCGTCACGAGAAGCTGCTGCCTTCCACCACAAGCAGCACCTCTAAGAAGCCGAAAGCTACTCACACCACCGCCAAGCGCCGCCACCGTTGCCATCTAGCCACGCACACACCACCGCCAAAAGAGAGACGGCCGGATACCAGTTTGAGAGATGAGGGATAAGAAAAGAGAGACGGGTAGGGGGTGGGTGTTGCGCGGGAGAGATAAGGGATGAGAGAAGAGAGACAGGTAGGGAGTGGGGTTTTTCACTAAATGGGGTGGGATTAAGATTGCCGGGAATTCGAAACTCAATGTCTGGATAGGATTGATATTACCCCCGATGGACAATAATATGAAGCTCTTGGAAAAGTGAAATGCCAAAGTTTATAATAATGGATTCAAATTCCAAATAGCCTCTAATAGTAAAGTTAATAGCCGCCAAAACGATCGTAAGAGAAATTACATAGAATTGCAACCAGATTCTTCATTAAATATATTACTTTCCATGACACCCTTGCAAACATTATTTTCTTTTGACCTCTGTACAATTTCTAAAACAATTTTAAACATGTTTGAATTATAAAGTTAACTTCATTGATTTACTATTTACTCACATGAGAAGCAGCTGGTAGCCCTCGTTTTATGCTTTTGTTTCGAGGAATCCAACAGTACGTAAAATTTCCGCCACCATAAAGAAATAATAGAAAGCAAATGGGGTAATATCATTCTTCACCCGCCGCGAGGATTCGCAAAATATTATTTAAAAATAAAATTTTATATTTATATCATTTTAATTTTTAATTTTATATATTTGTATCACTTAAACCTAATAGATTAAGAAAAAATTGAGAAAATAGATAAATTTAGGGGCCTTATTTGAAAAATGGATATGTTCTGAAATATTTTCATCCCATAGACACTTTTGTGTCTAAAAGACAAAAACACCCCTATCCTAAAATAAATTTCCAAAATCTTTGTTATTCCATATCCTTAGGTCGAATTTGAAGAAAGACAGTAAAGCAAAATAAAGAACAAAGAAATCAGTAACAGATCGAATTATATACCTTAAAAATGGGTTATGTATATGAACTAAGGGTAGAGATAGTGCCGTCTGGGTGAAAAAATGCTGAAAATTGGCTGTCGGTGTGCAAAAATGGGTTTTCGCAGTCGAAGGTCGAAGAAGACGACTATCTTCGAGTGTCTTCGAGTGTATTCGAGTGTAGTCGAGTGTCGAGAAGTTCTGTCGGGACCGAATCTCGACAAGTCCGATGGTTGTTTCGAGTGTCTTGACATTGCGTGAATTCTAGGTTCGAGTGTCGCGAGTTCGAGTGCCGTCGAGGGTCTTGTGGATTGTCGAAAGTTCGTGTGTCGCATGTCGAGAGTCGAGTGTCGGACGCGGGGGAACAGACCTGTAGATGTCTCGAACCATGTATGTCGAGTGTTTCGAGAGTCGTGACACTATTTTGTCGAGCTTTCGAGGTCGTGCATCGAGTGTTGAGTGTTTGTGTCGAGTGTCGAGTGTCGAGTGTCGTCGAGCGTTTTGGCAGAACACTTGTTTTTTGGACTTTTGCAAGCAATTTCGTAATTATTTTTTGTCCACGGAACTTATATGATATGATATGTCTCAATCATGCAGGAAATGGAAAGTTTACACATTCTCATTGTATACAATGGTTGTTGGACCAGAAAACACGAGAAACATGTATGTACTATCACAAAGACCCCCCCAAGGTTTTGACTTAATTTCATTCGGAAACACTGTTTGTTACTTTTCATCATACGGTAGCCCTGACTTTTTCGAAATTCATCATGGGCACCCCTTACGTCAGTTTTGCCGTTAAGTGACATCATACGGTACTCCTAACTTTCTTGCCATATATTGTTGTGAATGTTCTGTGGTAGGTGTTCACATACTTCCGAACATCATCCTCCTTTGAGAGGCTAAAAAGCTTCCTAATCTGGGATGCCCTCTTTGGACCGCTCATCCTTGGGTTTCCACTGTTTGTCAACCCAGGTAGATCGTTCTCATCATTCTTAACTATAATCAAGTTCAATATAGACAGATCTTGACTAACAATGCATCCATGAACAGATTTCCTCGTTCGCTCTCCATTGCGCCTTCCATAACCTCTGAAGCAAGGGGAGATTGTTAGCCCTAAGGCTACATGATAATTTTGATGATAACAATACACATTGATTCATTGAGATTATATTTATGCGCAAGAATAAGATTATTGAAATAATTGCAAAATCAAGATGGGGCTTATTAAAATGAAGTGTTGAAGCCAAAGGAGAATACTACATGTTAAAGGCACAAAAGTTTAAGAACAAGGTTTGATTCAAGGAATGCGTCACATGAGCAATGTTCAATCAATTAGTTATATAATTTTCTACAGATGTCCAAATGAAGTGATTCTTGACCCTTTGGAAATTTTACTCAATTTATAACATTTCATATGTTTTAAAGAAATTCAAATTTCAAGTGTAAGGTTGTCCAAATTATTATGCAATTTGAAAGACAAACGAAAGCAGCTGACATGAGCACCGAATACTCTTTCGGACATATCTTGAGATAGAAATATAAAAATGACTTGATTATTGTGGCATTGAAAAAAGGACTTAATGGGGCACATTTTATATGTTTTGAAGAAATTCAAATTTCAAATGGAAGGCCGACATAATTGACATGCAATTTGGTGGACTGACACAGAGAAGAAAAATCAACTCATATGAGTACCAAATGATGTGTTGTCATAATCTTGAGCTAGAGATATCCAAATGACTTGATTCTTGTGGCATTGGAAAGATGATTCAATGGATCACATTTCATATTCTTTAAAGAAATTCAAATTTGAAACAGAAGGCCAACATAATACACATGCAAGTCTATGGACTGACACATGGAAGAAAAATCAATTCACATGAGTGCCGAATGGTGTTTTGGCCATATCTTGAGCTACAAATATCCAAATGACTTGGTTCTTGTAGATTTTCAAATTTCAAACAGAACATTGAAACAAGTGGCAGACAAGATTACGGTTTTTATGGTGGGCAGAAAATTTGAAGTTGGTGTCTTCACTTGATTAAGTTCAATCAAATTGCCTATAAAAGGAGCCCTTCTCCCATGCATTCAAACAGAGCAAGAGAGGCATCTATCAAGCAAAAAACAAGAGAAATATCAAGTCTACAGAACTTATGTGATTAGCCCATTAAATAATGTCACTATAGAATATTGTGTATTTACAAGTTTTCGTATAACTATACATCGTAACCATGTGCTACTATAAAAGACATGTACTATACAATAATATATACAAAAAAATAGGTGATCTCATGGTCCCAACGTGCTCGGCTGCTACTTGACCTCCGCTGAATCAACGTTGTCATGGGCAATAGTGGTCATAACATCTCCTGACACATCATCAGCAGTCGCGGTAGTGGCTGCAACATCAGCAGGCACTACCGGCTGAGGCAACAGCGCCTGAGGCACAGGATATCTAGGCAACAGCGCCTCGATGTCGTAGGGCACCAGGATGGGCGGGGCCACCTCTTGTGGATTTTCGCGGCTGAGCCAAAGATGTAATGCCATTCTCTCCCGGCATTCGTCGTCCTCGAATGCCTTAATCTCGGTCAGTGGAACGCCCCCCGCTAGGAACTCGATGTACTTCAAACAGTACACGCCGCATGCCCCTCCCCCAGGCTCCTGCTGTGGCACCTGCTCCACGTCCTCGATTCGCATAATGTCAAATGGGGTTGTGGGATAGTCAGGAATACCGTAAACCTCCATTGACACCATACGGGGTAGTAGCTCAGCGAGGCACCGGACTGTCTGCATGACTATGTCCGTAGAAGTATGCCCAATAGATGAGTCGTATATGGAAATCTGACGGCGATTCAAATGCACCTCAGCTGCCACCCAATGATCATCGGTGAGGTGAACTGGGAGATAGAGCTGAAAACGAATTGACAACATGGAAATGGAAATGAATCACAACATTTTAAATAAGATGGCACATACTAACTCAGTGAATATAAATGTTCTCACCCTGTCAACGTCGACCCATGGTGTTCCAGCGAGGGGCACCTGTCCCAGGACATACTGGACTATGTCCTCCTCATTTGCCCAGGTAATGTCGTCCAGTCTTTTCGAGTATAGCGCCCACAACGACTTCAATTTCAACTGCAAGTTCATGAGTTCAGTTAGCGCATTGAAGGAATCATAAATTACAAGTGACAAATTGTTAATGCAAGATGTCTACGATTTACGTACCCAAAAAGTGGTGTCGAGGAAAGCAGACCTCTGTACACCAGGTCCGGTCATGGCGCGAGCTCTGCACCGTAGAACCCACAAGTAGCTGTCTATGTGCTGAAAACAACAATTGCTATCAATAACGAATCTAATTGTATATAGCAATATTCGACAGCCGGATATGATATGAAAGTACCTCAGCTTCAAGCCATTCTGATGGCCTGATCAGCGTTGTGAAGAACTTACGATCTGCACTTAAGACTGCCAACTCAGCGCGATCAGTTCTGGTGTCGTCCGCCAGCCACGCGTGGAATCCCTTCATGTCAACTTCTGCTATCGGGGCACGTGGGTCGAAAAGTGGAACCGGAGGGCACAAGATTAGACCAGTTCCTACATCTGCTGATGGCCACTGAGATCGATTGTCTTCTGGCTGAGCAATAGGCGCCTCGGACTGTAAAGGGGCCTCGGACTGTGGCTGCTACTGGTCTGCGGCTTCCTCCTGCTGCTGAACCCTCGGCCTCTTCCTACCTGATGGACTGACAAAGGGGCTCCGCTTATGCTTTGCTGGAATGAGGCGGCGACCCCGGCGTGAAACTAAGGCTGGCGGAGGAGCATCGACTGCAGGAACAGTCCTGTCAATGGAATCAGGTTCCGTGGGCGGCGGACCTTCACCTTCATCACCCAGACCTCCGTCGGAATCAGCATCTGAATCCTGAAATTAGCCAAACATAACCATTTGCTTAAGCGTGTGTGGAACTGGTCAAATTTTGGTATGTAAATATTGGAACGTACCGTGTCATCGTTTCCGAAGTTGGCACCGAGGTCTAGAACGGCCTCGCAGAGAAGAGCTATCTCCTCACGCATTTCCCTGTTCTCCGCCCGTAACAGAGCAAGTTCACGCAAAACTGTGCTCTGGAAGTCGTCCTGGACTGGCGGCACCTGCATGAGAATTGTAACAAGAGTCTTCATTAACCAATACAGCAGCAAATGTATACGTACAAGAATATTAATGCCGACTGGCATTACTTACCTGCCGACCCGACGCCGTCGTCGATGCTCCTGGATGTTCGGAACTATGGAACGGCTTCGGCAGTGGACTTAAAGGCTCCAGCGGTGGACTGACAGGCCCTACGTCCATGTCAGGACTATCCGTGTCTGTTGCTGCAACCACATCTGGCTCAACAGGGGAATTGGTGCCAGCAGGAGGTGAAGCGGATAAGAGCTCAGGAGGTGGAGCTGGCGGTCCCTCCGGAGGTGGAGCTGGCGGTCCCTCCGGAGGTGGTGCTGATGGACCCTCTGGAGATGAAGCTGCTGGTCCCGGTCCCTCAGGGGGTGGTCCTGCTGGACCCTCTGGATGTGGACCTGATGGGCCCTCAGGAGGTGGACCTGCTGGTCCCTCCGGAGGTGGACCTGTTGGTCCCTCCGGAGGTAGAGCTGCAGGAGCCTTAAGAGGAAGTGGCTCAATGCTCTCCGCCACCAGTAAAGACGCATCCACAGCTGTTGCCCACGCCACATGTGCACCTCTACGGATGCCAACTACTTCATCGAGCCGTGCATACCACTCCGTCTGCTGCTCCAGATTGGACGGCTCTAAAACGACGAGCGGCCTAGCCTGCATCAACATATATTAATTTCACGCGAAACAGTTCTCAGTGTACGGTGAACAAACAACAAGACAATTCGATGTAACAGAGGATTCGTACTAACCCGCCTCCTAACCCTTAGTATATCAGTGTAGGCTGCGTTCTGGGACGGGGTCTTAACTGTCTCCCACTTCAACAACCGTGGTAGCCTCGCCGCGCATTCCTGCGGCACTGTACCAAATTTGTGCCAAAGTAAGGCACGGCCTCGTACAACCAAACCTTAATTACATCGAACAAGTTAGTTAGTTACATGGACTAAAATTACATCAAACAGAAATCAACACGGTCGCACTCGTGGATAGTAAAATGTACCTGAAAGGCGTACGAGCACCCCTCCAAGTTATATCGCTCCACCTGGCTCGTCTTCACTTGGGCTCGCCTCTTGTAATTTTCTAACCTCCCAACCAAAGCCCTCTTCATCGAGCCCAATGTCTTTTCGTAGAACAACGAACCCTATGGATACGTATTAAATTCATCCAGTCTGTCCACAAAATTCAACCATGTCCTGGACACGCGTCGGCGTCTATCCCGGGTCATGAAAAAACGCTCAAGCACGTAGTACACGCCTAGCTTCACGACATCCTCGTCTGGCATACGAGACACATTCAATTTCTTAAGTCTGGGATACAAAGTGTTGAGATCCAAGTCGATGCCATCGAAGTATGTATCCAACAATCGGCACGGATGCAACATCGTCGGTATTGGTGGCACCGTGGAAGCAAATCGTAAGCCGGTTATCAAACAGAACTCGTGCGCAGAAAAAAGAATGAGTCGTCCTAGAAATAAGGAAAAAAAAATTACATAAGATGACAACGATGGTACAGTTAAATAACTAAAACAATCATACGTGTAAAGCTATGACTTTGTAACAACATTGTACATGCAAACCATTTTTTTACCTTCAACAAGGAACCACATCTCCCGGTCGTACCCCACGGTGTTAACCTCCCACTGAAGCACGTGGTGCGCCAACTGAGACGTAAAGGAGAGCCGACGGATGTCTAGGAGGAATCCGAAACATGTTGCCCGAAACATCTCCTTCTGCCTCGCACTGAAGCTCGCCCGGATCCATTGTATACAGTCCAAACCTGCCATGTTTATGACCACGGCATTGTAGTGCTCCGTATCCGGTGTCTTAAGCGTGAAGGAAAGTCCATATTCACCAGCCATTTGCTTCAAATTGGCAAAAAGAAGTGCATTATAGTTCAATATGAAACAAAAAGGCAAAAAAAAAGCCAAAAACAGCCACAAAGCATGCATTCTGCCTAAACGCTCGATAAATCTCGACGAATCCCGACAAACTCGATAAGACTCGACATAACACGACGACACTCGATACGTCTCGATAAATCTCGACGTGTCTCGACAACACTCGACAAAACTCGACAACACTCGTTTGTCGAGTTTCGAGTGTCACTACCACATACAATAATCGTGTCTCGATAAATTTTCGGCAACGACAATGCCGAAACCAACCACATACAATACATTTTCCGCCCACATATATAAGCATAAACGGCGTAAACATCATTAAACAGCCCTAAATCCACTGAACTGTTGAAAAAAAAACCACAAAACCCCAAATTTCAATCCTATAACGGCCCCTGCGATGGCGTCTCGTGGCGCTAGCCGGTTTAGCCCGACCGTTCCCCATATCAAAAAACTATGAAACTATATGCAACAGACCAGAAAACAACATGCATGGTCGGAAAATAATGTCTAAAGCAACCTTAAACGCCGTACCTTAATGCCGATCGATGCTGCGGTCGCCGGGAGTTGAGATGATTATCGTGTCGTGTCTATTTGCCTCGCAATCGTTGTCTGTGCGTTTGGAGAGTTGAAACAGTGTGTAGGACTAAATGGCAGTAAAGTGGGAAGTCACGGTCGAGAGAACTTTAAACCCTAAAGTTCGAGCTCTCGCGTGTCAGTCTTCGAGAGTCGAGGGTCGAGGGTCGAGGTTCGTGTTACATGTTCTGGGTCCAAGAGGGTTATACACATTCCGGGTCGAGAGTCGAGGTTCGTGTTACATGCTCATCGCGCTTCGAGTGTTCGTGTGACGTGTACGCTCGATCTTCGAGTGTTCGTGTGACGTCATGACCGCGCTTCGAGTGTTCGTCTGACCTGTTGATCGCGCTTCGAGTGTTCGTGTGACCTGTTGGTCGCGCTTCCAGTGTTCGTGTGACCTGTTGATCGAGCTTCGTGTGTTCATGTTCAATATGATCGAGCTTCGAGGGATTGTGTGTCGTGTAGATCGAGCGTCGAGTTTTACCGTCGAGTGTCGTCGAGCGTTTCGGCCGAACATTCGTTTTCATTTTTGTTAAGCTAATATATGTCGAGCGTCGAGTTTCGTCCGTCGAGTGGCATCGAGCGATTGGACAGAACACTTGTTTCTTCGAGATTTCGAATCAGATTCCAAATGATTTTTCGGTTGGACGTCAGGTAAGATTATTTAGTTTAACAACAACGCCCATAAAGATGTGTTTAATACAATAATATTGCTTTACAGTGACAAAATCCAACACCGAAAATATATTAATTTCAAAAGCTTAGGATTTGTTATAAAAAAAGAGACAATGTTGCAAACATCAACATTTGGTATACACATTTGGTATACATCATCCCCTGTCATGCAGCGGAACTGGGTTTCGACATGTTTGACGATTGTGCCCAGAACTTCCACAACGATCACAAGATCGAGAGGAGCTAGACTCACCGACAGAAGGGATTCGATTCCTCCGAGGACGACCGGCTGGTCTTCTCATGACTGGCGGGAGAACCACTCTACTGCGAACCTCCTCAGGAACCACCCAATCCTCACTAACTCCAACAGGAACTACTGGGAGAGCATATGCATGTAACAATGTTTCAGTGGTATACCAATGGGCACAGTAATCATGGCACGTAAGGAGATTCATACGTTTGCATACCGCTAATACATGTGCACACGGAAGCTGGTCAAGATCAAACACCCGGCACGTGCATGTACGCGCGTGCATGTCAACTATGCAAACACGGTCGTTGCCTCTAACCTCATACATAGTAAGAGATATACCACTAACCCTCATACGATCTCCTTCTTTTAAACGCTCCTCCATCAACTTGTTTGCCCAGGGTGAGAGATGTGATTCTGAGTTAGCAAATAGCTGTCGACGCTCATAGAACCATTTCTGCAAGTTGGCCCGAGAATAATCAGCTAACAACGTCACCGGGAGGAATCGATGGTGTCACAAACAGCTGTTCATCGACTCAGCTATATTTGTTGTCATTATGTTATACCGTCGACCATGAAACTGTGAACATGCCCATTTCTCGACTCTGATCTCTCGAAGATAAGTTGCTGCTGCTGGCATATGCGATTCAATTTGTCGCATACGATAGTTGAAATCAGCACAATGATATGTCCTTTCAGCGCGGTAGTACAATTCCAACAAAGTCTTGTCCTTGAACGTTGCCTTCAAGTTACCCTTGAGATGATGAGTGCACAATCCATGCAGTGCATTAGGAAAAACTGCAACCACAGCGCGTTCAATACTACGATGACGGTCAGAAATGAAGACAAGATCTCAGACATTTTGTACAACATGATCACGCAACTGTCTCATGAACCAGTTCCACGAGTCATCATTTCAGAATGCCCAATTCCAAATACCAAGGGGTATATTTGTTTATTACCATCCATACAAGAAGCCAAAAACATTGTACCCCTATATTTCCCTTTTAAAAAGGACCCATCAACCGCAATAACTGGACTAATTGACGATGCAAATCCAGCAATCGAGGCCCCCATGCTCATGAAAAAGTATCTGAAATGGTTATCCTCATCAGTTTCTAACGACGTTTTAGTCCCCGGGTTTGCTTTCTCAATCATGTACATGTACTGAGGGAGTAGTGTGAATGATTCATCATGAGATCCGTGAAGTTCTTGCAAAGCTACCTCCTTTGCCCTCCATGCCTTATTGTACGTGATATTAACACCCAATGACTCCTGAACATCGGATATAATATCCTTTGGACGATATATTCTCGATGCCTCAACGAATTTGCTCTTAATATGTTTGCCAATGACATGTATAGTTGCCTGTTTGTGAACTGGGTGAAGTCCGGCTCCGGAGCACGTGTGGTGGTTCTTATACGTTTTCACTTGGAAGAAATGTGAATCGGCCACCTTTATGGCACGTAAACGCCATTTACAAGATTCAGCACGACATACAACCTCAAACCTTGTGGCGTTGGAGTTCCTCACCTTGAATTGAAAGTTTCGTCTTAATGCCAACATCGCTAACTTCTCTCGAAGCTCCGTTTTGCTATTAAACATCTGTCCAACCCCAACCTCAATCTCGTCAACTACAAACGATGAGGCATCATCGCCAACTGTGGAGGGTGGATGGACGATAGGCGGCATCCACCTGAATGTGTTAGCCTGAGAGCTGTCATTATTCGACATCGGATCTTCCTGATGTCCATATACTGGACGAGTAGGTGTGGAGTGAATTGGAGGAGGCACGGTAGGTGTGGAGTGAATTGGAGGAGGCACGGTAGGTGTGGAGTGAATTGGAGAAGGCACGGTAAACGGCTCATCCTGGTTCACCTCATTCAAGATCTCCCGTTCTCCCTCATTATCGAAAAGTGAACCGGCTACATTATGCCTATCAACAACAAAATCATCCAATCCCTCAACATCATTCTCAATATAAACCGTGTAATCATTATTGTCATCGTCAACATGCACACTAACATCATCACCACCATCATCAGTATCTTCACAATATTCATTGCCACCATCGTCATCATTAACATCATCAATATTACCTAGACTCTCTAACTCTCTAATGCTGTCAAGATGACGTACCAATCTCGATGGCATCGATGGAGGCACTCCTTCTTCATTTTGAAATAACACCCCTACCCCAAATGACTCATGCCCTGCATGCCCTGAACACTGCTCAAACTCAGTGCCAACATCGTCATTCAATTCTGGTTGTTCACAAACAGGAGTAGACTCACTTAATTGGTTGCTCCCACTTGCTGAACGAAACAAAGAGGGATGAGAAGATCCTTCTCGCCTACGTATTGCATCGGATCCTGACCCTGACCTCTGTCTTTGCTTCTCCCTATCTTCAACTTTAACAACTAACGGTGTATATGATTGTTGGTCCTCCAAACAATATTGTATGAAAAAAGAAACATCGTCGTCAGTCTCAATACGAATCGGCATTGGAAGAACACCCTTACAAGCAAATTGAACCTCTAAACTCATTCTTTTCTTACGAAGATCCCAACCCATTTTAGCACTAATAGAGTCAACCAACTCGTTATAAGTAGCACACCTACGAATTATCAATGGCTTCCCCGTCCCACCGGCATACAAATAACTACTGTTCTCTTGCACAGTCCAAGAACCATTGTATGCAATGAGTATGCGTAAAGTTTCTATTTCCTGCATGATTAAGACATATCATATCATATAAGATCCGTGGACAAAAAATAATTCGAAATAGCTTTCAAAAGTGGAAAAAAAGAGCGTTCTGCCAAAACGCTCGACGAGGCTCGACAAACACACTCGACACTCGACATATGTGACACGACACTCGACGCTCTTACTCGAAAGCTCGACAACGATAATCTCGACGACTCTCGAAACACTCGACTTACATGGTTCGAGACATCTACAGGTCGGTTTCCCCGCGTCCGACACTCGACTCTTGACACGCGACACACAAACTTTCGACAATCCACAAGACCCTCGACGGCACTCGAACTCGCGACACTCGAACCTAGAATTCACGCAATGTCAAGACACTAGAAACAACCATCGGACTTGTCGAGTTTCGGTCCCGACAGAACTTCTCAACACTCGACTACACTCGACAACACTCGAATACACTCGAAGACACTCGAAGATAGTCGTCTTCTTCGACCTTCGACTGCGAAAACCCATTTTTACACACCGACAGCCAATTTTCAGCATTTTTTCACACAGACGGCACTATCTCTACCCTTAGTTCACATACATAACCCATTTTTAAGCTATATAATGCGGTTGTCAGTTACTAAAGCGATCAATAACGAAAACAATACACATATATTAAATTTTCATGCCATTTACAGAGAGATTAAGGAAAGTTGTTCTTACGCGTTTTGCTTACTGCTTCAGATGTTGAGATTGTTTCGGGACAGTGAAGTTAAGTGATTCGAGGTGTTACTGGTTTTCGTTGTTCTTTGTTTTACTTTACTGTCTTTCTTTAAATTCGTCCGAAGGATATGAAATAACAAAGGTTTTAGGAATTTATTTTAGGACAGGGGTATTTTTGTCTTTTAGACACAAAAGTGTCTATGGGATGAAAATATTTCAGAACATATCTATTTTTCAAACAAGGCTCTAAATTTGTCTATTTTCTCAATTTTCTCAATTTATTTTAGGACAAGGGTGTTTTTATCTTTTAGACACAAAAGTGTCTATAGGATGAAAATATTTCAAAATATATCCATTTTTTAAACAAGGCCCCTAAATTTGTCTATTTTTTCAATTTTTTCATAGATTAACTCTGTCTCCGTTAAACTATAAAATAACTGATTTACCCTTATCGTAAAATTAAAAAAATTCAAATATATATATTTTTTCTTCTTTGTCTTCCCCCCTCTTCTCTCATCCCTCAATCTCTCCTCTCCCACCACCATATCCGCCGCCCCTGCTCTCCCTCCTCTTCCTCCACTGCCCCTCCTCTCCCTCCTCTCCCTCCACCGCCATACCACGAACCACCCACGGCAGCCACTCCCTAAGCTCTACAAACCACAGCCAAACAACAACTACCGCCCCACAGCCGCCCTCCCTCTTCGCCCTCGGTCCCCCTTCGCCTCTCTCGCCGCCCACGCTACCTCCCTCTGCGCCTCTCTGGCCGCCCGCTCTACCTCCCCGATTTATTTGTGTTTTTGTTTTTGTTTTGCAGTGATGTGGTGTTTGATGAGTCCGAGGTGGTGTTTTGTAGCTATGAGGTGGTGTTTGGTGGCTGCGACTTTGGTGGTGCTATAATTTCTGATGGTTATGATCTTAGGATGGGATATTGAGTTTGATTTCTGGTTGACGATATCTGTGATTTTGAGTTTGAGTTTGGTTGATTGTGGTTGATGATTTCTGATGATTCTGGGTCTTCCGATCGATTCTGGTAAATTTATGTTATTTTGGGTTTGGTTGCGATTTGGTGTTGATGGGTTCTGGTTGATGATTTCTGTCATTTTGGGTTTGGTTGCGATTTGCTGTTTATAGGGTTTGGTTGCGAGTGAGAGAAGGTGCAGAGGAGTCGAGAGGGAGAAAGGATGAGCGATCCGTTGCCGTGAAGTTGCTTTGACGAAATACCCTTCTCTGTTTATAAAAAAGTTAACGGAAAATTGAATCTGGACGATACAAATACGTAAACTCAAAGATTAAAACGACGCAAATACGAAACTTTATTTTTGGTGACACTAAGTTAAACCTCTCGGGTGGTATATGATAAAATTTATAATAAAGCGGATACTAAAATGTTGTACAATATTATAATGGGATTCTAGCAATCATATTTGCACCATTATTTCTTGTTTTCATTTGCACCACTACAAGATGATAGAATGGATACAAATTTAACAACAAAAATAGGATTGACAGGGAAAATTTATTTGGCCCACATGATAATTTATTTATTAGGTTTAATAAATAATTAAGCGGATAAATCTTTATGTAATTAGTTTTTAATTAGATTTATAGTCAAGTTTACTTTTGATGAAAAAAAAGAATTATTGTTAGACTGTGAAACTGGTTCTCTTTCTGCCTATAAAAGTTTATAACAATTACATAATTGTTAATGTTCTATCTATCTATTAGAAGTTAGATACAAAATTAGGGTTAAGAGAGAGAAATAATTTGTCCTAGAAATTTAGTAATTTACCATGGATCAATGTACATACAAGGTATGTTTGGTACGCGATATTGTATAGTACTATTTTATTATATGGTATTAAATTGTGTAATACATGTGTTTGGTGCTAATTTAGTATAGTATTAATTAATATAAAGTACAACCCTTAGATGTATCAATATTGTCTTAAATTATATAAAGATAATCCATGACATTAGCATCACATTGTATAGCACTAATAAAAAATATCAAAATTACCCCTATAAAATTTTATATATCCAACAATACCGTCTAATTTTTTAAAATTTTAAAATAAATAAAGATGTATTTAATAGACAAGTTATAAAATCAAATTTATTTAAAATTTATTTTCTAAAATTATAAAAGGGATGAAGGGAGTTACCGCACCCACTGGGTGACACCAGAGGTCCACTGCTCCCGTTAGACCAACTAGCACCTAGCATGCCACTATAAACTCGAATTGTCTAATAGGTCCAGTAGGGGCATTGGACCCCAAGTAATTTTTTCAACAATTAACAAATGTTCAATAAATTACTAAATAACTAATTTTATAAAAAAAACTAAAAATATATTTATACTTTGTATATATTTTTTGAAAAAATTCTTACTTTTTTTGTACAAATTAATACAATACATGAGTACACCAAACACTATATAATTTTGACATAACATTATTTTTAGTACTATACAATGCAATGTTATATAATACAATATTATACTATACTATACAATGTCGCGTGCCAAATTTAATTTATATATCTGATCATATATTTACAAAATGATTGAATTATTTACACGACATTCAAGCTAGACAAAATGAAACCAACTTTTAGTAATAAGTTTAAGGCATCAGAAAACAAGCAAAACCTATCTTAGAAAACTTTAAATTGTTGCATTGGCAACAATGGCACAAGAGTTACCATAATAATGGGGTGGTGGAGGTGCAGGTGGACAGAGGCTTGGCAATTTTCCTCGGGTGGGCTAGGGGTCTGGATTTTCCCTGCATGGGTCGGGAGGGGAAAAATCCGAAAATTCGGGGATTGGGCCCAGGGGCGGGGACTGCTAAGGGAACACAAGCTGGGGTGCAGTGCGAGGCCAGTATTACGAAGGAACCCTTTTTTTTATTTTGTAATGAAAAATGTGTATAAGAAGGCTCGAACCCGTGACCTGCAACTTGACAATTTAAATATAATCAATTTCCTTTTATATATTTAATTAAAAGTGGTAAATAAAGACAGTTGCTATTCAAACCTTGGCCACCAAAATATAACCCTCCCACTTTGCCAACAGTGCCAGCCCCATCCTTCATCAACATTAAGCAACATTATGCTACTTAACTCTTTTAAAAGCGTGGAAAAAAAATAAAAGCGAGGATAATCTAGGGTTTTTTTCTGGGTGCAGGTGTATCATCCCAGCACTCGCAAATACCCATAACCAGAAAAATTCGAAGATTTTGGAGGGATCAGGGATGAGTTTTTTGGTCCGTTACGGGTGCAAAAACGTCAAACCCATACCCACGCCCAGATTTTGCCATCCCTAGGTGGACAGGGGAGAAGCAATGGTAATGGTGATGAATGGTGGAGTGTGCGCGAGATGAGGGATGGAGTGAAGGGGAAGGGAACAATGAAAGCTTAATCTTTACCGTCATGATTCGTTGATGATTCTAAAACTCTCTTTTTGTTTTATTAACCAAAAAAAAAAAAAGAAAAAAGAAATAGAGTGAGAGCTCACATCGCATAGCCTTGCTTGCCTCACCTTGTCCCGCCTCAATGTGTGTCCTGGGATTCTAGGAAGAGAAAAAAAAAAGCGCACGTAATTACTATATAATCATTAGCATAAAATTCATATACTTGAATCATTTGTGTATTAATTCAGCTCAATGTGAGCAAATAATTCAATCACTAATCACTCTACAACTTTATGCATGTTTCGAACTTATCAAGGTCATAACAACTACAACACTTCTCAACATCGACGTTCTTCATAAGTCACGATACAAGTACCTCCCACCTAGTACCTGACACAAATATGATATGATATAATATAATATAAGATAATAAAATAAGAAAAATAAGAAATGAGCCACAAAATTAGGAAAATTTTAAAGTTTAAGTACAATGTAATTGGGGGCCTTTTGGAGGTAATGTAGTATATGTAAATTAAAAGGTGAAAACAAATGTACGGTCTAGATTAGAGAGATGTGGCTCAATACAAGACTTTGACAAATGTGTGGTAAATAGAGTAAAAGTTGTAAACATCTACTTTTACAATACAAAAAAAAGTATATCGAGAAAGATCACTATTCATATTCATATAACCAGATCTATCAGTACAACTTGATCAATCATGGCCACTAATGGATCGGGCTTGTGGGCTTCTGTTCAAAAACTTGGTATACAAGTTTGCAAACATCAACCCAGATTTATTAGAAGCACAAAATTGCACGAAGAAATTAAATTGCTTGAGTTGACTTCACGAAGCGCAAGCACATGAAATGTGAAGGCTACCACAATTATTACTTCTGGATCCGATATTGTAAAATTAAATTAAATCATATATATAAGAATTTCACATATAGAATGTTTTAGAATAGAATAGAACCTTTGGATTAATTGGTTCAAGAATTGTTGTCCATGCCAAAAATAGCTAGATAATCATCTGCTTTAATTTCTTGTTTTCTAAAACTGACATCCAAAATCAACAAGAGTCTCAGGAAGAAATATATATTAAAGCCACTTATGGCATCTTTCAAATAGTTAATATGTTTTTTGCCGAACAAACATTTCCCCCCTCTAAAATGCAAATTTTCTAAATCACATGTGCTTTCCTTTAAAATTCTAATTTTCTTAAGCAATAATATATAAGCATGGATTGGCCGATGCCTCTTGAAAGGACCCTTTTTTGCACCTCTCCTTAGATTGGGTCTTTAGTCTCCTCTCAGATCAACCCCTATGATGGTAGATCACATTTACATGGCAGGCTTACAAGTTGAGCGATACTTTACAGGAGGATTGGGTATCTACAAAGACGCTCGGATGCAAATTTAAATCCCTAAATAAATGAATCCTTAAACCAAAGCAAATCAAAGATAGCAAGGAGAGTGAGTACAAATCAACCAGTTACTTAAGGTTATATGGGACCAAAATCCAAGCCCTTCACGTCCCCAAGCCTGTACGTGGCTCCACGTTGAACGAAAACACAAAAAATATATTAAGTAATTAATTTCATCCTAAAAAAATCCTTTTAGTGAATAAATATATGTTTACCAGAAAACTTATTGAGCAACCAAAATTTTCATGGCAGAAAACCTTTTCAATAATAAAAATGCCTTTTGTCGCTGAAAGGACTTTTAATTATGATATGAAATGGTATGGCTGCTTAAAGATCTTTCACCAATGAAACCTTTTAGTTTGAAAGGTCTCTCGGAAACAAAAGTTTTAGTCGCCAAAAACCTTTTTGGCAATGAAGTTTCATCACTGAAATATTTGTTCGACAATGAACTTTTCTTTGCAAGCACGACTGCGCTAGGACTGGCATGCAAGTGTGCTAAGTCATCTACATTATTGATGTTTAATTGGAGAATCTTTTATGTGGAGACCTCAACTTGACGAAATTTAAATTATGTATGATGATTTCTTTGACATCATTAGTTTGAATTGGTGAGTCTGAATACAACTGTTATACATCATATCATTTCTTCTTGTTTAAAATTGTGTTTTGTAACGTTAATGAACAAGTTGAGATCCATCTCTCTCCATTATTCTACTCCAAAAAAAATCATAGCTAGTTGATTCCAAAGTTTCAAAGGACATATATTATAAGAGGTTTTATTTCTCAAAACAATGTGCTAGCTAATTGGATTAATTATTTCTTGTGCTTTGCTTAGAAAGGAAGAAAATAAAATAAAAGTGATTTGTCTCAGAACAAGCAATACTAATTGCTTGCCTCCTTAGTTTTCTCTAGAATGATTCAATTCAGTCATAAATTCTATAAATAAATTAAACCTATCGGATCAAGACAATGATTGACTCCTCATCTCATCTCTACCTCATGTTTTTGTAAAAATATCAAAGATGTGGTTGATCTTCATAGAAAATATTGATAAGTGTCTATTTATATATCATTTTCATATCAATTCGTCCATGTTTCTTTGCTATATTCCTTGGTATTTTTATGTTTTTGTGTGGTTTTTGATGTTTGTAGGAGTTTTGGAGGAACTTGCACAAAATTGGAGTAAAACCCTTCATTTTCACCTCTGCTAGTCAACCAATTTCTTGGAGTTGATTGTATCGATATACAATGAACCGATGACATGCTATATACCGTTGAAAAGCTCTCGAAGTCTATTTTCTGGAGAAATTTACGGTTCACGAATTTATTAGTGTACCGAAAGTTGTGATAAAAATGGTGTGAGAAGTGTATATTTGTAATTCCACACATCACTGTAGCATGTATAATACGGGACACTGTAGCATGTTACTGTAGCAGAGTATTTAAACACATTTTAAGGTTTTATTTTCATAACTTGAAGAGGGGAGAACGTGGTGGAGGCTGCAGCTCTGGAATTCTTTCATCTCTTGGAGTTCTTGAAGGAGGAAGGAAGCTTGGAAAGAGGAAGAACTACAATCCAAAGAGAATTACATCAAATTTGCTAAGTTTTTCCCTTCCCTTTCATTTTCTGGAATGTCTCCATGTTGTATTGTATTTACCACGTTCTTAAACATGTGTAACTGAATCTGAATTGGTTGAGGGTGATTTCAAAGCCCCTGATATGGTTTTTGTAAGTTGATTGTGTAAGGAATTGTTATCCAATTCTCTAATTGAAGTTGCTTGTATTCTCCCATATTTAATGCTTATGATTGCTTGCTGATTGTATTTGGGTGGCCAACTGAATATAATCTGGTTGTTGTCTATTGCTAGAGTAGAAATCTTGATCTATAATTGTCTTGAATTTCTAATCCTTAGTAGCAAAATTGTGATCAGAGATTGCAATTGGAGAATACAACCTAAGTTAATAATCCGAGCTTGTGTGTTTATTGCTTAGATCAACCTATCTTTCTTATCGTAATGCATCCATTGAATTAAATTTAGAGAGCTTGTTCTAGGTTGTTTAATGGATAGAGATTAAATAAAGAGCCTGTTTTATTTAACAACAAAGTAAGGAAAGATTGGGATAACAGAGCTTGTTGTTATCTACGGTTGATAATTTCAATGGTGTAATTGGATGACAATTCTACAATTAATTCGCAAATCCGTATCTTGTGGTAGAGAATGATCCCTTAACCGGGTTTCTCTCATTGATTTTTCAATCTGTTTAAATTTGCATTGTGTTATTCTTTACTTGCATTAATATTTCATCTAGTTAATCAATCAACAAAACCCCCTCATTTAGTTTATTGTTGCTTTCGAATAACAAATTCAATTAGAATCAATCCTCGTGGGAACGATATCTTACTTATCACTTTATTACTTGTGCGACTAAGATACTTGCTAGTTTCGAACGCATCAAATATATTAAAAATTATGAAAAATAAATACGAAACATAACCATCCATTAATATTAAAATCTATATGTCATTAGATCCTTAAAAGTTAGATAAAATTAGGTGAATAGGTGATCTTAATTAAATCACAAGATGAAATGTGGTCTCTTTGAGCATCTGTAGATTCAAAACACTAACAATATGGTATGAAACCTCTCCTGCAAGAATAAAATTATGGGTGATTCTATTCAGCCTCTACTTATATCTTAACAACCCTATATTTCATCAGTAATGCTACTCATACAAACTGATATACAAACTCTCCTTTACAAACTGATGTGGCTGATGAGTTGGCAGTACCACATCAGTTGCCATGTCAGCAAAACCTATTATTAACTTAAACCTTATTTTTATTTCCCGTTATTGTTTTCTTCTCACACTATTAACCTGTTTTCTCTTTCGTATAACTTGTTTCATCTTCCACGCTGGTATCTTCCTTAGCCGCTGCAATTCTCAATTTCACTTTAGAGAATCAGCTTCAAAGATCTTTGTTTTATCAACTTTTCAGAGATTGAGCGGTTTGAAGAAAGTAGGATTTAGTGAATTTTCTTTCTCCACTTGCTTGGGACCATCTGAGAGAGGTGAGTGTATTTTTGTTCTTTGTTATTCTGTTTGTGAAGAAGTGAAATTGAAGAAACATAGATACTACAGGAATTGAATTGAAATTTGATACCATCAAAAGACTAATTATTTTTTTCTATAATTTTTTTTACTGTTTGATCCAGTTTCTTACGTATATTGATTAAAAAAAACTTTCTTAATTCAATAGACTCTTCTTGCCCTGTTTTTGATGCCAGTGCTAATTGTATTGTTCGTTGTTTCTCTTTGTTTGCCCTATATATATATATATATATATATATATATAACTTTACAAACAACTCTTTGTGTAGGACATTTTCATAGGTCAATAAGAACTGTATGTGTTTTTGTTCTTTGCAACTGAAACGGCCTGGCAAGGAGAAGATTGATAATCTATATAACAATATTGCTAAGGAAACCATAGTACCACCTCAATTCGATTTGATAAAATTTTTTTTGTAAACAAGTCTCAAAGCCTACCTACATTTTGCCTCTCAAATATAAATTGAAATCGGTGAGTGTTTTGTAGTGTTGGAAGAAAATACTTCTTGCCTTATTTTTGATGCCACTGCTGATTATATTGTCTGCTTTTTCTCATTGTTTGATCCAGTTTTTTACGTCAATGGGATAAAATAAAATTAATAATTCAGCAAAGTTATCACAATTCTTCTGTTATTTATTTATTCTTATTTGTTATTTGACAAACTTCCTATATAATTATATTGATAAAATAACACGGCATTGGAACTACTTTGTTCTGTGAGACATGTTTTAAAACTAAAATACAGTTTGTATGAGTAGCATTTTTGTTGGTTGAAAATTTTAATAATTGCAGTTTTTTATAGATTCATATCATAACACAATTTTATTATTTTACAGATTTTATTCAACCAACAAAATTAAAAAAAAAAAAGAGCCTAGTTCATTCGTGCTTGGTCCGGTTTCTTATGTCTATTGATTAAAAGAATTTCTTAGTTCAATAGACTTCTTGCCCTGTTTTTTTATTTATGCAGTTTTTTGCTTGATCAAACTTATTATATAAATTTTAGAAACAATAACAAAAATCAGATTTAATTATTTTTAAAATTGTATATATTGTTTGATTGCATTTGATTTGTTAAATAGTATCCTAAATGAAGCAAAAGTACATGATATATGAGAAGTTAAATCTATTCCTAGAGCATCAATTTTTATTTTTAATTTTAAAAGCTGGTAACCTTTTTCACATAAGAGTACCAAATTTAGTTGTTCATTCCCTTGATTTTTTTATTGAATATACTACTAGATATGGATCGGGGATGTGAGTCAAAAGAGGATTGTGTTCAAGACGTAATACAGTATGAGGTATATTTATATTTTTTGTACATTTATTTTTGTAGATATTGACTTAATTTTTTTATTCTTAAATTTTTAAGTTGGGTATATTTGCCTTTAAATGTAATAGGAGAATGATACGAAGAACATGGAAGCTACAACAACTATAGAAGAAAAAATTGAGCCTAATGGTGGAATGGTTTTTGCTTCGTATGAAAAGCTCGTTCAATACTACTAAACATATGGAAACAAGATGGGATTTGAAATTGTTATAAGATCTTCAAGATAGGGAGATGACGGGGAGTTGAGATTTGTGACATTGTCCTGTTCTCGTAATGGTAAGACAAAATCTGTCTTTAACAATGCCTTGAAGAAGCCTCTAGTAATAAAAACTGATTGCAAGGCTAGAGTAGGTGCATCTATACGCCCTGATGGGAAGTGGCAAATTTGTTCTGTTGTTCTTGATCATAACCACAAACTCAATACTCTAGGTAAAGCACAGTTTCTTAAAAGCAATAGATTAATGACATCTTATGTAAAAAGGAGTTTGGAATTGAATGATAGGGCTGGGATAAGGCCAAATAAAAATTTTAATTCTTTTGTGGTGGAAGCGGGTGGACATGAGAATTTGCCTTTTATAGAGAAAGATTGTAGGAATTATATTGATAAAGTTAGACGTTTGCGGCTTGGCGATGGGGATGCTTTTGCAATTCAGAGATATTTCTTGAAAATGCAAGGTGACAATTTTAACTTTTTCTATACAATGGATTTAGATGAAGAGGGTTGATTAAAGAATGTTCTATGGGTAGATGCAAGGAGTCGAGCGACATATAAAGAATTTGGTGATGTTGTCACATTTGATACTACATATTTAACTAATAAGTATAACATGCCATTTGCTGCATTTGTAGGTGTCAATCACCATGGACAGTCAACACTATTACGATGTGGATTGATCTCTAATGAGAATAATGAGGCATTTATATGGTCTTTTAAGTCATGGCTTGCTTGTATGAATGATTATGCTCCTAGTGCAATAATCACTGATCAAGATAAGGCAATGCAAAAGGTAATTGAGATGGGGTTTCCTGGTACACGACATAGATGGTGCTTGTGGCATATAATGAAGAAAGTACCAGAGAAATTATGAGGTTACAAGGAGTATGATTCTATTAAATTTGCTATGCAAAAAGCGGTATATGATTCATTGACACCTGAGAGATTTGAAAATCGATGGAATGAGTTCATTGAAAAATATAATCTTTGTAACAGTGGCTGGTTGCTTGGATTATATAATGAAAGGCAACGTTTGGTGCCAGCATTTGTGAAGGATACTTTCTGGCCAGGAATGTCTACCACATAACATAGTGAAAGCATGCATGCTTTTTTCGATGGGTATGTGAATTAAAAAACCACCTTAAAACAATTTGTGGAGCAGTATGAGAATGCATTACGAGATAAGGTGGAAAAAGAAAATCAATTAGATTTTAGCTATTTGAATTCACGAATCCCTTGTATCACTCACTATGCTATGAAGAAACAATTTCAGGATGCTTATACAATTGCCAAATTTAAAGAGTTTCAACAAGAGTTAGCGGCTAAAAGTTTTTGTGAATTATCTTCTTTCAAGTAGAATGGTTTGGTAATAGAGTTTGTAACAAATGAAGATATGATGGTTGGAGAGATTCAACGTCGTATTTCTTTTGTGGTTAAATTAAATGAGGTTGATTTGAATGTTAATTGCAGTTGTCGATTGTTTGAGTTTAGAGGAATTTTATGTCGTCATGCAATTGTGGCTTTGATTCATAAGAAAATTTTTGAAGTTCTAGATAAGTTCATTCTAAGGCGGTGGAGGAAAGATGTAAGAAGATGTCATAGCAAAGTAAAAATAAGTTACAATAATTGGAGCATGAAGCTTGAAGCAAAACGATTTGACCAAATGTGCAATTTATTTTATGATGTTACGGATTTAGCATCAATTAGTCAGGATAAGTGCAACATGGTGATGGAGGTGGTGAATGATCTTGGGAAAAAATTAATATTGAATGAGAGTGATGGTAGTTGTAGTAAAGAACAAGACTTTGGCAATGAAGAAAAAAAGCATGATGATACTTCAAAAGATGAGAGTTGTAAAATTCTTACTCCACGAGCAGTTCGAAGCAAAGGCCGACCTCCATTTAAAAGAAGACAATCTAAGGTTGAGCAAGCTGTTCGAAAAATTAAAGAAAAGAAAATCCGAAAGCAAACAACTGCTAAAAAATTAGTGGAGGTTAGAAACTCTATATTGTTGAGTAAATTTTTTATTACATTTTACTATTCTAATTGTTTCTTTTGTGTATTATAGGATTTCAATGAATTAGAAAATGATGAAACTATCAAATTCGGCGATACACAGGCTTCGAATTGTCATGCTAATGGATACCATACACAAGAAAGTCTTGTTTGTAAGGTGATGAAATTTTTTTGAATGAATAAGTTTGTATTTATATGGTTCAAGATATATATTTATGAAACTTAATTTGTTATTATAGTTGTGTAATTTTTTTTTATTATTATGAAAAATGTTAGGATCCCGAAATTCTTCAACCAGCACCTGGAGTTGTACCTACAGATTTATTCCTTGCAGAGGTTACTAATCCTCCGTTACAAGTTTATGGTCACGGATACGGATCGGAACACCTAGGAATGGCAATTTGACTCGGCCGGGGCCGGGGATCCAGAAAATCCGGACGTCCGGGGCCGGGTAATAATCCGAAAAACCGGGAAATTTAGCCGGGGCCGAGGATAAATTTTCTACCCCGACCCCGAGGTTGGGGGGCCGGGGTCGGGGACCAGGAATTAAACCCGGGGGGATGTATTTGAAACTTTAAAATTATGTCAAATGAAGTTTATATACCTAAGGTTGTGATACTTGCTTATAACCCCCTATATAAATCTAAGTCTATGTTCTTTTTTTTTTTTTTTAAACAGCCCAATGCGCAAAGCCTAGCCCAACAACCTAAAGCCATAATTTAAAAAATTTTACACCAACCACGGCTTGAACCCGTTCCCTCTAATATATTTCAACAACACAGCACACACTACCATTGGGCTACAACCTCTTTTTGCATAAATTTGTGAGTCTAAAGATACATCTGGATATTAAGCCCAGCCCATGCCATAGTTTCAAAAATTGAATGAAAAATTGCTCCAGCCAAGCCTTGAACCTGTGCCCTCCCTTATA
Organism: Boswellia sacra; assembly: GCA_013180625.2. Classification (NCBI taxonomy): domain Eukaryota; kingdom Viridiplantae; phylum Streptophyta; class Magnoliopsida; order Sapindales; family Burseraceae; genus Boswellia; species Boswellia sacra. Next base: position 214,272 of record SNVD02008814.1, on the reverse strand, counting down.
TTCAAATAGCGTACTGCCAGTGGGTCGAAGCCCTCTTTGCACTAATCTATGTCTACCAAATATATATAATATATTAGATAGTTTTAGAATTTTTAAACTATTGTACAACCCGAGTTTTAATCCAAGGTTATTGAAAAACCCGGCCCCGAAAAAAATTTCCAGGGAATTTTCCGGGGCCGGATTCAAAAATTAAACGCCGGGGCCGGGGCCCCAAGTTTTGCCATCCTTAGCAACACCAAACGTTTTCTATGCCTTTACGTGAAAATAGCTTACAGGTATACTTGTTTTTCCCAGTAATTATGCTTCTAATATGATTAAAATTTATTTATTACAATCCAAATTATGTGATTTGTTTTCTCCTTAGGGTTAGCACTTTCAATTGAGGACTACTCATGGTATTCACACTGTATTGCAAGCTTCATCTCATAGATTACAAATTTATACACAACAAGAACAAGTACGTATATTTATATAATGAAGTGATACATCGATTTCTTTATCTTCTATATAATTATACAAATTTTATAACATATACAGGAAAGATCAATGTCGCAACAAAACCATAGAAGCGTAGGCGAAGGCAAACCAAGATAAAATGAAAATTTGTGGTTTTCATGTAAGTATTAATCGTTACTGAAGATTTAAAACAACTTATGAATTAGTCTCTTTTTTTTTCAATTAAATGAGTCAGAAAGTTTTAACGGTTATATCTTATTGCAGGTTCTTGGAATCAGAAGTAATCCATCATCAAATTACTACATAGATTGGATTATTTATGGTTACGTTGACAATGTTTTTGTTATATTGGGTAGTTAATTTTGTTTCTAAAATTATTAAACAGTTGTTTCGTGTATAACATTGTTATGATTATTGGTAAGATTTATATTTCAATTCTAATGTCTAGAATTAAATTATTGTATAGACTCAATATTTATTGAGTAAAGTTCTCAACAAAAAAAAGGAAAAGCCTGATTAAAAAAGGCATTCCTAGAAATTTAGCATTGACACTCATACGGGGCTGACTATATTGGACAATAAACAAAGATTAATATATGTGTTGGTTGACTATGTAGGATATTAAACAAAGAATAATTAATCATATTGTTTTACGTAACAATTAAATCAATTCAAAAAATAACTTTTAGTATTTTAACCCACTCTAACCTTATTAACTTGTGCAATGATTAAACAATTTTCATTGACTAAGAATTCAAAAAAATTATTATATAATTTCTTTACCCACTCAACTTAGGGGTAGGAGCAAAAATTATTCAGAATAGAAGAGATTGTACTATATTTTTGAAATAGAAAACAAAACATGGAATAACTTATATAATACAATATAAATAACCAAGGACATATACCTCACAGTCAAATCAATAAGCTAAAGATGAACAAAACAAGTAACAAAAGCTTAATTCTTGCATATTTTATTAAACATCTTCATAAAGTATTTACACACAAGGCAAACTACAATGATACAAGTATTTACATGCACGACAAACTACATGAAGCACGCTCTTCCACACACAAATAATACAACTACTAAGCACTACTCACATTTTAGGCCACCAACACAAACTCTTTAGTCTACTGTTTTCGTTCATCCAAATTCACCCCTTCGACATGCTATCATTTAGCTTGTTAAATTTAACTGTCTTGACTCCTAACACAATCCAATCATTTACACTCTTTGTTCTTTGACTTCCTCATAGCGCAAACACGAATGAACCTGGTTCTTTTTTTATAGGCTAAGCATGTTGATGAATAAATCGACTTCCTAGCTCACAATGTGTTTTTTAAGTTCCACTTTTGTACAGATATTTATCTAATACAGACCTTGGCAAATCATCAAATAGCCTTGATTCTGGTATTCTAGTCTTAAGATAACATAAAGACTTTGTAGCAGTTTCTGCGAAAATAAAATCTGCAAAATAATAAAATTGTGTTATGATATAAATATATAAAAAACTGCAATTATTAAAATTTTCCAACCAACAAAAATGCTACTCATACAAACTGTATTTTAGTTTTAAAATATGTCTCACAGAACAAAGTAGTTCCAATGCTGTGTTGTTTTATCAATATAATTATATAGGAAGTTTGTCAAATAACAAATAAGAATGAATAAATAACAGAAGAATTGTGATAACTTTGCTGGATTATTAATTTTATTTTATCCCATTGACGTGAAAAACTGGATCAAACAATGAGAAAAAGCAGACAATATAATCAGTAGTGGCATCAAAAATAAGGCAAGAAGTATTTTCTTCCAACACTACAAAACACTCACTGATTTCAATTAAAATTTGAGAGGCAAAATGTAGGTAGGCTTTGAGACTTGTTTACAAAAAAAAATTTATCAAATCGAATTGAGGTGGTACTATGGTTTGCTTAGCAATATTGTTATATAGATTATCAATCTTCTCCTTGCCAGGCCGTTTTAGTTGCAAAGAACAAAACCATATACAGTTATGAAAATGTCCTACAAAAAGAGTTGTTTGTAAAGGTATATATATAGGGCAAACAAAGAGAAACAACGAACAATACAATTAGCACTGGCATCAAAAACAGGGCAAGAAGAGTCTATTGAATTAAGAAATTTTTTTTAATCAATATACGTAAGAAACTGGATCAAACAGTAAAAAAATTATAGAAAAAAATAATAAGTCTTTTGATGGTATCAAATTTCAATTCAATTCCTGTAGTATCTATGTTTCTTCAATTTCACCTCTTCACAAACAGAACAACAAAGAACAAAAATACACTCACCTCTCTTAGATGGTCCCAAGCAAATGGAGAAAGAAAATTCACTAAATCCTACTTTCTTCAAGCCGTCCAATCTCTGAAAAGTTGATAAAACAAAGATCTTTGAAGCGGATTCTCTAAAGTGAAATTGAGAATTGCAACGGCTAAGGAAGATACCAGCGTGGAAGACAAAACAGGTTATAGGTTATACGGAAGAGAAAACAGGTTAACGGTGTGAGAAGGAAACAATAACGGAAAAGAAAAATAAGGTTTAAGTTAATAATAGGTTTTGATGACATGGCAACTGATGTGGTACTGCCAACTCAGCAGCCACAACAGTTTGTAAAGGAGACTTTATATATCAGTTTGTATGAGTAGCATTACTGATATTTTATTTGAATAGGGATAAATTTGTTATTGCATAAATTAGTATTTCAATAACTATAGTATTGTGCCTTTTATTAGGGAAAAAATTTACATATATTTAATTTATAAAAGGACATATTGCAAAAATTACTTTTGATAAAGTATCAACTATTTGTAAAACTTCAAAGGAGAAGAAAAGTGATATTGTAGTTAGTCATAATTACTTAGAATATATAATAAACTTAAACTCAAGAAACCATTATTGAAATATTGAGGCATTGGAAGCTTTGGTTGTATCTAATAAAAAATGTCTTATATTGTGAATCTTGAATAGGCAAGAAGAAATGCAATAAAACAATATAAGCCACCAGGATAAGAATTCTATCATCTTTCCCCCATCGTTTTTCTCAGTTTCCCTACAAATCAGTTTTCGCAACATCAAAAAGGTGGTTCTACAAACTTTTGGTTGATTAGAAAAGTTGAAAGGGATAGCAGATGCATAGGAGGGATTGCAAAATTCATTGAAGAGACGGTGAAAATTCATAAAAGACGTGGTGGAGGCAGCAAGAAGATCCAAGGTATCCGTTTTTAAAATTGCGAATGGGGGCTGCCGAGGACAATAGTGGGGCTGATTAGCACTATTCTAAAACCATATTCAACTTGTTGGATATTGAAACTGTAGCCCATAATTGAGGCCCACATTCACGGAGCAAGTTAGTAAGTTATAAAAAAAAGTTCGTAATCAAGTCCATTAGAAATGGACACAGTGTCATCATTTAAGGCCCAAAAGCTTGATCCAATACGTCAATCAAGTTCATTCAAGCCTAAAAGTACGATCCAAAGGAAAATTATGATCAACCCAAGAGGCATCAACGTTATAATAGTATAACCCGAATAATAATATGAGTTGTTCTATTAATCAACAACTTTCTTACTCATCAGCCCCCGTTTCCAAATTCATTCCATTATAAATTTAAATTCCCATTGTTGTCACATTGAACCTCATTTAATACCCAATTTATCCTTTCATTGTAAGAATGAGTTTTTCATTCTACTGGATTCGATTTCAATTTTTTTTTAATTTTTTTTTTGGTCATCAAGATTCCATTATAAATTTTAAATTACAATTATTATCTCATTGTATTTTAATATAATTATTCTTTCTTTTTTATTTTTATTTTTTCTAGGCACTCGGTTCCCTGCCTTGAGTCAAGCTTTATAATTTGTTTGTGTTTTCGGTTCAAAGATCTTAGGGAGCAACTTTTTTTTTATTTGAAATCTAAATAAGTTTGAATATAAAAATCTAGGTGATATATTTATTTTTTTATTTTAATATCTGAACTAAAATATCTGAAAACTAATGATTTTACATATATATTAATATATATATATATATATATTATTTTCACTTGTGATTTTATTTTATATAGTAAAAGTATTTGCATATCAAAATTTTTTATGAATTTAATTTATTTAAATGTGTATAATTGAAAAAGAAGTTATTTTTTAAAAGAAATTTGATATATAAATAAGCTAAATGACTATAAAATAATTTTAAAAATATATGGAATCATAATGTAAAATTAGAAATAAATAATAATGTCCCAAAATTAAAATTTTAGGCTATGTATAATAATGTCCAAAAATTAAAATATTAGGCTATATAAAAACTTGTCATAAATAAATTTTTATAAGGGCATTTAAGAGAATTAAATGAGTAATAAATGATTTAAACATTTGCATTCAAATAAAAAATATCTTTTGCATTCAAATGATTTAGCTTTTTCTATTCAGATGAAATTAATTCTAAAGTTAAAAGAAAAAAATCACCATGAAACGATCTAAAGTCTGAGAGTAAGTTAAATTCAGACTTCATACCAAAAAACAATTAACTCTTTAGTCAGCTGATAGCAATATTGAATTTTTGTTAGAGGCACAAGAGAAAAAGGTAGAACCACCATCTAATGACCCTCCACACTACATGAATCCAAGTTGTATTATGAGTCTCAAAAATAAAAAATAATATATATCAAATGGAATGTTAGCGTTTAAGATATTAAAATGGTATATATATAAATTAGGATTCCAAATGTTTAAGAGAATTAGGGTTTATAACATAACAAATAACGTAAACGGATATTTAAATTTTTTTTGACCCATTTAGTAATTTCATTCCAAGGTAAAATTGTTATAAAATAAGAAAATAGAAATGGGGGTTGTTGAGTTAGAAGGTGGAGGCTAAATAAAACTACTCTAATAATATTAATAACGTTATTATCATTTGATAATTATCAGATTACTTAACACTATTTAGATTTTAAGATACTAATCCAATAAGTAGAACAGGTTATTTATGGTTTTGGCCAAGCAAATTAACCAATCCTTTGAGCCATCCATGTTAATCTCGATGATTTTACTTTTTTCTTTTTTTTGTTCTTAGAGGAATAACAATAATAATGCAGAGACTAGAGACATAGGGGAGGTGTAATGTATTATGATTACAGTAGACAGAACCTTTGATTAATGAATAATCTCATACCTTATGTATGGATCAAATGATTAAAGCTGAAATAACATGTTCTATAGTTAGGAGCTCTTAAGGTTTTTTTTTTTTTTTTTTTAAATAATTATCAACAAACAATCTCGAAATCTTAATTAAAATGATAAAAAATGGCTTAATAATTAGTATATATACCTATGCAATTTTAGTTTTAATGGGTCTAACGTATGATTGCATAAGTGGTGAGTATCAGTTTTCTGGAAAAATATTGTTGCAGCTTAATTATAGCTAAACCTGTCGAGGTCCAACAATGGTCTTCGTCAATATATATGCATGATGGATTATTGGAAATTTTGGAAGAAAACACTGTCAAAAAGGAGAAATTAATCAACTCTATATATATATCGAGCATATCAAGGATGACCATCTGAATTTTTTATCAGAAGAATATATACTGTACAGGGGAAAACAAATATTAATGATGCGAGTAGTTTTAATTTATTCATCACGAGAGCATGTTGAGGTTTGACTAATTATATAATCATCATGATGCGAGCGCATGGCTTTAATTCATTTGCAGTTAGGAATAGCATCATAATCATTATTGGCTTTCTTTGAACTATGAAAAAATGAAAAAAATAATAAAGAAAAAATTGTCAAGTTAATAATATTAGAGAGAGAGAGAGAGAGAGAGGAGAGCTTGAAGTACAATCATGGAATCGATCAGTTGTGATGTCAAATCAGAAGATTATGTTTTTTCATAAGTTTTTCAGAATCAAAGCGGAAGGAAGAAATATTGGAATAATAAGGTGCAATACTCAATGCTTTAGATAAGCTGTTTTGATCAAATTCAGCGGCTGCTTTTCTGGTCGGAAGCTAGGGTTGAGTATCCTCGCAAAAGCTCAGGACAGGATCCTGGACAGCACTCTTATGTCAAGATTTCTTTCATCATTGATTGACTACAGAAAAGTAAAATTTAGATTATAAGCCGCCCAAAATGATTCATTGGCCCAAAAAAACTGCTATAGTGCACATATGACTCACCAAAATTTCAATTAAAGACACAATTAAAGTTTAGTTGTTTATATTGAATTTGATGGATTTTGCAATACATATTTGATTTCTGGGATCTGACTCTTCGACATTGATCTGGGCCTGCGCGGTCTCTTAAGCGTGAAAGATCACTATACTACCCATATTGCATCAGTTGAGATAAGCCCTGCTATGAAACCCTACCAGCAGAATCCAATCACCTGTAAGCAAAAATTATAAATGGCCAAAGTGGAGCTTTTGAATTTTTTTTTTTTTAGAAGAAAAATAAGGCACGCCTAACATATGTTTGTCCCGTGAATGTACTGGAGAAAGCACATGATCAGTCCAAGCCAGCAGCGCACCTTATTTTTGACTATTTGGGCAGCAAATTAAAGTGTAGGATGGTGAAGCTTTTCCAACCCAAAAGAAGCAACGAGGAAGGATGGTTGGAACGTGTGGACAATGACATACATGACAAAGTGGGCATTGTGATTGGCTTTATTAGCAAATTAAGCACAAGTGTACATGACGGTGGAAGAATTCTTCGATGTCCCGTTGCTTAGTGACCAACGTTGATCTCTAAAACAATCCATTTTCCTTAGAAAAAGTGGGACTTTTGCTTTGAAAATCTTGCAGCTCGACTTTGGACAGTAATGCGTCAGGGTTGGCGGATATACAAAAAGCATCACTTGTGAGTGCCTGCCTCCTGAATCCTGCATGAAATTTAATTTGCTATATATTGCTAAAGAAAATTAATCAGGCAGAGAGTGATCAAGAGAGAACAATTATAACTATGAGGGCTCCGTGTTGTGACAAGATGGGATTGAAGAAGGGACCGTGGACTCCTGAAGAAGATCGGATCTTGACTTCTTTCATCCAGCGTTTCGGCCATGGAAATTGGCGTGCACTTCCAAAACAAGCTGGTAATTAATTAATCACTCTCCAATTTCAACCTTCCACAACATGGTTATCTATTTATTTATTTATGTGGTGTTCACAAAATTAATTTAATTGCGTCTTCTGTGCAGGATTATTAAGATGTGGAAAGAGTTGTAGGCTTCGCTGGAAGAATTACTTGCGGCCAGATATTAAACGAGGAAACTTCAGCGAAGAAGAACAAGAAACAATTATTAAGCTACATCAAGGACTTGGAAACAGGTTTGTTGAGCTTTAATTTATTAATTTACCATACAAATTACAAATCTACTGCCATATTAATTTAATCATCTAATATAATTATTTATGTCTCCAGATGGTCTGCCATTGCTGCAAGGTTACCGGGTCGCACAGATAATGAGATAAAGAATTATTGGCACACCCACTTGAAGAAGAGACTCAAGCAAATACGACAGATTGATAACATTGGAATAGTTCATGAGCTCCCAATCAGACCAAGAGACGTGAAAGAAGAGTACTCCAGAGTATCAAAACCAGCAGAGAATATTAATAATAATCTCATCACAACTACTCATCATCAAGGCGATACACAGATTTTGCAACAACAATCCCACATAGAGGCTTCAGGAAATAATCCAGCAGCTATGAGCTATGCGGCCACTACTTCCAATGTGATGGAGTTCTGGTACAATGTTCTAATGCAAGCAGGAAACTCCAGAGAAGTGAAAGAAAATTTAGAACAGTTTGCAGCTTAATTTTTCTTATTAAATTCAGGTAATTCAAAGAGTGATGATTGTAAACTCACAATGCGAATCTATTCTCATGAGTTCCAACATATATATGTAAAGGTGGATTCAAGGGAAGAGTTGAAAATATTGTATAAAATGATGGCTTTGTGTTAATTAGATTATTGTGCAACAATTTTTCCAACTAAGATTTGGTTAAAATGCAAGGAATCACATTCGAAATTCATCAATTTATATATAACTTCTTTACAAACTAGACAAATATAAAACACATTTAAACTTTGAGATCATGCAAAGCAATTTCGATAATGTGATATTATATATCTTTTATGTAGCCAAAAAAATTAATAATTTAATTAATGGATGAAGCTTCTTCAAGTAGATCGATGCCTTTAGTATAGCTTTGAAATTGATTTATCTTATTGTGTAAATAATAAAATCATTTTTGTAATATGTAATAAACTAATGCCTTATAAACAAATCATAATTTTATTGAAAAATCTTTAACATTTTTAGAAGAATACGAACATTAACATTCCAAAATTTTACAAAAGTAAAACGAAAATTTGACCTTTCTTACCAAACAAATAAGAAAAAAAAATACCATGGATATTAAAAAGTTACTTTACCCAATAAATAAATATAATAAACCAAAAAGAAAACACTAAAAAGTAGATAAAAATATATTTTTTAGACCTAAAAAATAGATAAATTAAACACTTAATTCTGAGACTACCGTCAATTAATATTAACGAAAATTTAGGTCATAAAAATATGGATTGGAATTTGGAAATATAAAATTGTGGGATCCATTTAAATTTTAATCCAACTGTCTTCTTGTATTGTATTGGAATCACCAAATGACCCGACCCGATCGAAGTCGATTGGAAGGAGCTTTTGCTGCAAGTTCTATCGTGCTTAGAGAAAAACCCCATTAAACCCTAGATTGAAAATCTGATTGCACACGCGTGGAAGAAGCAAAGCAATGGCTTTTACAGTCTCCAACGTCTTTCACTCTCCAAACCCACAAATTTCACTCAGAAATTGTAATCTTAAAGCCCCTGTTTCCAGATTCCCACCTTCTTTTGTCAGGTAATTTTTCTTTGTAAAGTCTGTTGTGTTTTCCTGTTAATTGTTTAATATTTCTTTTGTTTGGATGTGCAAGTGCTGAAGCTTGTGTTTTTTATTAAACTGAAGCGATTGTGTGCTATCTTTGGTGATTACTTTCTTGGATAAGGTTTAATAAAAATAGAAGTTTCAATTCTGAATTTCATCTTTGCTTTGTTTGTTCATTTACTTATTTATTTATTTTTTGATGAAAATGCGGAAACCTTGTGCATTGGTGAAGTAAACAAACAGAATATGCCACTTTGTGTTATGTTGTGTTGATTACTTGCTTAATCTAGGTCGGATAAGAATAGGAACTTTATTTCTGAATTTCAACTTTTGCTTTGCATTTTCTTTTCTTTTCTTTTTTTTTTTGTTTTTTTTCCTAGAATAGAAACTGTGGAACCTGTCGAATTGCTAGGTAAACAGACTCTGCAGCTATGTTTTTTTTGAACTAAAGATGATATTTATATTTTTCTTGTTAAATATATAACTATAGTAACATGTTGTTGAATTTAATAGGTTTCCTCGAGTAATTTCATCCAATAAAAGGGTGATTTGTGCTGCTGCATCAGCTGCAGGAAGTTCTAATCCAGACAGTGATTTAAACCCTTATGAGGTAAATCTCAGACCATGTTACTCTGCATTTTTTGAAAATTTGAAGTTACTGATTATCAAGCGTATAATGCGTATTGATTTGTAATTTGTGTATTTTTAGGTTCTGGGTGTGAGCCCCATCGAGGGATTTGAGATGGTAAAGGCGACATATGCAAAGAAACGCAAGGAGGCTGAGAGAAACAATGATGAAGCAACTGCTGCTCGAGTAGGTTACTGTGCACTCTCTCTCTATGTATATGTTTGTATATATTAGTATAATATTTAACTTGAAAAGGACCTTCTGCCTTTACATGATGTTCTATTGACATCCTGGTTCATATACGTGAATTTGTGTGTAGAAAATGAGAAAGTGTCCTTACTTTGGGGATTGTGATTTGTAAATGTGTCCCAGCTTGAGAAGGCCTATGACAAACTCATGATGGAACAATTAAGTAAAAGGAAGAAGGGTGTAACATTTGGTTCCTTTAAGGTACGTCTCTGATTGTTTCTTTAGTTTTAGAGGTTTATTGAATTGACTGGTGAAAACCAATGGTAACATGTTATTTAGAATTTGGATCATTGTGTTGGAATAACACTGGTTACTGTTTTATGGTGTTATGTGTTAGTTTTAGCTTCCAATTTTTCAAATACTGTTTCCTGTCTGGTGTTCCCTGACAAAGAGATATGCCATATTGCACACCAGTTTGTCTCTTTTCCAAGGTTCTGATTTTGAATGTTGATGCTGCTGCAATAAGCTCTGCGCTAAAGTTACCATTATATAGTGAGATGATGAGATATGTAATAAATTTTGGTGAAAGGGCTGATAGAAAGAATATTGGGTGACTGAAATTCTTGCAGAAGAATATTAAGCAAATGATTTCATATGATTAACTGGATATATAAATTAGTGGGCAAACATATAGTTGGTTCACATTGAATATACTTTAAGTGGGCAGACATGTAGATATATGTTTGTTTATCCTTCATCACTTGTTTTTATGTTTTAATTCGGTTGTATGACAAAATATGAATCTAATAAAAAAGAGTGACATTCTACTGGATCCTCAGAACATGTACGTAAAAGAGGGCTATCATCTACTTGCTTATTTTAGTCATACTAAATCAAGTTAATTTTACTATTGAACTTGTTGTTTATTTATTTTTTTAAATTGAAGAGAAATTAGAAATAAATTCTTACATAGATGTCACAGGAAGATATGATGTGAGAATGGTATCCCATAATAAGTTACATGAAGAATGTGGCTGCAATTCTAAGTAATTTCTCTGGCTGTGATTTCTGGGTCTATTGATTTTCAGTGTATGTATAATTGTCTGTGTGCGTATGTATTGTTGTCTGTGTTCGTGAACAAATGTGTTCAGTAAATTCATACTTTTGATCATAATGTTTCTACTAAATTGAAAATTTTATATTTCAATTGCAGTTTTTGTACATGCATATATAATCCCTGCTTGAAGATTTGAACTTATTTTTGTTCCTAGATATTGCATATAGTTATTATCTCTCTTGTTTATGTACAATGCAGATTTCAAAGGAGATCAAATATGCTGATAAGCAACCTATTGTGCCGTGGGGACCAAGGTTGTGCTTGCTCATTTTGGATAATAAAATATGTTTTCTAGCATTGATCCACTTTTAATTATTAGTCGATCATAATTTATCTGTTCATGTATGGTAGTTCTGTTATCATCCAAGATGAAACTTGAGATGAATTTGCTATAATGTTCCAATTTTAACAGTTCCCTTTTTTTTTTTTTTAATTTTAAAAAAAGGCTACAATGACAAATATAGTTATTTGAATATCAATTTTGCCAATGTCAAGGAGAGGTCGTTATATTTGCCTAGTGAAAGTGAAAACCATGTTTTGTCAGATTTTGGAAAATGTTGTTACTTTGTTGTTTTGCAGGACTGTAAAAGGAGAATATTGTGCATATTTTCCCTTCTGACTTCTGTTGGCATGTTGTATCAACACACTATACTCATATAAGCTATTATGAGAAACAAAGTCAGATGATATCTTTCTCCCAAATTTATAATTATGGCACCGAAAGTAGCCACTTCTGATACGTTGCTCTTATATTGGATACCAATTTGTTTTTAAGGTTTGCCAAGTCTGGTGAAAAAGACATGCGCATCAACTTAGCAATATCTGCTGTATTTGTAAGTTGTGAAAGAATTGTTTAACTCCTGTTTGGTTTTTTTCTTTTTTTGGCTAAATCTTGTGGTTGTTTACAGTAACTACAAAACTGCTAAGCATTTGTGCTTTTTGCTATTAATTACTAAATTGGTACTCTTCGTCCAGCTCAGTGCACCTTGTTTCCTCCCTTGCTATAATATAACAAATGAATTCTTTTGTTTATCTTAGAAAGTGTTGTACTTTTTCTTTGTCCAATTTCATATTTTCCAGTCCTCATCTTTTGCTTATCTAGCATGGCATGGCTACTGCATCTGCAGTTGTAACAAGTCAATTTTTCTTATGCAAAAAATGTGTTTATTTTTTTTTTGTAATTTTAATTTTTTAGCTTTAATATTTTGTACCCTTATTCCTGCTTTCTTTTTGCAGACAGCTTGGATTTTTGTCAAGCGCTATGCTGAATATAAACCTTTGCAGTTTTTGGCTTTTGCATTTGTGTATCGAATTTTTGAGAAGTTGAAGAGCTATGAGCCAGCTGTATCACCAACAATTACAGTGAGTCTAACTTGGACTGCCTTTGTTATGATATGTTCTACACTTGCTTATCGTTTTTGAAAACCTAGACTTTTGTTATTTATATGACATCACATGCATAGGAAAGAAAATATGTCCATTTGAATTATGCCAATTCTGTATAATATTCTGGTTGATTTTGGCTACAGGAAGATGGTGAAGATGATGGGCGGGCACTACGAATGGGAAAAAGGATTCTTCGTTCTCTTGCTCTAGTTTTTGGTTGTATTGCACTTTCATCTCTGGTATGATCAATGTCATCCAACTTCTTGCTGCTTATCTTCATGAATATGTTCGTATGAACCAATGTCAGTTGGGTTGTTTTGCAAGTTATGGCACTGACATTTCTTTGTGTGATTTCATATAGGGATATACTGGTATTCTGAATTTGATAGAATATGTACAGGGCTACATACCTGCTTTTCTTTACAATAATCAGGTACTCATATCGACGTACGATCATGGTTAAAATGCTATCATATTAACTAGCACTAGCCTTACACTCTCTAAACTAGTGATGTGCTTTATGATTGTGCAATTGTGTACATTTTGTACATAATGTGACCTGATATTACAGGTAATCCAACATTTTAATTGCGCTAAAGATTTGGAAGTATCATATATCTCTTTATATGTGCTTAGAAGATTAGCGATAATGTTTGAATTTCCATGAAACACGATGGCTTTACATTGTGTATGTATGATATGAGATATGGATCTTCTCTAGATCCAGAGATCTTGCTTACTGAATAACGAACTTGTTATACTTAGTTTGTTTCTCAACCTAATACCAAGTTTTCATGTGTAGGAATTGTTAGTCACCACAGCATCATCAGTCATACTCTACATAATGGCATCATATTATCGGTGATGAATCTGTTGAAGAGATTGAGGGACTCTGAAGCAAGTTTAGTGGGAAATTTGTTGGATTATGAGTTAATATGGCTTTCAAATTTTGTCAAATGAGAAACTAATATTGTAAGATGAACATCAATAAGCAAAGTAAGTTGGTTATAAAATCTTCTTTTTTTATCTGTAATATGCAATGCATTGTTGATTATCCGGTCGTCTTCTAAATCTCTGAGCAATAACCTTTTCACTAAATCTCTCAATTTTTTTTTCCTAATTTTATTGCTTGAAGCAGTGTTATATTCTTTTGTAGAATATGAAACACATTTTGACACTAAAACTGAACCGAGTAATTTTAAGAGAAAATAAAAGATGAACCAAGTATTTTTTTCATTTTCTACTGGAACACTGATAGAAGAAATACTCAGGGTTTGAGAATCCAAATGGTATCATGTTACCATCATCATCATCTCCAGGCTACTTTGCTTTTAGCTCAAATTGTATATCATAGCATTTGCAGAGGTATATGAATGTGATGGTTGTGATCTACAAGTGTTTTATCATTTCGATCAAATAGAAGAACAGAATCTTGGCTGCTCCTCTTTTTTCTTAACATAATCTTATATCTGGATTTTTATGGTGATTCCATTAATTTTACTTGATGTGTGTGATGAAGCATCTTCTCTCTCTCTCTTTTTCCTCTTCTAATTTTGTAAGATATGGGATGTGCTTGGGTTTTCAAGAGAAACGAACTTTACATGAAAGGATATTAATAAGTAACAACAAGAATAATGTTAGCGAAGATGAAGAAATTCTTAAAAGAGTTTTGTTAGTCTTAAGAAGAGATCATTTCCAAATCCTGGTGAGGAAGTCTGTAAAGTTATACATTGAGACTGCGAATAAAAAAGCGATATATTTGCTGTTTAATTTTATTAAGAATCTCCCCGTGTTGTGATTATGAAGTTTTCTTGGCTACTAGGCAACTTTTATAGAATAGTCAAGATATTCAAATAGTTTGCCTCCGATGCATTTTGACTTAATTTTCTTTTAATCGACACCTTAAAGTATGGAAGAATATCTTCAATCCAAGAATTGGTATTGTAGTTCAGAATAATGAATATAAACAGAGTTGGTGTTCTGCGGTTCTATTTTGGGTAAGGAATCTCTCTGCAGCAGTCGTTAAAAAATCAAGAATTGGTATTTTGTAGTGATTCGTTTTATTTTACAATTCAAACGAATATCATTAAATTAGGAAATGCGGCTATTTAACTGAGGAGTGGAGCTTAAATAACACTACTTTAATGATGATGATGATGATGATGATGATGATGATGATGATGATGATAATAATAATTTATAGGAATTAGTATGAGACTCAAATCACATGACTGATGCTATTTGCAAAAAAAACTTGTACTTTACACCCACTTTTTCAATAAATTCATTAACACAATTTAGAGATGATATTTTTTACCCTATCATAACCCCTTTTGAAGTCTCAATAATGACTTTAATCGAACGATTCTTCTCATTTTCCCTTATCAATGTCCCGAAGAATTGCAAAACATAGCCAAGTTGAAGGACCGTTTTCGATTGTAGCAAAACTTTCATTATTTATTTATTTATTTATTTATTTTTATACTAATCCAAACAAATTGTCAAGTAAATCAAGTTATCAAATAAACATAATTGAAACTCCATGACTAGGTTCTACATTGTTAGGAACTCGAGGAAATGTTGAAACATCTCCGGCGAGAAAAGTCTGAAGGAACACTAAAAGACAGATTAAAGTGATTTGGACCAAATCCGACTTACATCCATACATCGAGAGCTTTGTTATTTCTGTATAACAAAGAGAAGGCAACACTCATACATGAGATTAAACCCTCACATGAGAACTCACTCAATACCCTCACATAAGAACTCACTCAACAGTCATAGTTTCTTCCCTCGAGTCCCTACCTCAGTTCTACCCCTCACAGACTCAATACATCAATTGTATCATTGAGTTCTTACCTGAGTTTTACCTCTTACATACTTAATACATTAGTTATATAAGATACAGCAGATAATTGCTGGTAACTGCGTAACTGCTAATAACCTCCTACTATTCCCTCCCACTATAATTGATATGAAACTGATTTAAACTGTTATACCCATGAAGTTCGGACCAACTTCACGTACATTTATTTGTTTATCTAACAATACTTGACAAGCATCAAGCATATATAGTGGTCTAATAGTACTTGATAAGCATTGGCAAAGTAGGTGTCAAGCAATTGAGGATAGTTGTCTAACAATACTTGATAAACATGGACAAACGTGTCAAGCAATCGAGCAAAACCCTACTGGACAACTTCATTTTTTATTGAATATCTCAACAATTTGGCTTGTGCATTAAAAAACAATAATAAAGTTTGGATGGGGTAGAACAAATGCTTTGAAAATATCTTTTAAAGCAAAATCGCAAAATTCATAATTAAACACACCATGGATTAGAGTTTAATTAAAACTCAAAACACTCTTAAATTCCTTCAATTCTTAGTTATATTTTGCATTTTCCTACCGTCAATTCATTTGAAACCAAAGTATAAAGTATGCAGGTTGTACGCATCATGCATGAAATTTCATAATGGTGAATAAATCACGGAAGTGTATAAATGGCAGTGGTGTACTTGTCCAGCAAGGGTAGCACCCGGCAATAGGCATGTTGTGTATCGTTTTAATTTCAAATATTGTTTTCCATATTTAATGCATACAAATGAGCTACAAACACTTTGGTTGTAAAATCAAGTATTTCTTGGCGTGAGGTACTTAAAAGAATATAATTTTATATTACTATACTACAATCTCTTTTTACTCATATATATTGCTTAATTGTAATTTCAATTAAACTCCTTTTCTTAATGACATCAAATACTATGACGATTCTGCACTACTTATATATCTATTGACATAATCCACTAGTATTTAAACTCTTAGAACCAAATAACAAAACTGACAACTTAAAAGAAAACGACAACAACAACAATAACAAGAAGAAGAAGAAGAAGAAGAATTCCCTTTAATTAAAATTAGTTAAATTTGATAAGTTAACCTCAATAAGACGTTTTAATAAAATTAATGCAATTTGATAAAAAAAATTATTTATAATATTCAATTAATTTCAATTAGTCAAATCTAATGAATTTTCTCAATAATGGTTGCTAAAAGAAAAGGAAAAAAAAAGGTTAAAAAAGGAAGTAGGACCCAAATATCTAGGGTTTCTTATGTAAAGCTAGCCTCAAATCTACGATGTTGGAATATTGAAGTATGGCAAGCAGTTCAATAGTAAGAACGAAACCATTG
This sequence comes from Boswellia sacra, assembly GCA_013180625.2. Classification (NCBI taxonomy): domain Eukaryota; kingdom Viridiplantae; phylum Streptophyta; class Magnoliopsida; order Sapindales; family Burseraceae; genus Boswellia; species Boswellia sacra. The sequence continues at coordinate 197,356 of SNVD02008814.1, read as the reverse complement.
TTATTCCATTGTTGCATCCAACAATCTGCTGCTAAATTCAGCACAGCACAAGATGGAAGTATGGCGCTGCCTTTGAAGTGAAAAGCTTTTTGAACCCTACTTCTACTTCGACTTTGACTTGCCGGTCAACATCAACTAGCAAATCCTCTTCAAACTTAATTGAGGCGAAATTCACAGTCTCAGGTTCAGGTTCAGGTTCACCAAAAGAAAAGGAAAACCAAAACCATGTGCTTAACACTATTTTGAAAATCTTCAAGTCGTTGAAATCCCTTCAATAGTTGTGATGCAATGTTTATTGCTAATAATGATGATGTTCGGTCATGATCCTGCACTGGTTCGTTCAGGTCGTTCAATGGGTGGACATTCGTTTTCAAGAAGATCGAGGAGAAGATCATCATTCCGGAGATCATCATTCGGGAAACATGAAGGTGCAGATTCATCTTCAGAAACTTCTGAAGATGAAGAATTTCCTCTTTCCGCAAAAATTGTTGCTTTCATCCTGGCCGTAATTTATGTAGGAGGAAGATTTGCTTAGATGGAATTGGATAGAAGACGCGACGAAATGAGCTCTATCAAGTTCCCGCTATATACGTTATTCATCAAGTTATATATAATTTCTCCTTTTTTAGTTTCAATAAGCAAGATACATATTTGTGTCAAATTAGATATATTAAGTTTTGGTAGATATTAGTTTTGTACTGGTAACATAATAAATCAGACATGATTTTTTTCAATTTGATTGCTTTCTTTCTTTTTTTTATTTTTTATTTTTAAGGTGGGATTATTGGTCTCTAAACCAAGTCTTCAACGGGATGTTTATCGGATATCAGAAACTGCTAATTCATCCACCTCAAATGGTTGGAAAGTTACATTGAAGGGTAAAGCGAGAAATATTATGAAAATTCTATGCATTTATTTTTTATTGCCCGTATAAATGCACACGGTCTCTTACAGTTTTATTACTTACTCTCGGGCGTAATAGTTCGATTTGATTAGATTCAATCACTAAACATAACTGATGTAGCTTGTTTTAACTACGTATCGAAAAATATATATAGCTTGAAAAATATATAAAGCTTTTTAATTTCTAAATTTTTGTGTGTACATAGTTTTTTAATTTCTAAATTTTTGTGCGTGTTATTTACTCTCTTTCTGTAATAGGAGCAACAAAAGCTTTACTCCAGCATTCCAAGTGCTGGGTATCCTATCATTCATCTGTAAGTTATTTGCTTGGGAGCTTTGCTCTTTTACCTTTTATTGCTATTATTATTATTTTTGAGTTTTTTTTTTTTTTGCTATTAATCCAATTGATCAAATCATATGTATTGGTAGTTATAGTAATTCAATGCCTTTGGAAAATAAAGATGTCGTTGGGCTCTTGGATCCATGCAAGAGTTCAATAATTCAAGATTCCAGGATTTTGACATAACCATAGATGAACTATAACTTTTGCATGTATTTTATATTTAAGTAAGAGATACAACTTTCCCATGCAATTTAACTTCATGTTATAAGCTTTTCAAGAAATAAACTGCCCATGCATTGATACAATTACACTTTTCTTTGACCATCCACTTAGATTGATTAATGCATAAACCATTTTAGGAAAATAAAGATCGCACATTGTCTTTAGGCTGCTAAATCCATGTAAGAGTATTCAATAATACAAGATAATCTAGGAGTTTGACATAACTCTTCTTTATAGAGTTCAAGAGATACAACCAAACGTGGAGAGACGCAACTCTCTCTATGTCCTGCATTTATTCAAACTCGTGTCTTTGTAAGAGACACAACTATCTCATGCAATATAACTTATTATAATCTTGTTGAAAAATTTCTTGCATGAATCCAACAGGCTAACGACATTTCCAGCAATGGTTTCATTCTATATCATTTTTTCTAGACGAAGTGTGAGGCATGCACATAATTGACATATATATGCAAATGTTATACACGCAAACACTCACTCAGAATCTTTAAGGTAGATGTCTTCTCATGCTGTCACTTAAAACTGCTTTTCTATTGGGGGCATTACCTTTTATTAGCTTTCTTTAGTTAATATATATGCGTGACATCGCAGGTAAGGTTGAAAGAGAGCTGCAGCAAATTAAGTAAAAAATCTTCTAAAATACTTTCAACTGAAGAGCGGAAAAAGTTCGATGAAGACACGGTCGAAAATAAAAACATAACTTGTCCAGAAAATGGTCAATTCGAACCTACGTATCTAGTGGTAGGTCAAATTTTGATTTGGATTAAATTTTAAATGAATTCCAATCTCTTGATCAATGTCCTCTCTTGGTGAACAAATAAATTCAATTTTCTTCTATTAACGTATTGTCTTAGGCAATCACTGATTAAACAGGAACAAGAATGGTGATATTGTTGAAGCTATACTTGCTAGGCAAATAAAAAACTTTTGTTCACGAGTTTCTTTTTGACAGGTGACAATTTTGTCGGCTGCTCGAGGCAAATTTATAATGCCCACCATAGAGGACCGAGATGGCCTAGAGCAGACATTGCAGAAGGTTTTCTCTTTTTCTACTTTCAGGAACCACATGTTTGAATATTTATAGTCACCCTTCTCAACCTTTAGTCCTTTTTTTTTTTAAAAATTTCACAGCGCATTTTGCTTTTCTTTTTTTTTTTTTTTTGAGATCTTTCATACATTATATGCTTCTGTTTTGCAGGGAGTACTTGTATTGTGGACTCCTCGAAAAGAAAATGAGATTATGTCACTTGAAGAAGTTAATAAAGATTATCCACTCATAGAGTTTTTTAAATAGGACATATATAGATAAACCACCAGTTTTTTTTTGGCTAGCTTTCGGGTCACGGCGAGAAAGGAATAGTGTGATTGGACTTCTCAAAAATCTTCGACTCCTCACATTGGCTAGTTAAAAGTGGGTCTAATCTTCCCGGCCTCCAGGTAGCTTATATTGTGCTGCTATGGGGATTTTTTTTTAATTTTTTTTATCTACATTAATTATTAGTTAGGTGGATGTGGTGATAAAAAATGTTTGATTTGATTTGACCTTGGAAGTGAAAAACTCTTGGAAATTTCACTAATTATGTATAACTTAATTCGTCCCAATTCTATCCTATTATTTTCTGTTTTCGAAATAATATTCTTCGCAACCTGAACTAAGGTAAACTAATAAGCAATTAAATAATATTATTAAGCCAATATCAATAATGATTAATTTGAATTTACTTGGATTGATTGAGGATATACAAATTATAACTTCTCTAGTGCCCTAGTTTACATGTTGTTTTACCAGGGGCTGTGGAATGACAAAATTTTCTTAATCTATTGAACTCGAAGCAATCACTAATTACCATGACATGTCCAAGCTGATGCATTTTGTGTCTCCTTCATTATTGCAGAATCCATTCAGTCAAAATTTTCTTTTATAATGATTCATGAAAGAATCTAGCCATAAATTCATATTGCATCCATGCACAGCATACTTGTATAGCATGAATTATACGCATGTTTGCTTCATATGTGCCCTCACAATACGTGGATGCATATGCACTATAATTGTATATAATTCTCTAATTTTCAGTGTTTTGTAAATTTTTAAGCCTTTAAATATCTCTCTCTCCCCTCTTGTCCTCTATCGATCCCTCCTCAATTTCACGTTTTCCTTCAGTTCAATTTTATAATTTTATAATGGTGATTTTGTATAATGATGATTTTGTATTATGCCAGGTTAACTAACACCTGGGGATGGCCAAAACCCGGGCCGGGCCAAAGAGTTCAATCACTTGCCCCAAATTTGACAGGACATTTTATTCTCTGTCCCCTCAAAAACTTCCTTGTGATCAATACCAAAAGTCTACTTGTATCCATTTGCAACGAGCCGGGCTTTATACTTGTCCACTCTATCATCTTTGTTCAACTTAGTTTTACAAGCCCATTTAACACCAATGGATTTTTGCCCTTTTGGAAGTTTTGACGGCTCCCATCTGTTGTTTTTCTCTATAGACTTGATCTCCTCATCCATGGCTTTTTGCCATTTTGAATCTTTGACAGCTTCTTGGAATGTTAATGGATCACAATATGATAATAGAGCATAATGAGCTAAAGTATCATCAGATTGATCACCACTAACCTCATAATCCTCCATCCATGTAGGTCTCTTCCTTATTCATTGAGGTCGAGAGCTTTCACCTACTGCCTAGGCTTGTTAACATCAAGTGGCTATTGCAGCTATTGGTTTGGAGTATCAATAGGAAGAAATGGCTACTCATGCATTTGTGGTTCTACTTCTTTTCCATCAAAACTCACAAGTATTTGCTGCTGGCTTGCCTTTCCTCCAGTTCAATTCCATATATTTTCTTCATAAAAAATAACATCTTGGTTGATGAAAATCTTCCATGTGACAGAATTGAATTGTTTATAGGCTTTTGATTGTTCATTGATGCTAAGAAAGAGACACTTTTCACCTTTGTCCTCCAGCTTCATCCTCTTCTCGTCTAGAATGTGTGCCTATGCAATGCACTTGAAGACCTTAAAGTGATCAACAGATGGTTTTCGCCTACTCCAACCTTCTTCTGGAGTCATGTTTTTAACAGAAAATGTAGGACTCCAATTTAAGACATGAGTACTTCAATTTACTACTTCTAGCCAAAAACCCTTCGGAAGCCTCCTGTTTGCTGTCATGCTTCGCACCGTGTTTAGGATTGTCTAGTTTTTCCTCTCTAATACGCCATTTTACTGAGGCATGTTAGCTGCTTTCAGTTGCCTTTAAATGCCATGCTTATCAAAAAAATTTGCAAATTCTTATGACATATATTCTCCCCTACAATCAGTTTGGAGAGTTTCAATAATTCTCCCAACTTCATTCTCCACTAGGGCTTTGAAGCTTTTAAAAGTTGTGAAACCTTCCAATTTTTCCTACAAAAAATAGATCCATATTTTTTTGGTAATAATCATCAATAAAAGAAATGAAATATTTCCTTTTTCCATTTGATACCGAGTTTATTGGACCATATATATCATGATGAATTAGCTCCAATGGCTTCTGCTCTCCATGCTTTGCCTTTGGAAATTGGTCATGATGTTTTTTGCCAACAACACACTCTTTGCATATTTTGGAGGGAGGAGTAATCTGAGGAAGGCCAATCACCATATGCATTTGAGATAGGACCTTTATAGACTATTGAAATTCATGCCAAAGCCATGTTGAGTCATTTACATCAGCCTTAAAGCAGGTTTGAATGCTTTTTATTTTCATTGGAAACAACCTGTTTGGAATCATCTTAACATGAGCAATTAGTCCTCTTCTTAGATCAAGGATTTCATAAGAGGCCCCTTTGATTGTGGCATCATAGCCCTTCTCTTGCAGTTGTCCCACGCTTAACAAATTGCTTTTCAAGTCAGGAATATAAAAGACATTTGATATCGTCTCAATATTTTTTTTTCTTTTTTTAGTTTGGATTTGAACATCACCCTTTCCTATAACATTTACCTTAGAATGATCACCAAAACTCATAGTAGTATGGAAATCCTCGTCTAAATGAGAAAAAAATGACTTATTACCACTTATGTGATAGCTACAGCTTGTATCTAGGTACCATATGTTTGGTTCAAGTTCCTCCTTGAAATGAAATGCCATTAAGAGTGTTTCTTATTCTTTTTTCTCTACAAAGTTGAAATGCTGTCCTTTGTCAGAATGAAAGTCTGTAATGCATTCGGGCTTGCAATGACCAAACTTGTGGCAGTAGCACTCACTATTGGACTTATCAAGCTTTGATTCATTGTTCAGTAAGTGCTGGTGGTGATCATGTCCTCTGCCTCTGCCTCTACCTCGAGAATCTGGAGTGTAAGAACATCTGCCTCTTCCTCGTCCACGATCTCGACCACGGCCTCTGCTTGATCCTCTCCCTGTAGAGACTTCACCATGAGTTGAAGCCTTTAAAACTTGTTCTTTAGTTAGGCCTATTGTCATTATCTGCTCATGCACTTGTAATGAGCTTTGTAGTTCATCAATTGAAAGCTCATTAAGGTCTTTTGACTCCTCAATAGGACATGCCATATAGGAGAATTTGGGAGCCATTGAGCGAAGAATTTTCTCCACTATAGCCACATCTTTAGTTTTTTCACCATGAAAATGCATCTTGTCTACTATTTCTAGTGTTCTTGAGAAATAGCCATCTCCAAACTCTCTTTGTTTCATGTGAAGAATCTTGAATTCCTTGCGAAGGGCTTGAAGCTGCTGCTGTTTCAGTTTTGTGCCCTAATATTTTTTCTTCATGGAATCCCAAATCTATTTGCAAGTATCTTTTGGAGAATTATCTCCAACATGGCACGATCAATTCCTTGAAATAGATAGTTCTTTGCTTTGAGATCCTTTAGCTTTTATTCTTTGAGTTTCTTTTGTTGAGCTTCAGTCAACATTACTCTAAGGGCTGGTTCAGTCACTCCTATTTCCAAGATAGTCCAATAGGCTTTGGAGCACACGAAATTTTCCATTAACATGCTCTAATGGTCATAATGACCATCAAAGCAATCCCTTGCTAGTTGGACATAATTATTGTTTGATGCCATTGATGCCTGCTAGCTACAACAAAACAAAAATAAAATAGAAATTTTGCTGCTACTGTATCACTCTCTATCTCACTACTCTGTTTTTGGCACTGTTTAGTGTTAACCTTTTTTTACTCTCTCTTGACCCCACCCTTAATGGCTCCGATACCACATGATAGAACCAAAGATTAAAAGAAATAGAGGAATAAAAATATACTTAATACGAGAGAGATACTTTTATTAATGAATTCAAAGACTTAAAATACAACAAATCAGAATCGTACTAAGCAGAAAAATAAGCAACATCTAGCCCATGACCAACACATCCTAAGCTCATGGACTCTCCCTAAAGAATTGGTAAAACACGTACCTGACTTTCCATGAAATAGGAATACAAATATTTATTCTGCTAAGTAACAAAATAAAACTTTAAAAATGCCACACTTGCTTTTAATTCTTCTCAATCTATACAATTAAATGTTCCGTGACTGATATTAATCCTTTCTCTTCATTTATCATCTATGGCGGACTGATGATAAGGAGAAGGCTTTACACCTTGAGAAAAAAGTTAAACTTCTCACGCAAGGTTATGAAGTATGTTGCAGTATGGCTGCTAATTATTTTCCTCTGTTGTGCTTGTTATACATTGGCCTATGGTAATTTATACTCTTGTTCTTTTCAGATACAATTACACAAGCTTATAGCTATTTAATGGCCTTAGCTCTTTTCAAATTCAAGTATGTACATTGGCAAATGACTGTATATCATAGGATTGACAAATGGTAGTATGTATTATTTGTTTTATAGTCACTTTAGTGCCTGTATATCATAGGATTGGAAGCTCCTAAATTGCAAATTTAGCAGACGATGGTGTTTGATATAGATCTTAATGATGTAAGATCGATGCACTATAGTACAATGGATTATAAAAGTTGTATGTTATAGACCCGCCAATTTTTTTAATATTAACAGCAACTTAAGTTTGGAATTTTTATTGATTATTTGAATATTTATTGTTAATAAAAATGAGATCCTACTTTTCTTCTCTTGTGTTGACATACTTTGTTGTAGAAACAAGATTTATAACTTATATGATGAACAAATTTATTGAACCTTTAGTTTAAAATATTTGAAAGTCATTTGCTTTGCATAGAATTCAGTAGTTATAGTTGACAGTGAAAGGAACAGGGTTACGCAGTTAATTTGGAGAACTGAGCTTAGGTGTAGTAAATAGAGAAGAATGATTAGGCTAATATTAAGTTTCTAAATTTCAAATTTACTGTCATTTAAATCAGGCAACAGTACTAAATACTTGATATTCCTTATGATTATAAAACTAGCTAAAAATCTTCAGAATCAAATTCAGTCAACTGTCAAATAGATGGAGAGTGCTAGAATAGAGCTCGAGTGCTTCTAGGCTGTGCAGGAGTAAGAGAATTTGGTAGCATCAAATATAATAAGTGGTTTGTGAGAGGAAGGTCGGAAGAAAAAGGAACTTGAGCAAACATTACAAAAGCACTACGGAGATCTCTTGGTTGAGCTCGAAAGACTTTCCTAAGCTGCCTTATAGATGAATACAGAGTACAGACACAAAAACGAGAAGAAGTCTTGACAAAGAAATGTTTCCTTCAGGTAGTTGAGGCTGCAGCAAATCAAGCTAATGTGTAAAATTCAGAAGCCCCAAAATCTTTACAAACAGAGGAATTGGGAAGCTCTATGTTAGTTGAGCCATCTCATGATAAAAATCCGTGCCTGTAAGTAGATGCTGCTACCCATATGGATATTGATTCAGGGAAAGAGTATAAAACACCTGACTTGGATGTAAGCTTATCCTGTACTTTGCTGCCTTCTGCAGATGGGACTCCTACGGTTGAAGGGCAGAATGTTATAGAAGCCAGAAATCCAAATGTCTTTCCTAGATAAGAAGATGCTAACTATGAAACTGTAAATGATAATGGTTTTGTTAATAAGGATGCCATGCTAGCTTCCAGTGTTGAAGGTGTTAACATAATTTCTCCACAAAAGAGTTGGAGGTCAAGGACAATCCGCATACCGTAAATGGCAATTTTACCAAGTTTGGAACAAGTAAACAGAGAATTGGATGGGGAAAAAAAGTGAATATCAAGAGAATGTTGTGATGATAACATGAAGATTGCTTGAAACCCTCCATTGGTAATACGATAATCATTTGGGAGTTGTTGAAGAGTCATGGTAAATATGGTTGTCTTCTATGTTACTTGTGTATGATTACGAAGTTGCGGTCAGGTTACTGATTAATTATGTTGTTGCTTCATTAGATCTAATTAGAACTTTGTTGTTGAGGGCTAATGGAAATGAGTTCCTTTGTTCCTCCAACTTTTATTGAGCAGGTTGATGAATTGATAAGAAAGGAACTTCTATCCTTAATAGAACATGATATGCAAAATGATACTCGACAAAAAAGTGGAGAAGAAGAAGGGTGCCAAGCATTCTACTAAAGGATCTAAAGCTCCTGTTCTTGTGATCAAGGATTTTGAAAAAGATGAGCTAAACAAGGTTTGTGTTTGTGTTCTTTTAATCGATCAGCAATATTGTTTACCATTCCTTCTTTTCCACTAATTATGTTGTATTCTATACTCTTAGGATATTATACATTAAAGCTATATTCTGTACTTTTAGGATATCTATGCAATATCTCTTAGAAATTTTTAAAATTTGGCATGCATCTGATAGTTCTTTGATAGTTTTGGATATCTGTTAAAAACACAATCAGTAAATCCAATTCATGAAAAAGGGGAAAACTAAACAATTGAAGGAATTTTCTCAATACTCTTTTCCCTCTCTTGATGTATGAATTTGGCATCTTTTGTTAATAAATTTTATGCATGACTAAAGAAATATCGTTGGGCATTCTTTCTTTGGAAAATTCTTGTAACACTCTATATCGCTCAGGAATCAGATATGTAAAGAGCTTATATACCTTGTAAGCTCCTTAAGCGATTGGAAGTTTTTTGGGTTGCAAAGTCCGAAAGCAAAACTGTGACGGATTGTGTATCCAAAGCATACAATATCCAACAGTGAACCCAAGTGTTGGGCTTTGTGCACGCGTGTGGGCCACCTATTGAGACTTTAAAGGGGTCACCTCTCGAAAGTGCACATGAGAACCATATCTTAAGGGTTTATGGAGACCACAAAGTGCCACACACAGTGTAAAGTACCATATGCGGAACCACAAAGTACCACATACAAATTCAAAGTTTTACATGCGAGCTGGGACGTTATAAATGGTATCAAAGCCTAGACCAACCAGAAGTGTGGGATGTAAGCCCAGCCCAATCAAGTAAGGACATTTGGTTCCTAAAGAGGAGTGAATGTAACATCCTACATCGCTTGGAAATAAGATATGCGAAGAGCTTATATACCCTGTGAGCTTTCTAAGCTGTTGAAAGCCTTTTAGGTTGTAAAATCTGAAAGCAAAACCGTGATGGACTGTGTGTCTAAAGCGAACAATATCCTGTTGTAGATGTGGAGTCCCTATTTGGATAATCCTCATTGGGAGTCCCACATTGATTGGTTAAGGGAAGGTCATGGGGCTTATATATGGGAGGAGTTCCTCCACCTAATAGACTAATCTTTTGGGCTGGATACTTGTTCCATATATGGTGGCCCATTTGTTGAAAAAAAATTGTTGTTGTGCGTAGCGGAAGCAATCCGTAACAAATGGTATCAGAGCCAACCCAAGACAGCAATGTGTGAACTCGTTTGGTTCAGACAAGGAGCAGGGGCCTTGTCTTTGTGGAGGATTATCATTGGTGGTTCAGACATCATCTTTCCATTTAAATGTTTTATAATTACTGAAATGCCCTTAACCCAAGTTTTTTTTATATTAAATATGACACAAATTAATAAATATTTAAAAAATACAAAAATATATGAAAACTGTCATATGTCAAATTTTAAAAATTTCAAATGAATAAAATAATTCATAAATAAAATATTTTACAAAAATTAATAAAAATAAAATCAATAAAACCTTAACAACCTTGCTGGCTAAAAATTATAAAAAAAATGCATAAATAAAAATTAACAAAACGAAACAATTAGAAAATAAACAAAAATTGCTAGCTAGAAAATCATGAATCATAATATCCTTGCCATGCGTCCCTCTCCTTTGCAACCTTCGCCACATCCATTAATAACCAGCCCAGCCTCTTCTTGTTCTCAATCTCTTCTCAGAATCTTCTCCTCCTCCAAGTTTCTCAAAGCCAACACCACATTTTCCTCGGACCTCCGCTAGTCCTCCTCTGTTATTCTTCTTCAATACCCAAATTAAGAACCCAAATCCCTAATTCCCAAATTCCGTTCTTGGATGAATCACAATCAAAGCAATAGCATTAGCGACCAAATGCGAGTTTTAAGGGATTTGTTCTGTTTCCACACTTTTATCTATTTTTAATTGAATCTAGTTATTAATTTGTTGCTTATGCCTTAAATTACGGTAATTGTTCCCATATTTCTCTATTTGTGTTTCAAATTTAGGTTGTAATTAGGTTTATATATATGACATTTGATTAAATTTTTATTTATATATATAATTTTATTTTTTTATACTTGTAAGGCTTTTCAGTATTGTACTTCTTTAATGATTTATTATCAAAAGATTTTACCTGGAATTGAGTTTTTGCTTTTGGGTTGTGTAGGTTTCTGGGTCATCGAGATTACTTGGAGGAAAGCAGAGAGGAAAAGCTCTCCTGCAGCCATGGTCTGAATATATTGTAAAGGAGTCAAATTATTAGGATTGTTTAAGGGGATAATGTCATGGAGTACACCACTACCACTGTCAAGTCATGCAACCACGGCCACTGCCAGGTTGCACGGTGATTCTAAGTTGTTTGTGATTTGTAGAGGTTGTTAATTTTGTGATGTGAATTGGATTTCCGGTTTCTAAATGATTTTAGTAATTGGCTGTTATACTTTGGGTTGGGAATTTGATTTTGGTTTTAATTCCATTGTTGATTTTAGGAGATTTGGAGATTTTGGTAATTGATTTTTTTTGGAGATTTGGTAATCTAGGTTGTTGTTGTTGTTGCTGTTGTTTTGTCACTTCTGGTCGATTTCATGGTGATCGTTGTTGTTATTTGTGATGTTTTCTTTGTTAGTCATGGTAGGCAAAGAAGAAGAGAGATGATTATTAGGTGGTAAGTGGCGAGGACGAAGATGAATGGATGTATCTCTCCTCTATTGCAACTTTTAATTTTTATTTTTGTTATTTTAGATAATTCTGATTAATTAATTCAAACAAAATGTTGAATTGGAGTATTAATATTTAATATGTTTGTATTTCTGTTTGATGTTATTGTGTTTACATAAATGACCAATCTACCCCTTCAAAATTAACTTATTTATCTGTATCTAAAGGTTAAGTTAACAGAAGGTAATTTACGATGAATTTTTTAAAACATAGGGACTAAATAAGGTAAAAGTGTAAATGGTTCATAGAGGTGATATTAAACCAAAGGGTAGGAGAGATATTATCCCAAAGTTTAATTGAATGTTCGTAAACTTTGTTTATAACAAAATAAGCGAATTTGGATAAAAAAATATATTTAAGATGTAAATAAATAATGGGATAATGGCATATACCTTTCTTATCTTTTAGTTAAATGTTATAGAAATGATTTTTTTTATATTTTTTTTAAAAAGAGTTTTTATATTTTGAGAAATTCTTCGTTAGATGAATATAAATAAATTAATTTTAAAAAGGTAAATTGGTCTTTTAATTTTGCTTTTGTTATAATATAAAAATTAAAATATTTTTTTTCTCTCCAAGGTTTTTTCTCTTCCTTATGTCTTTTTCTTTTTATTTCTTCTTCCTCCGTCCAGTTCTCTGCCCCCTACCCCAGAACCAGAGAAACGGTGACAACCATTTCTCTCCTCCCCTCCCTCACCTCTGGTTATAAACCACCCAATTAAGCTTCCACTATATATTAAAATAATTAAAAATAAATGTGGCATCTGTTATTGAAATTAAGGTAAAGAATAATAATAATATTAATTAATTTACATGTAGAAAAAGCAAGCCGGGAAAGACTGGTAGTAAATCCCAAAGGTATTCCCATTCTCTTCCAAGGATTCAAACACCGTTTTCTGAGGAAACCCTTCAATCAACTTTTTGGTGTCATTACTTGTGGCTCCATGCGACATAGTTGAGTGCAGGAACAGCCTGTTGGACTGAGTGGAGCTCGGTAACGACGAGAACCACCTGTCACACACCGCAAACTCAGTCACCAGCTCTTTAAAAACTGGCAACACGTCAGGCATAAATCCGTTCATCACTATCTCTCCCATCCCTTGCTGTATGCTCTTAGCGTTTTGTACAAACCCGTCCATTGTCGGTCCCGATTCAGGATTCGAGTCAGGATCGGTCGTGTTCCATGGCTTGCCAAAAACTTGCTCGTAAATCGCCTGGATTGAGTGTCCAAGATCAGGGTCAATGTGGGCTGCACTGTTCTTGAAGTATATGCGAGTGGAGTTGGGGTCGGATGTGGAGATTGGGTTGGATTCTGATCCTGTAATGCCATCGATTTCAGGGTTCAGGGACTTGAACCATCCTAGCATGTGGTCAAACGACCGGTTCTCTTGGACCAAAATGACTACCGTTTTGATGGGGTTAGGTGAGGTGCTATTGCTGGTGTCTTCAGCTACCACTTTTGCGCTACTGGGTTTGGGAATTTGGGATTTTGGTTCTAATTTTGTTTGGATTACAATGGTGTCTTCGGCTTGTTACTGTGTCCCAATATATATAATGAGCATATATACGATGAGCATGGCGGCAGAGAACTGATCATTTCATCTATAATTGTTTATTTTGTTTCATACATATTTTTTAAAGATAAATAAGGGTATTTTGATAATTATATTATAAGTGAATGGAAAGATGATGTCATGAAACGGTAAATGTAATAGAAGGAAGGTCTGTGGAGAGTTTTTCAAAACATAAAGGCTCTTTTTAGAAAAAAATGTAAAAGAGTCATCTCTATAAAATTTAGGGAAAATTGAAAAAATGGACAAATTTAGGGGGCTGGTTTGAAAAATGGACATGTTCTGAAATATTTTCATCCCATAGACACTTTTGTGTCTAAAAGACAAAAACACCCCTGTCCTAAAATAAATTCCCAAAACCTTGTTATTTCATATCCTTCGGACAAATTTTTTTAAGAAAGACAGTAAAGCAAGACACAGAACAACGGAAACCAGTAACAGCTCGAATTATATACCTTACAAATGGCTTATGTATATGAACTAAGGATAGAGATAGTGCCGTCTGTGTAAAAAAATGCTGGAAATTGGCTGTCGGTGTGCAAAAATGGGTTTTCGCAGTCTAAGGTCGAAGAAGACGACTGTGTTCGAGTGTCGTCGAGTGTAGTCGAGTGTCGAGAAGTTCTGTCGGGACCGAATCTCGACAAGTCCGATGGTTGTTTCGAGTGTCTCGAAATTGCGTCAATTCTAGGTTCGAGTGTCGCGAGTTCGAGTTTCGTCGAGGGTCTTGTGGATTGTCGAGAGTTCGTGTGTCGAGTGTAGAGAGTCGAGTGTCGGACGAAGGGAACAGACCTGTAGATGTCTCGAACCATGCATGTCGAGTGTTTCGTGAGCCGTGACACTATTTCGTCGAGCTTTCGAGGAAGTGCGTCGAGTGTCGAGTGAATTTGTCGAGTGTCGTCGAGCGGTTTGGCAGAACACTTATTTTTTGGACTTTTGCAAGCAATTTCGTAATTATTTTTTGTCCACGGAACTTATATGATATGATATGTCTCAATCATGCAGGAAATGGAAAGTTTACACATACTTATTGTATACAATGGTTGTTGGACCAGAAAACACGAGAAACACCCCCCCCCCCACCAAAGGTTTTGACTTAATTTCATTCGGAAACACTGTTTGTTACATTTCATCATACGGTAGCCCTGACTTTTTCGAAATTCATCATGGGCACCCCTTCTGTCAGTTTTGCCGTTAAGTGACATCATACGGTACCCCTAACTTTCTTGCCAGATATTGTTGTGAATGTTGTGTGGTAGGTGTTCACATACTTCCGAACATCATCCTCCTTTGAGAGGCTAAAAAGCTTCCTAATTTGGGATACCCTTTTTGGACCGCTCATCGTTGGGTTTCCACTGTCTGTCAACCCAGGTAGATCGTTCTCATCCTTCTTAACTATAACCAAGTTCAATACAGACAGATCTTGATTTACAATGCATCCACGAACAGATTTCCTCGTTCGCTCTCCATTGCGCCTTCCATAACCTCTGAAGCAAGGGGAGATTGTTAGCCCTAAGGCTACATGATAATTTTGATGATAACAATACACATTGATTCATTGAGATTATATTTATGCGCAAGAATAAGATTATTGAAATAATTGCAAAATCAAGATGGGGCTTATTAAAATGAAGTGTTGAAGCCAAAGGAGAATACTACATGTTAAGGCACAAAAGTAGTGTTGAAGCCAAAGGAGAATACTACATGTTAAAGGCACAAAAGTTGAAGAACAAGATTTGATTCAAGGAATGCGTTACATGAGCAATGTTCAATCAATTGGTCATATATTTTTCTACAGATGTCCAAATGAAGTGATTCTTGACCCTTTGGAAAGTTTACTCAATTTATAACATTTCATACGTTTTAAAGAAATTCAAATTTCAAGTGTAAGGTTGTCCAAATTATTATGCAATTTGAAAGACAAACGGAAGCAACTGACATGAGCACCGAATACTCTTTTGGACATATCTTGAGATAGAAATATAAAAATGACTTGATTATTGTGGCATTGAAAAAAGGACTTAATGGGGCACATTTTATATGTTTAGAAGAAATTCAAATTTCAAATGGAAGGCCGACATAATTGACATGCAATTTGGTGGACTGACACAGAGAAGAAAAATCAACTCATATGAGTACCGAATGATTTGTTATCCATATCTTGAGCTAGAGATATCCAAATGACTTGATTCTTGTGGCATTGGAAAGATGATTCAATGGATCACATTTTATATTCTTTGAAGAAATTCAAATTTGAAACGGAAGGCCGACATAATACACATGCAAATCGGTGGACTGACATATGGAAGAAAAATCAATTCACATGAGCGCCGAATGGTGTTTTGGCCATATCTTGAGCTACAAATATCCAAATGACTTGGTTGTTGCAGATTTTCAAATTTCAAACAGAACATTGAAAAAAGTGGCAGACAAGATTACGTTTTTTATGGTGGGCAGAAAATTTGGAGTTGGTGTCTTAACTTGATTAAGTTCAATCAAATTGCCTATAAAAGGAGCCCTTCTCCCATGGATTCAAACAGAGCAAGAGAGGCATCTAGCAAGCAAAAAACAAGAGAAATATCAAGTCTACAGAACTTTTATATTCTTTATCTACTCTTTGAATAGAGTTGTGCTTTTGTGGCTGCTGTTTTTTTATTCGTTCTTGTACTGTGGTGAGAGTGAGATCTCCTTGTAAAGGATAAAAGTTATCCTTGAGAGAACTCTTGGTGTGGTGTTATGAAGAGTTGAAGAAAGTTACCTCGGTGAGGTTGTTCATCAAGAAGAACTCTTGGTGTAGTGTTGTCAAGAGTTGAAGAAAAAGTCTTGGTGTTGTTGTTCATCAAGCAAGTTGTAAAGATTTTTACAACTCAGTGGAAAGCCTAGCTTGGAGCTAGGAGCCCGTGGACGTAGGCAAGATTTGCCGAACCACGTAAATTGAGTTTGCACTCTCTCTATCGCTATCTCTTTATATTTACTTGCACTTGTGATTGTTCGTTATTGTTATTCTCTTTGCATCTTTCATAACTTCTAATTTCATATTCTTCACCTTTATTCCTAAAGAAAGAGTAAACTAATAAAGATAGAGTAAACTAATTTTGGTTATTCAAGAAAAGTTTTACAAATCCATTTTGATAAATAAAAACCCAAATCACCCCCCCTCTTGGGTTGCCATACCTGGGTCAACAGGTTCCTCTTTGAAGCAAAAGATGAACACGACCAGGAGTCAGAACTCCCAGTTCCATTGGGAATCCTTGCTTGTCGCAGCCTCCCATGATCTTAAAAACATATCCATGAATTGTAGACCCCAGAGCATCTGTACTAAATTCTTGGGAGCTCCTCCTATCTAAAAAGACTCGGGCTTCTGATCGTCATCTATCTCAAGCTTGTTGTGGCAACCAGTGGTTGGGTTTGCTATGTTAAACTTCATTTTGCATCAACTCAACTCAACTGAACTCTTGCTATCAGCGTGCGCAGTGCAGGGGAGGCAGCGAAGAGCACTTGGGTTCTGTGAGCAGCTCCCGTGAGACTGGCCAGCAGAACTAATTAGATGGGTTTACTTTTTTTCCCTTATTCATTACATTTATTTTCATACAATTAACGGCAAAACTGACGGAAGGGGTTTCGATGAATAATTTCAAAAAAGTAAGGGGTATCGTATAATGGAAAATGGTAAACAGTGTTTATGAATGAAATTAAGCTAAAGCCCAGGGGAGGTATGTGTGATTAGTCCATTAAATAATGTCACTATAGAATATTGTGTATTTACAAGTTTTCGTACAACTATACATCGTAACCATGTGCTACTATAAAAAACATGTACTATACAATAATGTGTTAGTGTCCAAAAACAAAAAAAAAAAAAAACAATTTTGTTTAACTAAACATAATATATACAAAAAAAATAGGTGATCTCATGGTCCCAACGTGCTCGGCTGCTACTTGACCTTCGCTGAATCAACGTCGTCATGGGCAATAGTGGTCATAACATCTCCTGACACATCATGTCCAGTCGCGGTAGTGCCTGCAACATCAGCAGCTGCAACATCAGCAGGCACTACCGGTTGAGGCAACAGCGCCTTGATGTCGTAGGGCACCAGGATGGGCGGGGCCGCCTCTTGTGGGTTTTCGCGGCTGAGCCAAAGATGTAATGCCATTCTCTCCCGGCATTCGTCGTCCTGGAATGCCTTAATCTCGGTCAGTGGAACGCCCCCCGCTAGGAACTCGATGTACTTCAAACAGTACACGCCGCATGCCCCTCCCCCAGGCTCCTGCTGTGGCACCTGCTCCACGTCCTCGATTCGCATAATGTCAAATGGGGTTGTGGGATAGTCAGGAATACCGTAAACCTCCATTGACACCATACGGGGTAGTAGCTCAGCGAGGCACCGGACTGTCTGCATGACTATGTCCGTAGAAGTATGCCCAATAGATGAGTCGTATATGGAAATCTGACGGCGATTCAAATGCACCTCTGCTGCCACCCAATGATCATCGGTGAGGTGTACTGGGAGATAGAGCTGAAAACGAATTGACAACACGGAAATGGAAATGAATCACAACATTTTAAATAAGATGGCACATGCTAATTCAGTGAATATAAATGTTCTCACCCTGTCAACGTCGACCCATGGTGTTCCAGCGAGGGGCACCTGTCCTAGGATATACTGGACCATGTCCTCCTCATTTGCCCAGGTAATGTCGTCCAATCTTTCCGAGTATAGCGCCCACAACGACTTCAATTTCAACTGCAAGTTCATGAGTTCAGTTAGCGCATTGAAGGAATCATAAATTTCAAGTGACAAATTGTTAATGTAAGATGTCTACGATTTACGTACCCAAAAAGTGGTGTCGAGGAAAGCAGACCTCTGTACACCAGGTCTGGTCACGGCGCGAGCTCTGCACCGTAGAACCCACAAGTAGCTGTCTATGTGCTGAAAACAACAATTGCTATCAATAAGGAATCCAATTGTATATAGCAATATTCGACAGCCAGAGATGATATGAAAGTACCTCAGCTTCAAGCCATTCTGATGGGCTGATCAGCGTCGTGAAGAACTTACGATCTGCGCTGAAGACTGCCAACTCAGCGCGATCTGTTCTGGTGTCGTCCGCCAGCCACGCGTGGAATCCCTTCATGTCAACTTCTGCTATCAGGGCACGTGGGTCGAAAAGTGGAACCGGAGGGCACAAAATGAGACCAGTTCCTACATCTGCTGATGGCCACTGAGATCGATTGTCTTCCGACTGAGCAATAGGCGCCTCGGATTGTAAAGGGGCCTCTGACTGTGGCTGCTGCTGGTCTGCGGCTTCCTCCGAGGGCTGTGGCTGCTGCTGGTCAGTGGCTTCCTCCTGCTGCTGAACCCTCGGCCTCTTCCTACCTGGTGGACTGACAAAGGGGCTCCGCTTATGCTTTGCTGGTAGGAGGCGGCGACCCCTGCGTGAAACTAAGGCTGCCGGAGGAGCATCGGCTGCAGGAACATTCCGGTTAACGGAATCAGGAATCGCGGGCGGCGGACCATCACCGTCATCACCCGGACCTCCGTCGGAATCAGCATCTGAATCCTGAAATCAGACAAACATAACCATCAGCTTAAGCGTGTGTGGAACAGGTCAAAATCCAGTATGTAAATATTGGAAAGTACCGTGTCATCGTTTCCGAAGTTCGCACCGAGGTCCAGAACGGCCTCGCGGAGACGAGCTATCTCCTCACGCATTTCCCTGTTCTCCGCCCGTAACAGAGCAAGTTCACGCAAAACTGTGCTCTGGAAGTCGTCATGGACCGGCGGCACCTGCATGAGAATTGTAACAAGGGTCTTCATTAACCAACAGAGCAGCAAATGTATACGTACAAGAATATTAATGCCGACTGGCATTTCTTACCTGCCGACCCGACGCCGTCGTCGATGCTCCTGGAGCTCCGGAACTATGGAACGGCTCTGGCAGTGGACTTAAAGGCTCCAGCGGTGGACTGCCAGGCCCTACGTCCATGTCAGGACTGTCCGTGTCTGTTGCTGCAACCACATCCGGGTCAACAGGGGAACTGATGCCAGCAGGAGGTGAAGCGGATGAGAGCTCAGGAGGTGGAGCTGACGGTCCCTCAGGAGGTGGAGCTGGCAGACCCTCCGGAGGTGGTGCTGATGGACCCTCCGGAGGTGGAGCTGGCGGACCCTCCGGAGGTGGTGCTGATGGACCCTCCGGAGGTGGAGCTGCTGGTCCCGGTCCCTCAGGAGGTGGAGCTGGCAGACCCTCCGGAGGTGGTGCTGATGGACCCTCCGGAGGTGGAGCTGCTGGTCCCGGTCCCTCAGGGGGTGGTCCTGCTGGACCCTCTGGATGTGGACCTCCGGAGGTGGAGCTGCTGGTCCCTCCGGAGGTGGAGCTGCTGGTCCCTCCGGAGGTGGAGCTGCAGCCGCCTCAGCAGGAAGTGGCTCAATGCTCTCCGCCGCCAGTAAAGGAGCATCCGTAGCTGTTGCCCAAGCCACATGTGCACCTCTACGGATGCCAACTACTTCATTGAGCCGTGCATACCACTCCGTCTGCTGCTCCACAACGGACGGCTCTAAAACGACGAGCGGCCTAGCCTGCGTCAACATATAATCAGATCACGCGAAACTGTTATCAGTTTTTGGTTGAACAAAAAACAAGACAATTCGATGTAACACAGGATTCGTACTAACCCGCCTCCTAACCCTCAGTATATCAGTGTAGGTAGCGTTCTGGGACGGGGTCTTAACTGTCTCCCACTTCAACAACCGTGGTATCCTCGCCGCGCATTCCTGTGGCACTGTACCAAAATGTGTGCCAAAGTAAGGCACGGCCTCGTACAACCAAACCTTAATTACATCGAACAGGTTAGTTAGTGACATGGACTAAAATTACATCAAACAGAAATCAACACGGTCACACTCATGGATAGCAGAACGTACCTGAAAGGCGTACGGGCACCCCTCCAAGTTATAGCGCTCCACCTGCCTCGTCTTCGCTTGGGCTCGCCTCTTGTAATTTTCTAACCTCCCAACCAAAGCCCTCTTCATCGAGCCCAATGTCTTTTCGTAGGAAGAGCATATGCATGTAACAATGTTTCGGTGGTATACCAATGGGCACAGTAATCATGGCATGTAAGGAGATTCATACGTTTGCATACCGCTAATACATGTGCACACGGAAGCTGGTCAAGATCAAACACACGGCACGTGCATGTACGCGCGTGCATGTCAACTATGCAAACACGGTCGTTGCCTCTAACCTCATACATAGTAAGAGATATACCACTAACCCTCATACGATCTCCTTCTTTTAAACGCTCATTCATCAACTTGTTTGCCCAGGGTGAGAGATGTGATTCTGAGTTAGCAAATAGCTGTCGACGCTCATAGAACCATTTCTGCAAGTTGGCCCGAAAATAATCAGCTAACAACGTCACCGGGAGGAATCGATGGTGTCGCAAACAGCTGTTCATCGACTCAGCTATATTTGTTGTCATTATGTTATACCGCCGACCATGAAACTGTGAACGTGCCCATTTCTCGACTCCGATCTCTTGAAGATAAGTTGCTGCTGCTGGCATATGCGATTCAATTTGTCGCATATGATAGTTGAAATCAGCACAATGATATGTCCTTGCAGCGCGGTAGTACAATTCCAACAAAGTCTTGTCCTTGAACGTTGCCTTCAAGTTACCCTTGAGATGATGAGTGCACAATCCATGCAGTGCATTAGGAAAAACTGCAACCACAGCACGTTCAATACTACGATGACGGTCAGAAATGAAGACAAGATCTCGGACATTTTGTACAACATGATCACGCAACTGTCTCATGAACCAGTTCCAGGAGTCATCATTTTCAGAATGCCCAATTCCAAATGCCAAGGGGTATATTTGTTTATTACCATCCATACAAGAAGCCAAAAACATTGTACCCCTATATTTCCCTTTTAAAAAGGAACCATCAACTGCAATAACTGGCCTAATTGACGATGCAAATCCAGCAATCGAGGCCCCCATACTCATGAAAAAGTATCTGAAATGGTTATCCTCATCAGTTTCTAACGACGTTTTGGTCCCCGGGTTTGCTTTCTCAATCATGTACATGTACTGAGGGAGTAGTGTGAATGATTCATCATGAGATCCGTGAAGTTCTTGCAAAGCTACCTCCTTTGCCCTCCATGCCTTATTGTACGTGATGTTAACACCCAATGACTCCTGAACATCGGACATAATATCCTTTGGACGATATATTCTCGATGCCTCAACGAATTTGCTCTTAATATGTTTGCCAATGACATGTGCAGTTGCCTGTTTGTGAACTGGGTGAAGTCCGGCTCCGGAGCACGTGTGGTGGTTCTTATACGTTTTCACTTGGAAGAAATGTGAATCGGCCACCTTTATGGCACGTAAACGCCATTTACAAGATTCAGCACGACATACAACCTCAAACCTTGTGGCGTTGGAGTTCCTCACCTTGAATTGAAAGTTTCGTCTTAATGCCAACATCGCTAACTTCTCTCGAAGCTCCGTTTTGCTGTTAAACATCTGTCCAACCCCAACCTCAATCTCGTCAACTACAAATGATGAGGCATCATCGGCATCTGTGGAGGGTGGATGGACGATAGGCGGCATCCACCTGAATGTGTTAGCCTGAGAGCTGTCATTATTCGACATCGGATCTTCCTGATGGCCATATACTGGACGAGTAGGTGTGGAGTGAATTGGAGGAGGCACGGTAGGTGTGGAGTGAATTGGATAAGGCACGGTAAACGGCTCATCCTGGTTCACATCATTCAAGATCTCCCGTTCTCCCTCATTATCGAAATGTGAACCGGCTACATTGTGCCCATCAACAACAAAATCATCCAATCCCTCAACATCATTCTCAATATGAACCGTGTAATCATTATTGTCATCGTCAACATGCACACGAACATCATCACCACCATCGTCAGTATCTTCGCAATATTCATTCCCACCATCGTCATCATTAACATCATCAATATTACCTACACTCTCAAACTCTCTAATGCTGTCAAGATGACGTACCAATCTCGATGGCATCGATGGAGGCACTCCTTCTTCATTTTGAAATAACACCCCTACCCCAAATGACTCATGCCCCGCATGCCCTAAACACTGCTCAAATTCAACGCCAACATCGTCATTCAATTCTGGTTGTCCACAAACAGGAGTAGACTCACTTAATTGGTTGCTCCCACTTGCTGAACGAAAGAATGAGGGATGAGAACATCCTTCTCGCCAACGGATTGCATCGGATCCTGACCCTGACCTCTGTCTTTGCTTCTCCCTATCTTCAACTTTAACAACTAACGGTGTATATGATTGTTGGTCCTCCAAACAATGTTGTATGAAAAAAGAAACATCGTCGTCAGTCTCAATACGAATCGGCATTGGAAGAACACCCTTACAAGAAAATTGAACCTCTAAACTCATTCTTTTCTTACGAAGATCCCAACCCATTTTAGTACTAATACAGTCAACCAACTCGTTATAAGTAGCACATCTACGAATTATCAATGGCTTCCCCGTCCCATCGGCATACAAATAACTACCGTTCTCTTGCACAATCCATGAACCATTATATGCAATGAGTACGCGTAAAGTTTCCATTTCCTGCATGATTGAGATATATCATATCATATAAGATCCGTGGACAAAAAATAATTATGAAATAGCTTGCAAAAGTGGGAAAAAAGAGCGTTCTGCCAAAACGCTCGACGAGACTCGACAAAAACACTCGACACTCGACATATGTGACACGACACTCGAACTCGACTAACTTCGTCGTCCAACACTCGTCAACTTGTACACTCGACTCTCTTACTCGAAAGCTCGACAAAATGGTGTCCACGACTCTCGAAACACTCGACATGAATGGTTCGAGACATCTACAGGTCGGTTCCACGCGTCCTACACTCGACTCTCGACACGCGACACACGAACTTTTGACAATCCACAAGACCCTCGACGGAACTCGAACACGCAACACTCGAACCTAGAATCGAGGCAATGGCTAGACACTCGAAACCACCATCCGAATTGTCGTGATTCGGTCCCGACAGAACTTCTCGACGACACTCGACGACACTCGACTACACTCGACTACACTCGAAGACACTCGAAGACAGTCGTCTTCTTCGACCTTCGACTGCGAAAACCCATTTTTGCACACCGACAGCCAATTTCCAGCATTTTTTCACACAGACGGCACTATCTCTACCCTTAGTTCACATACATAAACCATTTTTAAGCTATATAATGCGGTTGTCAGTTACCAATGCGAGCAATGACGAAAACACTACACATACATTAAATTTTCATGCCATTTACAGAGAGATTAAGGAAAAGTTGCTCTTACGCGTTTTGCTTACTGCTTCAGATATTGAGGTTGTTTCGGGACAGTGAAGTTAAGTGATTCGAGCTGTTACTGGTTTCCGTTGTTCTGTGTCTTGCTTTACTGTCTTTCTTAAAAAAATTTGTCCGAAGGATATGAAATAACAAGGTTTTGGGAATTTATTTTAGGACAGGGGTGTTTTTGTCTTTTAGACACAAAAGTGTCTATGGGATGAAAATATTTCAGAACATGTCCATTTTTCAAACCAGCCCCCTAAATTTGTCCATTTTTTCAATTTTCCCTAAAATTAACCTAATAATTAATTCTATTTCTTTTTTCACTGACCAACGGGGCATAAAAGTAGTTTGCATCTTACTTACTGTGGCTTGATCACATAACAGAGAATGAAGACTACAACTAAGAACAAGCAAGCTCCTCTGATTGTAATACATGCCTAGCCCAAAAGGTCATTTTTTTTCCACCAATCCAGCTCATAGTTAAAAGGCCACTAGACTCTTATTGCAACAAATTTTCTCTTCAATTTTCGAGGATAACAAGAAAATTTATAAATGGCCTTGCAATTCTAGATCCCTATGTTTTTCTCCCATTAAAGTCTCTTCTACTATTTGAGACTTATTGTAATTGGTAAAACTTAAGTAGGTCAATTCTTATCATGTAATTTTCTAGTCTTAATGGAGATTGATGATCAAAAACATGTTTTTAATTATATTTCTTCCAGTTTGAATGCACTATAGCTATGTTATTCTCTTTTCTATTAGATTTTTTAGCAGGAGGATGTTCACTGTTTCAATGAAATCATCGAATACATGATTTTTAAAAGAGAGAAAGTAGGGTATTTTTGGAATAGAAAAACATGTATTTATAAGATCAAAATTTTTAATAAATTTTTTTTCAGAAAGGGCTTAAAAGGGATTTTGTGGGGCTTATATAAGAATACTCTATTATTATTGGGTTTATATTTTGCAGTGTTAATGTCTCTTGCTCTGATATAATTTTGCTTTGGATCCTAATTTTAGGGCTGAATGTACTCGATTGACATGGGGTCAAGCTTGTGGGCTTCAAGTGATTGCTCTGTGGCTTTATGCAATGGGCTTGATTATGGACTCTAGTATAACCTATTAGACCTGGTACGCGTATGTCAGCTTGAATTGTGGGCCACTTTTCAATATCGAACAATATTTTTATCATTTTATACTTCGTGGGAGGTTTCATGCCACTCGTCTTGAATCTTACCATATTGCAAGCATGCTTATCGCTTGACTAACAAAGCCCTATTTGATGCTGTGATCGAATTACAATCCTCTACTCATTTAATTTTGTAGAGTTTATAAAGATCTGATGATATGTAAAGTTTAACATTAAGAGTAATGTTACTCTTACAAACTACTTATACAAACTCATCCATACAAACTGACGTGGCATAATATGATTTGATAAATAAATGCAGTGATTTGATAAATAAATGCAGTGATTTGATAAATATATATTAATAATAAATGACATTAATTAACATGGGTGATGTGGCGATCACATAGGGATGCCACATCAGTTTGTATGTGTAAGTTTGTATAAATAGTTTGTATGAATAGTATTACTCTTAACATCAATAGAGAACTATAATTTATATTTATTTTCACTTCTCATTAATTTATCTTCTACGAAGACCAATAACATTTTTATAAAAGGACGAGAAAGAGATGCGAAGAGAAGAGAATCATCATCTTGAGTCTAAGTGTTTAATTATTTATGTAATTAATGATTGAATCAATCATTTTAGAGAAAACTAACGAGTAGCGACGCAGGCAATTAATATTGCTTTATTCTAAGGCAAATCTCTTCCTTTTATTTTATTTTCTCCCTGCCTAAGGAAAGCACAACAAATAATACAGTCAGCTAGCACATTGTTTTGAGAAATAAAACCTTGAATAGTATCTGTCCTTTGCAACTTCGGAATGAACTATTTATGATGATTTTTGGAGTAGAATAATAGAGATACGAATCTCAACTTGTTCATTAGCGTTATAAAACCACTATTTAAAACAACAAGAAATGATGCATAACACTTGCATCCAGACTCCCGATTCAAACTGATGATCATGTTAAATAAATCATGATGACACACAAAATCAATTAAATTTGGTCCAGTTGAGGTCTCCACCGAAAAGATTGTACAAATTACAGAATTAATTATGTAGATGACTCGGCACACATGCACGCATGGCGGTCCTGGTGCAGCGGTGCTTTTAAATGTATATAGAACTAGAAATTTTGGGTAGGTGAGTAGATATGCAGTTACCTTGCATATGCACTGGGGATATTAATGGCTTGCTGCAGTTTGAGTCTAAATGGATCACATATAATTAGTGTTGGAATTTTGTCCTTGTTAAGATTAAATAATTAATTGAACTATGGATAGTTTACAACTGTGATAAGTGAAAAGTCTACCCTCCGTTTGGGACTTATTCATAATAAATCAAATCAAACTTGCCCAAGGAATATTAAATTTAATTAATTTTCATTTTAATAATTAAATTGTTGCTTCCTGTGTTCTTCAGAAAACTGGAAACTGATGTGACCTCCATCACGTAAATTTGGAAACATTTGGTCGGCAAAATATCGAGTAACTGTTGTCGTATCATCTGCACTTCATGACAAGAGCGTTCACGATATACCTGTCGTCAAAGACCAAACTCCAATTGTTTATGGAGTTATACTTAATCCTCAATATTAAACTTCCCAGAATAAGATTTTAAATATAGAAACTGGCGAAATAGAATTCTATCATTGATGACATCAAAATGTCAATAATTGAATCTAACTTGTGATACTTGATTTCTGAATTCAATCAAGACTATAATATAGACTCAAGACAAATAAAAATAAAAATAAAAATAATAAAAAAATTTGGTAGTGACGATGGTACATCCACATTATGCATGCGCTCCATCTATAAAATAT
Organism: Boswellia sacra; assembly: GCA_013180625.2. Taxonomy (NCBI): domain Eukaryota; kingdom Viridiplantae; phylum Streptophyta; class Magnoliopsida; order Sapindales; family Burseraceae; genus Boswellia; species Boswellia sacra. The sequence goes on along the minus strand of SNVD02008814.1, from coordinate 170,704 downwards.
TAGCATTAATTAATATAATATTTAAGCAGTTCATAGCTTAATGATTCCATTACTCATGCTGTGTTTTGAGTATGTTTAATGGCTCCTCAAAGATATGAAACAAAGTTGTAATTAACTGTTGAATGATTCCCTTTTGCAGATTTTATAATTATGTTATATAAGTATTCATATGATTCCATTCCATTCCATTAGTTCTCTAGATTAATTAGTACAAAGATCATCAATAGTGATCTCTAGATTCTCAAATGAATTCTAGTTACATGGATAAATATAATAATAATAAATCGACCTAGTTATCAATGCATCAATGCATCACCAGTTCACCTCACCACCAAGCAATTAATAATATATATGTTAAATAAGAAATACATAAATTATTATCAAATATCTAATTTAATTATTCGTAACTTCAATTTTATAATTAACTGGGTTATCAGGCATGCTTATATACATGCAGTTAGCATATGGAATGACCCATCAAGTGAAGTCATCGACAGTATATAATAAATCTGTTTAGGGTTTCTAATTTATAATTAATTAACAATAAATGGAATGAAACCATCCACAGGTAGCCCAAATTCCCTCGTGTTAGAGACACTTCTGATTGGGACGGATAGATTAATTCATTAATTAAATTGTAATCTGTCTTAAGCTTAATTTGTCTCTCTTATCATCATCTAGAAATATTAGTTACTCCATGCAAATGCTGTCTCCTCTCATGATCTATTTCTTTAATTTCCCAGAAAAAAAAATTTTGACGCTCCAACGATAGGTTTAGTTTGAAAAAGGATGATCTAAATTCTTCTAAGATTTTCAAGTGACGGTGCAAACCCTAAAAGCTTTAAAAATGCTTTCATGCATATCCCTTATCGTGACTCTTGGAATAAGTTATATAATAAAGACGTTGTATGTTTATATGGAAATCTTAATTTCTCACGAATGCAAAATTATATCACTTAATTAATTAATATATATCTATGGAGCGGTTTTCACACATGAAGACTTGGCTATACAGCTTATAGCACATAGATTGCTAATTAGTGCTTTTGCTTGTATTCTGATGATCACTTGTTTAATATTGTTGGATTCTCTAATGGGCTTCCATGTGTTTTTGTTGCATTCGATATATATATTTCTGCACAAGTTAAATTTTCAATTTGAGTAATTATTATTAGCTAGTGTTAATTTAACTCAAGTTTCATCCCACCTAAATGCTTTAATTTTAGGTGTGAAAATGAGAAACCGACATAACGAATAAGAATCTAAAACGAGCTAGACTTTTCATCCAATAAAATATCTACCTAATGTAATATCATGACATTAGCTAGTTGGATGTAATTGGCAGCTGATGAAGTAAGGCATGATCTTGGAAAACAGAATTGATTAAAATGATGTGTAAATCTAGTAACATGAGTTCTTAATTCAGCAAAGGTAATTTGGCACTTATTGGAGTTCGCGCACTAATATAACGTATGGAATCAAAGTATCTACAGCTTTTACATATGCTATATATATAAATTGTATATTATAGTTAGGCTCCATGCACGCCTTCCCTTTCCTTTGCTCCATGGCACTACTGAGAGGGACAGCCAGAGTCAATTAAATTTAATTGACTTCTCTCACACACACATGATTCATCCACAAAGAACACTTCAGAGATGATCAAATCTTGGGGTCTTCGCTCTCCCTAGATTGAGAGATACTAATGCTCAAGTTATGACAAAATTAATATCCACGTTATAGAGGCAACGCAACAAGCCGTGATTATTTTATTAATCAATCATCTGCAGGGCTATAAAGTTAATTAGTTTTATTTGTATGCATTTATATAATTAGTGGTGTTGGATTAACACATTTGGTACGGTTCTGTTGGCTGATCAAATTTAATCACATTTATAAGTTTGGGAGCAACTCTGAAAAGTATTTAATAAGTGTATGTTTTAGTGTTGATGAGATGCTATGGTCAAACAATTTTTACTAGTAACAGTCAATTGAATTAGCTTCAATAATAGGATATTTGGTAGCCAGCCAGCTGGACTATCCCATGAAAGATTAATGTACATTTAAAAGATGTTAATTGTTTAGGGTTGCACTAGTACTGACTTAATTATATTAATTAAGGTTATTAATTTATTAATTAATTTCCTAACCAGTAACAACGACTTGTACCGAAATCTCCTCCACAAATGCATGCCCAGGTTGTTTAATTCAATTATAGTGGTATTCACTTTAGGAGCTGGCTGTAGATGTGCAGCACATAGATTCTTACTTGTTTATTAATTGAAACCCTTTATGGATTCACTTCTATAGTACAATTTATTCATATAAATGATATCTGGTTATCTTTTTAATTAGTTGTTAATTAGGTTAAGATCGTTTAAAATTTCTGTACAGATTAATTATCAAGGATTCGTGCTCAAAGCTTAAACCACTGAAGTTGTACAATAAAAATTATCAAGGATTCGTGCTCAAAGCTTAAACCACTGAAGTTGTACAATAAAATAAGATCAAGGACACAGTAAGATTAAAAAATAAAATTAAAAAAAATCTAAATACAGTTATATATATAGGAAACTAAAATCTTATAAAGAGCAAAAAGATAGATAAAGCTTAGGCAGGCATGGAGTTCGCGTTTCACGCCATCGACTACTATTCATATAAAAAAAACTATACAAGCAATTCTACATAGTCTAATGCGGACCATATGGTATAATTTTTCATTTAATCAATGATTTTATCACATAATCTATTATTGATTTTTTTATTTATAATAGTATTTTATGATGTTACAACTTATACGAAGTTAATTAAATAGATTGTTTATATATATAATATTATTCATATTCGTATTAAAATTAGTTATATATATATATACACACACCTTCCTATGACCAATTTTTGGATCAGGTATTGTGTGAAGAATCTTGATTATTTCAAGATGGAAATTACTAAATAATTAAAATGTGTTATTTGAGAGTGTTTAAATGATTGGCCAAAATTGATAAAATTAAAGTTTTTATCTTAAACAAATAATTAAGTTGTAATTAATTAAAATACTTTATATGGATTGGAAAGCGATTTTAAGATTATCATCTTGAAATTTTACTAGAAACAATTAAATATTAATTAGAAAGTGTTATCAGATATTTTGAACAGATATTCTCGTAAAAAGCATCATCACAGCTCTCGGTCATTTTATCTACTGTACAAAGTGTTATCAGATATTCTCGTAAGAATATTGTAGAAGTTCAAGCAAAGATAAGTTAGGTCGAAATGCATGCCATGGAAGAGTTAGAGAGAAGATTTTAATAACTAAAAAAAGATTTACATATCAACATCCTTTCTCTTATCTGTTTTGTTGTAGCTTGTTTGTACGTGATACGTTTGATAATTTGTCCTTGTTTTGTACCCGCCAATCTCCGGAAGCCCACTAATAATTCTTACCTAACCTAACCCTAAAAGCAAAAAGTAACTCTAACCCTAATTTGTACGAAATTAATAATCACTTATCTTTTAAGCTCCTATCCCAAAATTTTGGCTCCAAATCTCTAGTGATCCAATGCAGCTCCCCAATATCCTAGCTTTATATAAAGACGAAATTAAAATAAATAAAAAATAGCTTCTGGGTTAGAGTTACGGAGAATCCTGGGTTTGATAACCAATTACTTTACGATAGTGGAGACATACATAATTGTCGAGTGCCCCACCTCTAAACGCCTTCGTGTCATTGCTTACTTCACTACATTTCAACAAGTGGATCGACCTAACGATTATAAACAATTATGCAGCTAGCTAGCTTGCTTAATTGCAGTGAGAATTGAATTGAAGAGAAGATTTGAGAGGACTTTGTCATTATCTTTTAATCAAATTAATGGATCATACTATGCACACCAGCAGCCTCCACACTTTCATGGAGACTTTGACACTTGTGGGGTTGCGGGTGTCTCTATGCTAGGCTACATCAGCACATAATAACTCAATTTCATTATCTTTGTATATAGCTTTTCCAAAAAATAATGATAAGTTGACGTCAATTATAGGGGAGTCACTATTGATAAATAATATTATTTTATGTTATTGAGAAGATTACAAGAAAAAAATGGATGTCTATTTTAATCATATGATAAGAAATTTAGAATCTTAATAGGAAATTGTGACTAGTAATAGTATTGTTAACGTATAGTGAAATGATAGACACACGTGGATATATAAGAAATACAATTTTTCTCAAACAAATGATTACATATATATATATCTATATATTATATGATGTCATATTATGTATATTATATTCATGTGGTTTTTTACTCTCCTAGCTATATAACGAAGAAATCAAATCTTTAATTTTGGTCAATCTTTTCCTATACACATAATTATGCTAATGCGTCTTTATATATGAAATTTGAAATTACATTCCTTTCTTTTTAATCATTAAAAGTTTCCATACTCCAAAAGCTTTTGTTATTAATAACTATTTTTGATAGTGGAGGATTCAAGTATGTGACCATTTGGTCATTAATTTTGATACCACATTAAATATACTTAATCTAAAAGTTTACATATTTACTATTAAGGTTAATCATAATAAAACTCTAAAACTCACTTCTTATTGTACCCAGACCATATTTAAACTTCAAATTTTTTGAAAATTTTAAAATAGGTAAAAAAAATATTTGTTACATATGTAAAATATTATAAGTTGATTATCAGAGAATATTAATTATAAGTTAAAAAATGCGAGGTACAAGTACCAAACTTAGTGGAGGCTGCTAATGGAGGTGGAGAGACGAATAGATAATAAGTTAATTAAAACAAAATTGTTTTTGTATACGTATGGATAAATGTCCATGCGAGTTTAAATCAATTATTAAATATAATGTCTCCTCTTTAATTAATTATTAATTAATGAAGTTGATAACTACTTGAATTGATTAATCTACAAGAACAATAATGTTCCAATAATATCTTCATTTTATATATATCCATTCAATTGTTATTATTGTATATTATTTCAACTGTTATTATTATTTATTATTGTAATTGTTGGTCTCACTCGCATGGTGGCCTGGCTTCACGAGCTGAAGAAAAGTTGAAATTGGAATTTTTTTTTTTGGGTCAAGTTCAGATTTTTAGTTACGAGCAAAAGAGCATTCAATGACCATTTTTAGAGACGCAATTAAAAAAAAAATACTTTTATATGTCCTCAGCCGTGATATATACTTTATAATTAATAATTATATCTGTGCGTATTTATAAAAAAGTAAATTGAAAATTTGTGGTGATTATATTTAACTAAAACTTACTATTTCCTTTTTTAATTTTGGAAATAAAATTTCTCTTATTTTCTATGAAATACCGTAGAACTGAAGTTGGGAAAGTTTGACTTTTTCATTGAAAGCCGGCTTTGATTCTCCACTTTTTTTTTTTTCAACAAAAACCAAAAATTAAAAAAAGAGGAGAAGATATTATACTATTTTTTTAGTTTGTAATTTAATTTAAATTTTTTAACAAGAATTTTGAGCCTCTGAGCATTAAAAAGCTCATACTTTAACAAAATCCCTATTATTGACCTTTAAAAAAATTTACATATATATATTTATTTTAATTTATATTTATCTTGAACTTTTCAATCAATAATCATCGATTAATAATTAATCAGATATTATAATAATATCTTAGAATAAATTAATCATGAAAGATAAAAAAAATTCTAAAAAAAAAAACAGGTAGCTCAGTAGTTGAAGCATTGGAGAGGAGACGTGGAAATAATTTGAATAAAAATGCAAATTGAATTTCTTTGCATCGTAAATTAATTTCTCTCCATCGCGTAGATGGAAAGAGACTATTACTCGTCGTTTCCATTTACCGCAAGTCAATCAGCCCACTCCACAACGCTCTTCATGACAGACAAATCACAGCCGTTGGATCACTCCAACGTGGCGAATCTCAACTGGCTCTCACCACCAAACGAATATTCCCTCCGCCGATCCTCCTCTTAAACTCAGAAGCACCGCAAATCTCTCTATATAAACGCCACAAGTAACTGAAAAAACTCCACAAACGACGCCCCCCAACCCAAGAGAGAAGAAACAAGAAGCTCAAATTTCATATTTCATTTTCAACCATCAACACCAGTCAATCCGCCAAAAGAGAATGTGCAGCGAGAGCCTGACCTTGACGAACAATTACCAGCTTTGTGAGGAGATCGGCAGAGGCAGATTCGGCACCATCTCGCGCTGCTTCTCTCCAGCTTCCAACGATTTCTTTGCATGCAAAGTTGTCGACAAGACCCTCCTCACCGACCCTCTCGACCGCCAGTGTCTTCAGAATGAAGCAAAGTTCATGACCCTTTTGTCTCCTCATCAAAACATCGTACAAATCTTCGACGCCTACGAGGATGACGACTCCGTGTCCATTGTCATGGAGCTTTGTCAGCCTGTAACGTTGTATGATAAGATTCTGCAGAGCCCCATTTGCGAGACCAGAGCCGCGGCTTACATGAAGCAGCTGCTCTCGGCTCTGGCGCATTGCCACAGGTTTGGAGTTGTGCATCGTGACGTGAAGCCCGAAAATTTGTTTCTTGATTCCAGGAACAAGATAAAGCTCGGGGATTTCGGGTCTGCCGATTGGCTGGGAGAGGAGAGAACGACGACCGGGCTTGTCGGGACGCCCTACTATGTGGCACCGGAGGTGGTGATGGGGAGGGAGTACAATGAGAAGGTGGATGTGTGGAGTGCTGGTGTCGTTTTGTACACGATGTTGGCTGGGATCCCGCCGTTCTATGGTGAGACGGCTGCTGAGATTTTTGAGGCGGTTTTGAGGGGGAACTTGAGGTTCCCCACCAGGATTTTCCGGTCGGTTTCGTCGGAAGCGAAGGATTTGTTGAGGAAGATGATTTGTATAGATGTGTCGAAGAGATTGTCTGCAGAGCAGGCTCTGAGTAAGTCCTTTTCTATGATGAATCTCTGTTTTCATGTGCTTGAATATGAGTTTTTTTTTTTTTTTTTTGAGTTTACTGAGAGAAAGTTAAATTTTGAAGTTGAATCTCATCCAGGTTTTGTAATTTATTGCAAAGGTTTATAGGTTTTAGCAATTTTGGATAAACTCTTCTCTTTCATGGTTTTCTCCAGAAACAAACAGAGCTCTGAGCGTGTATTTATTTCAATATGGATTTGTGTTTTTAGATCTTGGGTTTAATTAAGGTCTAACAATGATATTGTTGAATTGAACGCAGGGCATCCCTGGATCTTAAATGGAGGAGAAACAGCTTCAATGGATTGATCTGACCGTTTATCCAAGAGAGTTTTTGCTCTGTTTACTTGTTAACTAAGAAAGAAAATAAGCCAAACTTTTGTAGCATAGCTTATCAGATGATACGAGTACTGTACATATTACTTCTACCTGTGTAACCTATCAGCCTCTATCCAATTCCAAGCCAAACAGAAGTTCCATCCCACTTTTCTTCTCTCTACAGGACAACACTCCGATGGACGGTTCAGAAATTTCAGTTTTTTCTTTTCAGGCCAGAGCCAGAGGAGGATTTAATGAGAGGAAGAATCCCAAATGGGTCTCTGCAACGAAACACTAAAAGTAGTTTGTTTTGTTTTTTGTATTTTGCTTCTTTTTTCTGTTTTTTTTTTGTTTTTTTTTTCCCCTTTTGAAGAGAATCCGAGAGACCTTGTAGATAGATAAAGGCTGAGGATCCCAGTCTTTCCCCGCCTTTTACTTTTTTGCCTTGAGAGTTAAAGGAAGTGAGAAAGCCGAAGAAGTTTGTTTTTTTACTGCTGCTACTACGACTACTTGTATTATGATATATAAGTTCACTTTTTGAGTAATAAAATGTGAATTTCTGTAGTTTATTAATCTAAATTAATTTTCATCTTTTTGATGTTGGGCATTTGGCATATCCTGGATTTAAACCATTAACCACCTATAATCTTGGATTCTTGATTTCTGGGTTTGGAATCTGAATGCATATAATTTTTGATATGTAGTATATGCTTTGGTATAAGCTCTGTGTGTCACCTTCTAACGCACGTTTCAGAACCTTATTTCCACATCTTTCGGTGGAGGAAAGGAAGGAATACAAGGAATATGCTTTGGTATAAACCATTTATTTTGACTTCACAGGCTGAATTCATGGACGTCCGTTTGTCAAAGGGGAATTCATAGGACGCGCCAATGGTCATGGTTCACATTCCCATGCTAACTTGGACCAATTTTTCTACTGCATTATTGACTTTAACACCTCCCATTCCCACCATAATTTAACACATAACACGGAATACCAAATGCTGCTTTTCAAGTTTCAGGTGGGTTTCAACTTTCGATTGTGCAGTTTCACTATGTGACATCTTTTGTTTTCACTGTTTGACGACACTATCATGTGATATTTCTGATACTTTGAACAGATCCTGAATCTTGGGTTGCGCCCTTAATTGTTTATTTCCTGGGAGCTCCCAATGACACAAATCCAGGAACGCTAAAACGTTTTCTAATTAACATAAACAGGGACAGGGTTGAGATTTATTAGACAGGAAGTTTGGATCAGTGGAGTGGCAGATCAAGAATTGATATTATAACCACAGTTTAAAATGAGAAACCATTCTTGATAAGTTATCTCAGCTTGAAGGAATCTATGGAGCCTGGTCAAGCTTCCAGAGTCTTCAATTCAGTTCACACTGAACCCTGTTAGATCTAAAAAAGAAAATAATGATTATTGCAACTACAATTATTAGAGTTTGCTATATACCAAAAACTTAATGTGGGGTTCAAGTTTCAACTACAAGAAATTAATAATATAAATTAGAACAAATTCAACTCTTAATTAATTTGACATTTTAGTTTATTAAGTGGGCTGAAATAACACCAGATGGGGGTTCCCTCAATACAACATCAGAATTCAATTTTGAAAACAGTTTCTTGGTGGTTGAACTAATTAATTGTTGAATGATAGGTTGTTGAAATTACATGTATATCAGTCAGGCTGAGGTCCGAATGTAGATAAAATGATTAAAAATGATAAAAGCAGAACAAGCGCCTCAACCACCTCATGTGCCAACTGCAAAAATTGGGACCTACCCATGTGCTTGACCGGTTTTCTCATCATTTCTTATGGATGAACCTTAAAATAAAAGTACTTATTGGCTAAGAAAGCACTTCTTGGAGCTTGGATTCTTTCACTAGTGACTTGTTTATCTAGAAATATACTTGATTGTAGTATACATAATAAATTTGTAAACTGACGATTCTAGAAATTCTTATAGTTAAAATTCATCGAAGTAAAAGAGATCATCAATTGAAATCAGGGAGACAAGTCCACATGAAGCTCTGCAATCAATGACTGAGTTTCGCTCTTTTTTATAATTATTTTGAGGAGAATCCAGGACTATTTGATTCAAACTTATGCAAGTACAAACAGGCTTCTGAAACAATCAAGCTTGAAGGACAAGTGCAATGTTACTTAAAATTAAAAAAAATTCTAATATCATATTAATAATTATCAATTTCAACTATTTGGATTAATCATTAATATCCCATCAATGTTACTTAAGACTTTTTAACAAAATGATGTAAACCCCATGAATTATCCCCTCAACTAATATTTCTATAACATAAATTTACAATTCATTTCAAATTCTCCTATTATTATTATTATTATTTTTTCTAATTGTAATAAATGGATACCATAAATTTATCCATGAATTTAAATTTGATTTTTATAATGTGATTTCATAGAAAAAGAGGACAAGCGCTTCTAGAAAAGATGAGACAGTCAAACTTCAGATCAGATATACCTAACTAATTTAACTTAACAAATAGTTATATGCCAGCACAGAACTCTTGTCTTACATGTTTGGAACCTATTAATATCACAAATAATGTTAACTTGAAGAGCCAGAAGAAGGGCTTCTGTATAGGGCAGGCAGATCTGCAGAGTAGCATATCAATAGGGTAAAGCTAAATGTATGGTACACTCATTCGTTCATGGCCACATACATTTGATAACTTATCTTAGCATCTTGGCCTTATAATAATAATAATTATAATTTACTAATATATTTGGTGGAATCAGCAGTGAGTGACAAAAAGGTGGTCCAAATTGAACAGTATTTTATTGGAAACATCCTCCTCAGCCTCACGTGACCTGTTTGCTCATTAGACTTCAAAGCATTGGCAGCTGCTGGGACCATATCATGACCAATTCACCATAGTATGTCTTATAGATTCTAATTATAAAGCCATTTGTATTTGTGTCATCCAGCTGGTTCTCTCTCTTCTCTCATTCAAGCTTTTGCTTACGCGTCTGAAATCGAATTTTTGTTTGATTGGTGAAGTTCTGGCTTTGCTTTTTTATGAAAAGACTCATGTTTCATGTGTTGTGAAATGAACTTAACATGTGGGGAATCAAATATATATGAATGTGTTGGATTGTCAAATTTTAACGTGTGCATGCATATATATGTAATATAGCGGCAAATGGATATGCTTTTCATATGAGCTTTTTCTTATTATCTACGCTGCTTCGTTAATTTAATTGTGTGGAATGGGTTGCAGAATTTGCATCTTTTTTCTACTCTTTCTGGGTAAAACTGAAAAAGCATCTGCTATAGCGCTCTTGCTAATGCTAGCCACTTATTCACGTATTAGCCAAAGTCCACTCATTTTTTTCTTAAAATTTTTGTTTAGACATTTGCAAAGTCAAGTGGATTGTCCAACCGTGTTATTCGTTGAAATATTTATTTAATTATTTTCAAAAGGGGATCTTAGAGGGTCAATTAAATTAATTGTCTAAGAATGATAGTATAAATCCCAAATTTGATCCCAAATAATATGACTTGATGTATGAATGTTATCTCACATCTAATTAATATGACATCTTAAATGATTGATACTAGAGGTACGAGTAAGGAAGTGTAGTGTTATTTATACTCCGACTATCTTATAAAGAAACCTTTTAAATTAGAAATTTGTATTGTTCAAGATTAATAAAGGGTTTTGAATTAAATACAAATATTTGAAGAGTTAAATTAATTAGAATGGGGATTGATTCAATCGAGCCGAAGGTCGGTGCTCCATTTATTCTAAATTACCCTGTGTTCATTAATGCTTTTACCCTCATGTTTTTCAAGCCAAGGTGCTTCCCAGGAAATGCAATTATATTCGCCCGTAGTCCAATTGTCGGATCTGCCAACAGCAAAATAAAATCCAAAATCGGGCACGTGGTTCCGGATAAATTTTGTTGTCATTACAGGCCGTTTGAAAGTTTGGACTCGACCGAAATTAGAATTAGGATTAAGATTAGGATTAGACTAGACTGGAGTATATATAGTGTTATCTTTTGTTTGGTGTAACAGGGACTGAACTATTTGTAATCCTATCTTATGTTTGGTGTAATTTGAGACTGGATTATGTTACTGAATGAATTTATGTTCAAATAATAAAACTTTTATTATTGATAACTTAAATTTTTTTCTTTTACTTTATTATATATAAAAAAATTATACAAATAAAATAAAACACATACAAACTCAATTTTTAAAATATAAATTTAAAACAAAATATATTTATATCTACTTTAAAAATATATAAATAAAAAAATAAACAAGATTATGAGAGAATTTTTCATGTAAAATTTTCAATGATACGAACTTGTTTATTTACTCAACATTTCACTAGGATAATAACAATTCAACGTGTCAACTATCATTAACATAATTAAAATCCAAAATAAAATATATAAAGACTCAAAATTCGTAAGAATTTTAACATCGCATGTCATATGATAGCCAATAATATATTATTGTATCAGGTACAATAATATATTCAAGTATTAATTGGTACACTAACTGTAACAACCAAGTAATAGGAAATTAACTTTTGATTAGTTACATACAAAAGAACAAAAATCATTATCATTAGTGATTACATATACCATCCATCCATAAGGTCTATCCCTATAATTGGATTAAAAAAAAAAAAAACGTATGGTTAGTTACCAAAAAAAAAAGAAGATATTATTGTCTTCATCTTTTGACTTTGTTAATCCCCTATGTACAAGTTATTGTACCACAAAAATGATGCTGCAACACACATATTTTTAGTCATCATATATATCTAGAAGGAGTGATTCAACAAACTCCATCCTTTCTTGATCATGTTCTAATGTCTTGAAAATTTCAGCACATTCTGGTTGTTTCAAAAGAATCCTCAATATGCGAACTCGTTGATGAAGAGGAATGCCCATTTTAATCAAAATATCAACTACGATTTTAGAATCTTTGGCATTTTCCTTTGCCAACTGTTCAAGAAGTTTATTCACATTTTCATTTGATTTCTTCATCACATCTTGAAACACCTTAGTAAATTTGTCCAAACTTCCAACAAGTGTATCATAAGATTTTACCCTTTTTCTCTTGTAGGTTTTTGATTGAACCTGACTTGCATTTTGGGTGTTTTGGCCTTGGTTTATGGATCTTGGAGATAAGTAATCATCTATGCCAAATGCATTGTCAATATTTTCTTCATTTTCATTTGCTGCCATTTCAGCAGGTGTCTCAGCTGCTTTTCCTGTTACACGATCATTTCCAAATATACGAGCAAGCCTCTCATATAAAGGAAATGGTTTACCTCGCCATCCCTCAGCAGCTTTATGATGCTACAATAAGAAGGAATATTTATAATAAGTTATTATAAAAATAAATGAAATCACATAATATGAAACTTTGCTTTTTTACCTACACATAAGATTGCCATGCCTCATCACTATCAATTTGCACACATTTTTTTCTCATCATTCCAACCAAAACCAATAGTGTTGAGCATACCAAATATTATGCCGAAAGTTTTCTTCCATTTCTTCATTTTAGACTCAATATGGGGGCTAGCTCTCCATCCAGTATTAGAAAGAACTTGAGCTAATTTTTGCTCTACAGTTTTTAAATAACGAGGTTTGAACTGACCACAATCAGGTGGACCCCTAGTTGCCACTATTCCTTCCAATTCAACAAGCAAAGCTTCCTCTTCTTCGTATGTCCATATATGTCTTATCCCTTTCTTGTCATTTTCATTTACTTGAGAATCGCCCCTAACATCCATACCTAAGCATAAAGAATTACATCTATACATGTCAATATAAGAAATATTTATTCACAAATGGGTTTTAAACATCAAAGCTTAAAATTAATGTTTAGCTATAACAAAAATATCACCATAACAACATATAAGAAATAAAATATTATGCTGTAACGTTGAAATAAATTATTCAAATACAAGGAAATAATAAAACATGTCATTACACAAACTCAAATACTAAGTAAACCTATTTCTCCTCCACTTATTGAACATTTGTGATGCTAAATTATCCCTCCACTCACTCCCTTGATCAGATGAAGCAACCTCACTAACACTTTCGTGATCACTAGGGGTTTCATTAGAAAACAAGTTATCTAACTCAAACTCCATGTGATCTATTGACATTTCCGTCCTAATAAGGTTGTGTAAGAGACAACAAGCAGTTATTATTCGACATTGTGTTTTTAATTAGATAAAAAGATGAACTTCGTAAGAATGCCCAAGGCATTTTCATAAGTAAAAAACAATGTTCTATCACATTTCTTGCAGATGCATGCTTCATGTTGAAGTATTCTTGATAGTTGACCGATGTATATCCATCTCGCCATTCTGATAAATGATATCTTGTTCCTCTATATGGTGCAAGAAAGCCTTCACCATTTGTGTATCTACCATCCACAAGATAATAGCAACCTAACATTTAAATATGTAAAAAAGGAATTTATACTCGAGCATAATAAATTATATTAGTTAAATTTATTTGTTTATATTCTTTAAACATAAGCTTACCAATAGGAATTTTCAACCCATTAGGCCTAGATATAGCATCTCAAAGTACTCTTGAATCCGAAGCTGAACCCTCCCATCCCGGAAATACAAAAGTGAATAACATGTCTCGTGAATAAACTCCTAAGACGTTCGTTGCAATTTCACCTTTTCTAGTTCTATATCTTGGTTTATCATGCTCAGGAACTTGTATTCTAATATATAAGTCCCATCTAATGCTCTTAAACAATTCTATACAAAAAAAAAACATATATTCGTATATTAGGTTAAATCATGAAGGTTTAAAATATATACTAGAAACTAAATACATATAAAATCTTAACCTTATGTACATCATACTTAAACCATTTCCATCTATTATCTGTACAATACTTAGGCAGAGGCTTTGGCCACTTCAATAAAACATCTTGTAAACGTAAAACCCCCTTTATGACAATTAAAGAACCTACCAATTGTCTCTCCAGATCGCTTAAAGTTATTATGAATTGTTCGAATCTTTACATGATGGGCAAGTATATGTAAGAACATACAAACTTGCTCATCTACAGAAACTATACTATTCATCTTTAACCTCCCACCAACACGAAGTAGTTCACATAATATCCCAAAAGTTTTTGTATTCATTCTTAGTTGATTCACACATTCTATGTCACCACTACTATCATGTCGTCTCGAGCACTAATACGAGTTTGGTGCCTAACAAATGCCCGATTTTTAAGCACAAATTTCTCATGAAACTGTGTGACAATAGTATGCAAGAGGACAGCGGTTGCCATACATGGAGCCAATTTTTATATACGCAACTCATTGGCAAGTTGGAACAACAGAATACGTTTGTTATCCATATCTGATAATCAAAAGTGTCTAGTTAACAACTAAATTATAATCATAAAAATAAATATATGAGTTATTAGCATTAAAAAATAGAAAATTATATAGAGATATGAGAGTAAAAAATGGGAAAATTTTATTTAAGATCCTAATAGTCAATTTTATAGCTCAAACCATTCTAGAGTGAGTATAAATTAATTATAATGGTTATCTTAATATGTTTCACTAGCTGTGAAACTTACACCATTCAACAACTTTTCATAGGATTTATATTTCATTGATTAGGCATTTATGTTAATTACTCTTTCTGTTCAGTTTCTTGATCATAACTTCATTTTTTTTAAATTATTATTGATAATGGAGCACTATGAATCTTACACCATATCAAACTGTTTATAGGATTTGGAGATCTTTCGTGTCATGTAGTTAATTGTAGTTATATAAAATTTATATCAAATTTGTTGCCATGTCAAGTCTATATTTGAACTTTATGATATTAATATAATTTAATGTTTTTCATCACAATTTACGTGACACATTTTCACCTTATTAATTAATTTTAATAAAATTCTAGTTAGAAAATTAACTTCAAGAATATAAAATTTATACACATATATTTTGATACAAAATCAATAAAAACAAAACTATCCATTTACATTTCATATTTTGATTCAAAATCAATTAAAATATATGTATTGACATTTTCTACTTACATAAAAGAAGGACAAAAAAATGTCAAATCTAACTTTTTTTAACTAGCATCTAACATATGCAGTCCAAAAATTAATAATAAGCGTCTATCAAAATGGCATTTCAACACCCAACACTCAATTTAAGTCTTAAAGCATGATTCAAGTATAAAAGTTTCAATTTTTTTTTGGCTCAAAATCAAAGAAATAATAAAACCCATTAATGGAACCGTAAAATAGAATGATAGATCTATATACTTATTTGAGATAAGTTTGTCAAGTAATAGAAATTATACAAGTAAAAATCTAAAAAAAATTGGAAAAAAATAAAGAAATTATTAAGATAATGGATATAATCTAGTAGGTGAAAGAAAATTGAGAAAAAGAAAAAAGAGAGCAAGATTTTTGATTATTTACCTTAGTTTTAGTCCAGAGAGAAGATACTTTTCTAGCTTAGAAGAAGTTGAGGGTAAGAAGGGGTCTGCCTTAATTAATCCCTGTCCCAGGCTATCCCATTGTGGAGAATGAGACTGAATAGTCACGATAATTTGGTCATATTTTACTGTTAACACTATTAATCCAATTCATATAAATCACCAAACATGAGTCTAAGATAATTAGTCCTTATTTTACTGTTTGAATAGTCCCATGCTAAGCCCGTCTTCCAAACGGGCCCTAAAATAGGCATCCAGGTTTAGGATTTCAAAGAGTTTAAGAGTAGTTTAGATCAGTGCAGCGACATATCAGAATCCGCCAGAGCTATTTTACATTAACTGTGAGAAATCCTAGAATTATAGGATGATGTGCTATGTTTATATAACTAAGGATTTTGTTGATAAGTGGGTTTTCAAATTTTCATGACAGTTTTAATTTACTTTGTGTCAAAATTTTAAATAGAAAAAGTAATAAATAATATTTTGAAAGTGTTAACTTTGTTTACTTGAAAACTATAACCTGTTGTGTTCATTGTAATGCATTGTAAACAAAAGAAGGAAAATAAATGGTATACCAATAATAGAATCAAAGTTTCTGAAAATATTCTACATCTAGGCAGCTTAGAAAAATTATTTTACCAAAAAAATTAAACTAGACGATAAATCTAAAGACCCTTTAAAGCAAAACTTTGTTTTTTTTAAGAAAAAAATTAAAGTCAAATCGTAGATTTTAACATGAGAAGTGGTATTTTAAGGTCTAATGAACAGTGTAAAATCAAACTAAGAGTATTGGAGACTAATGTGATTGAATAAATGAGAGAAATGAACAGAAGATTTTTACCTTTTAAAACTAGGTTAGACTATTTGAGGCAAAATCTTTAAGAAAAAAAAATTGCATATTGCTGCGATTTTGTTAAGATCTGGAATTCAATAGAAAGCTCTTTGTATCCAGGAAAAAAAAAAAATTGCGATCTTTCTAGCATGGGCGCCCCTAGATGTAGAAACGAGCAAACAAATCCATGTGATAGTTTAGCTAAACATAATTTCTCTGAAAACATGAAAGTGTGAAGTGTGTGGTGAAGAATTGAAGTCTCTTTCACTAGCAATCAATCGTTTGTCTCAACCATTTCCTTTTCGTGTGCACAGCATTGAAGCTTGCTAACAATTTGTCTCACAATGGTCTCTCATCGAGGCTCTTGGTGGGGTAACCTGTGCTATAAGCAGTCACTCAAACTAAGTCAATTAATCGCAAAAATCACAAAAAACCAAAAAAAAAAACTTTTGACTTTAATACCCACCCTAATTGGAATTCAAGTGTTTGACTTAAATAATAGTATTAACGATGAATTTATGTTCTTCTTCTCCTCCTGCATTTGCATTCTTAGTAAAGATGAGTAAATTATACTCCAATTTTTTGACCATTCAAAGACAAAGTAAAGATGAGTGTTTGAATGGTCAAAAAATTGAAGGGAAGCTTACAATTCCATGGGGAGACAAAGTAGATATGCTATAAACACAGAACATGGGTTGAATAGAAGATGAATGACAATATATAGACTTTCACCTCTGGTCCAAGCTTTGCCCTTCTTGATAAGTAATCGTCAATTTCCTTATTCTGCGGCAAAAACTGATCTGTGACAAAAGCGAAGGACACGCATGCTCAATATTTTGACTTCATCGTCTACTTAATTACTCATTCTATTGGGCTATCCTATCTTGACCAAGACCATCGATGGTGATCGATTCCCCTTATTTTCAGTAAAATCGACATCAATTTAAGAAACTATGCTACATTTTAGTTTAGATTAAAGTATTCTGCTTCTAATTCGTTTAAAATTCACTCTTAATTTAAATATATGTGGATCACATCACATCCTTATAGTTTTATGAAAAGAATTTGGTCCCAATATGTGGGAAAAAGCTCATTTCCGATTTTAATATATAATGAGAAGTAGTTATTCATTGATTTGGTAATACTCTTGACTTGAGAGTACCACCATTACAGTTTTCATTTCTCGAAGGATCTCTGCTTATTGTTCCATACTTTATGAGTGCACACAACACAATATTCTTGCAATGAATTTTTGAAGCCATTTCCCACCAAGTGCAAGCACTAGCAGCATAAAAATAGTGGGGTGCATGTATGCTGCCCTCATTTCAAATGGTAATAATTATTTAATATGATCTTCTAGAATTATCTCACAATTAAATACATAATTAAAATAATTAATTAAAAACGAGTTACAAGCTTTGTGCCGGCACTGTCCATGTCACTATAATTTTTCCAAACATTTCCTGACTGACTTGTGCATGTAAATTTTTTTGAATAAAATTCCTTGAATACCACTCTCCTTTTTTTTTTTTTTTAAAAAAAATTCCATTAACTATTGTTCACGTAGTGAGTGGCTTTTAGTAGTATACGAGCGGTTGTGCGCTGGTGACTGGAGGATTTGACAGTGGCAGCCATATATGTTGACCTTATAAAGAATTGACGAGTTGATTTTGAGAATGGTGGACTTGGTGCGAGATATGCATGACCAAGAAAGTGTGAAAATTTGTATCGTATGTAGGCTATTTCTTCTAAAAGAAATTCATCATTCATCATTCTTTTCCTTCATATAATTGGAAAAGGGAAGAAATGGTCATTAATGTGAAGGTCTCTTTAACAGTATTTTACGTGGAAAACTTTTATTAATATTAGGAAGATGTTAGATTCATTAGAGGCTTTTAAAACTCTTGCCACTTAAGGCTCAATCAAAGGTGATTTGTTCTATCGGTCATAGGGTAGTGGTTAGATTATACCTTGCAATGGATGTGCTAAACCCTTCCCCCGTGAAAACCTTGTAGAAAGACAGAATCATGAAAGCTATAATTCAAGATGAACAATGGGAATCTATACCATGTCGCATATCATTTGTGTAGTCTTTAATCCATACCATGCATGGGCGTCTATATGAATTTGTACCTTGAAATTAATGTTACTTTGAGAAGAAGAAGAAGAAGAAGAAACAAAGAAACCTCATTTCTTTTCAAATTCAAAAAACAGTTTCTTAAAATACAAAGTCACCGAAGTAATACTAACCCCACATTTTTTTTTAAAATTCAAAAGCATTAGGATATCCATATTGTATTCAAAATTTAAAAACAAACACATCATTTGTATAAACAGCTCGGCAAAGTTACGCCAAGCAAGCAGCTATTTGTGTCTCCCAAAGTTCTATAGGAAGGTAATGGCGCTCACAGTGACATTGGGAGGATGGTTTGAAATTGTTCATTTGTTAAAACGAAAAAACAAAAAAAAAAAGAATTAAAAGCTCACGTAAAAGCACAATTCACTTGGTAAATCCATCAATAAAATATATGTTTGAAAGTTCCTGTTTCATTTTAGATCAAAGTTTCCAACTCATACTGATTTGATCCTTCATGCAAAGCCTCTAGAATGGATAATAGATGAATCGAAATAAGCAAGCAGATAATCGAATATCAAATAAGATCCCAATGCATAAAGAATCAACAGGCTCCGGAAAATACCAAGAATTAATAAGTAATTTGTGTATTGTAAAGTGACAACCATGCGCAGGTCCTTCAGATTGACATCTCAAAGATGAGATTTAACGCTTCATAATTCTGTCATGGCAGGAGAACATCTTAGACACAAGGGTATTCTTATAGGAGTACTTTTGATCGAAAATTATTTTCTGAAAGAATATAAGTGCTCTCCAGGAAAGTATCTGCCACGAACTTCCTCAAAATGCATTCCATTTGTTCTTTTTCACTGTTTTCATTGTCAGAAGCTCTCCAGACACAACCCTAAATCATAATATTTCATGGAAAATGACAATAGACGAGATTTTTTACGAATGAATCACGAAAACAGTTGCACCACATCCATTTTGTTGTCTCCGAAATCAGAAAAATTAGGTGTAAAACACATTAGTGTACAAAGGAGAAGAGAAGGAATTGACAACCTTCCATCTTCAAACCCAACTTTATACCAAAGAAATAATGCTGTTTTCTTTTTTTTTTTGGCATTAGTTTCTAATGACTTTTTTCCCCCTCCTGCAATTTTTACAATTCAGAATATTATAGCGAAAAGAAAAGACCTGAATATTACTTTTAAGGACAGTCCTGGCATGTGCATTACCCACTTGAATTATCCGGCACACCAATCTCTCATACCTTTGCACCAAGGAAAGACTGCAGGGTCCCCCGCAAATAAAGAAAAAAAAAAGTTAGAAAAAGATGTAATGCTGCGTATGCACATGTTAAATGCAAGAATGTCAGATTACAATGTCTCATGCACAACTCAGGCGAGCAGGATAAACCACAAAGTCATATGCTAAATCCTTCTCTGGAATCCTACTCAGAGACAAGTTTCAAATATAGTAGAATTTTATGAACCACCAACTTAAGACCATCCTGTCTAAAAGGAAAACCCTAATAGAAATAAATGATCTAATTTGCACTTTCACTTGCTTACAGATTGGAAACCGCTATGAAATGGATCTTGCACTTTATGTTGCATTTATTTTGCTCATAATTTTCCTGAGATCAGAATTGTGTAGCACACTCACAAATAGTCTTCCACTAGTAACAAAACTATTAATCGTAGTCAACAGACCAAACAATGTGAATAACAAGTCATAGCGATAATACCCTGAGGCATTAAGGAAAAAAAACCAAATCCGTTCAGAAAGTTAATAGAATGTTTGAGGATGAGTTTGGCGATACTTTAAGATTTAAGGGAGTTGATATTTGACAGGAAGAGAGAGGGAATGAGGTTAAAACCCAGACCAAACTTGCAGAGCCTCAAATCATAGAGAGGCACTCAGGTGTAAAATCTAATTCAAAATTTAAACAGAAAGAAAAACTTCATATAAGTTTCAAACATCTACTTAATAAGAGTCATGCAATTAGGAAATGTGCCCAAACAATAGAAAATGGACTGCCACATAAAGTGGACCTAAATAAAATTAGGGCAGGGCCGATAACACTCAGCCCATTTTCTGCAAAATCAGCAACACCCAGAGCAAGTTCCAGAAATAACAAAACAACCTATCCAACTCAACCCCATGAACCTCAAGTACCTTTCATTTCCAAACATAAATTCATTTTCACAATCACCTCCACGGAAACACAAGGGAGCAACCACCATGAATCCACTACAGCAACCCTTACCTTTATCAAATCAAAATTCTGCCTCCTTGCTCGTATAAGGTTTCTTCACAATTAATATTATGACTATCAATGCTATCATGTCTACCACACCACAATCACCACCAATGGGCCACCTATTCCCACTAATAACACCCTAGCTTCAATTTACGCTCTCACATCAGGAACATAGGCAATAATTCTGCTTCACAAAGTTGACAAGGCATAGAGTGCCTGCCAGAAAATCTTTAACCAAATGCCTTAGTCAAATAGTCTTCCCCTCTCACTTGTGCTATAATATTCCAATCTATAAGTCCCTGTCACTAAAATTCCACTTCACATCAACTGCAACATGTTCTCCACTTATGCAGTATTCGTCATTCCTCTGAAGATTTCACATCAACCATTGTTTCTTTGAAAGGTGGGGGGATTAGAAAGTGTATGTTTGTGTAGCAACTCCCTCTTTTCTTCGATCTTTTCCACCTCAATCAAACTAGTGTCAACACAAAGGTGCAAATTTTCTTAACAGTACAAAAATCGACCATAGTAATTGACATATTGCATTCTAACAACAATCATGGAGGATGAAACATGCTATCTATACACAATTAGAAAAAAAATAAATAGAAAAAAAAGGCAATCAGTGCCTATGAGACTTCTAATGAATTTTCATCACTAACTATCAATTCATAACTCAGAAGGAAAGTTTCAAATCTACCTTAACTCCTGCTGGCGAGTTTCCAGGCTTAGCTGTAGTTGTGCTTGAAAAGATATTGGCACCCGTTGAAGGGTTTCCAAGCTTAGTTGTAGTAGTTGAGCTTCCAAAAGCAAACTTCGACTTCTTATCCGACGGCTTTAGTATTTGAAAAGAGCACATTAGTGTCTCATCAACACTCATCATGGCACCAGCATTGTCAAACTCTCCACAATAATTAGGTGCCGAAAATATGGTTACAAGCTGTCGGCTGGCAAAGAACTCATATCCATCCTCCACAACCTGAAAATAATATAACGAAAAAGAGATGAATATGAAAAGCAATACAGTATAAAACAAATGGAATAATATCCTCCACGGTAAACCCAGAAAACTGAATGATTGACCTCTGTCAAAACCAAACACATCCAGGGCACTGTTACACAATGTAGGAGCTTAGGCATTTTAAGGGAATGGATGCCAATGGTGCAATGTTTATTGTAGACTAAAAAATAAATCATGGTACAGCACGAATAAAATGATAAAAGTGTTCAGAACATAATTTTATACTCCCAGGAAATGCATATAGCTCCTGATGGTAAGTTCTGCTACTCTAAGAGTAATACTGGAGAGGATATTGACCCAACTTGGAAACTATGTAATAAAAATGGAACAGCTATGACAGGTAAAACCTGATGAGCACGGCAAATGAGATCCAAATCATGCTTCTGCAGAAACTCTGTTACTTTGTCAGGACCGAAAATAAATGAAACTCCTCTGTCATTCATTCCCCAACCTTGAATATCTTTACTGGGATCTGACCAGAGAAGATCACAGAGCAAACCTGTATCTGGTACATCAGTTGGACGTTGTATATTTCTAATTTGATCCAAATTATGTAGGTCTGGAGAAAGACCTCCATGCATGCAGAGAATCTTCTCATCAATTAGGGCTGCCACTGGTAGACAATTAAAACAATCTGTGAATATCTTCCAAAGCCTAACATTGAATCTCCTTTTACACTCATCATAAAAACCATAAATGCGGTTTATAGAAGCACATTCATGATTTCCTCTCAAAAGGAAAAAATTTTCAGGATATTTTATTTTGTATGCAAGAAGAAGACATATTGTCTCAAGACTTTGCTTGCCACGGTCCACATAATCACCCAAAAATAAGTAGTTAGCTCGTGGAGGTAAGCCACCATATTCAAAAAGCCTTAAGAGATCAGAATATTGACCATGGATGTCACCTGCATTTTGTAAACAGAAATAACCATTAAAAACGTACAATCTTTCCTCAACATCTTCTCAATAATGTTTCCATATCGACAAATTGCATGTGTTGCCACTATGGTCATAACAACGTATATCCAATTACATGAAACAATTGATCGATCAGGCACTTAAACAGCCAAAACACAGTGTCCATCTAGTCACAATCAACGAGAAATTATACATTATTGCACACAAATCCAAATCTAATGCATCAATCAAAGTCTGATTTAAAGAATCCATCAACTCATATCCAGTTAGAATGAAAAGCATCTATGATAGAGTATTTAAATTGATGTAAGCCACAACATTGTTTAAGCCTCACATAAAGATCAGACAACAGAAATCTAAATTACTAAAAAGTTATATAGAAACTAAAACAAGATCATTTTCGACAAATGAATTAATGCCCCACAGGACCCCCACCAACACCCTACGAAAAAGGTAAGAAAGAAACAGAAAGGCAAAAACAGAAAGTGGAACGAGGAGACAAGGATAGAGGAAGAACACACACAAAACGTTCCCACAAACCAATGCAAAGAATGAATTATTCTGCTATCAAGAAACTAAATTTTTTTGGGCTATGTGAAAAAGAGATTATATTCAAACGTAAAGCATACAAAGTTGGACGAGTTGTTAATCAAAAAAGGACAAGATGTCTTAGAAATCCAATAGAATTCTATAAACCATACAGAAGGTGCAACATAACTCTCACTAAAAGACAATTAAAACCACTTGAACAGTAACTTCACTAAATATCCTTCCCTAATTAGGCTATTGAAGCTATAAAAAAACTAGTGCCCAAGTAGCTGAAAAGTCAATCAAACAACAAAAATGAGGTCTCAACCTATACACAACATAACACGAATCAAGAAATTCAACCAATAACCATCAAAGAGATCCATTAAAAACACAAGCATGATGCCCCATATTTATCAATTCACTAACTCTAAAGAAAGCACACATTTTGTATCATATCAAACTCAATTCACACGAAAATGAGACTAACAAAAAAGAAGCACATCCACGAGAATAATTACATAAATTTTTTTTCCAAAAATAAGCCACTTAACCATAGCCACAACACAAAATTCATTCATGACACAGTTTCATACAGTAAACACAATCCTTAATAAGATACCTAACCAACAATTATCACAACTTTGTTCAATATAAAAAGAGTTCATCTAAATAGCGAATATAAACCACAAACAGCAGTGTGCATCAATAGCCACATGGAGTTCACTAATCTACCAAGCAACAACACACATCAATGTTCCAAAAACCAAAATAAAACAAAACAACAAAAATGGGTTCATCAAAACCCACATCGGTCACCAACAAAACCACAAATTAAAACATTAAACAACAAACCCTCATGCGGTCAACAAATGGTTCACCATAATATTCCATAAACGAAGCAACAGAATGAAACCCAGAAGCAAAATCAGTGAAAAATCCAAAAGGGTACCACAAATTTTGATGGGTGCTTCGAGCTCTAACAAATTGGGCTGTTTCAAGAAAATCTCTCTAGAGACGACACACAGTTGGCGGATCTCGGACTCCGACAATTGGACCTGCTTGCCGGGTCGGCCCCGGACCTCCAATAACCGATTGATTATATCATCAATGAGTCCTTGCTCCATAGTATGCTTTGACTTTGTTCAACAATAATTGACGAGGAGAGAGAAAGTCAACGGGGGGGCTTATCAACTGCAACTGAGGGACTGCGGAGGAGAAGGAAAGGGAGAAGGCGGGGGAAGGAGAGAGAGGGAGAATAAGAACATGGGATTAGTCGAGGAAACGGGGGTAGTGAGGGAGCGTCGTTTTGTGAAGGGAAGGGTGTCGTTTACAGAAGGTGGAGGTGGAGAATTTAGACATTCTGTTGACAAAGAGAATGAAAACGGCAGAGTCCAGAGTTTTAAATGAGAAAAAAGTTGAAAAGAAAATTATTCTGTCTTTGCCTTTGCTTCGATGATCAACGAGACCTGGCCAACAATATTTGGGTGTGTGCACACCACTGCACCCCTCATTTTATTTTATAATATCAATTTAAAGAATATTTTATTTTAATTATCTAATTAAGTTAAAATCCAAGTAACGAGCGTATCCTCATTATTTATGGTATAGTATCTAGCATTTCTCCATAATTTGACATCTTACTGTTTAGTTATCTAATATCCATTTCATTACTTATATATGTAAACTATTTGCAACAAAAATATAACCAAAAAACAGATACATAATTTTTAAAAAGAAAAATATGGAAACAAATTGGTCTAACTTTGATTTCGTATTGGAGAAATGGTTGCGTTTCCCAATTTACTGAAGTACTTTTTTAAAAGATTATTTGACTATTTCTTTTATATGTATGAAAAAACAAAAACAAAAAACTCTTAGGAAGAAAACTGGGATTTTGATTCTACCCCAGTTTAAAAAATAAATAAGTTGCGCTCCGCTTTTTAGTAATGATGAGCTTCTTTATGTGAAAAACATTTAATTGAATGATGTTTCATGAGTCACATGAGGATTGATTTGAGTTGGTTAGTGGAAAAATAAATAAACAAATAAAAAGGTGATTTTGTAATTGCATGGTGGACCATACGAGGCTTAAGGACTAGGGGGGTCACGGGCTATTAGCTTATGGCTCGCCGATGTAGATTATATTTGTGGTGGGTTAATGGCCACTCTACTTCTCCACAATAACTTTCTAGATTTTTTTTTTAATAAAACAAAGAACAATAATTATTTGTCTCCTTGTATCGAAGTAAGCCGTTAATAAATTTTTATTTATTGAGGCTTATTTGCCTTGGTAACTGGATTTGTACCATTTCATTAAATTCAACAATTTGACTCGAAGTCATTGACTAGACACGAATTAAAATATAAATTTAGTTTTTTTATTGGTGTAAAAACTAAATAAATGAAGAAAAAATATTTTTAAGGTTTTTTTTGGCATTATAAAAGGTGTTAAAAAGAGTGGTAATTTAATGTTTTATTATTAATTTGGTGCAAAATTTAATTTTATAAAAGGCTCACCAAAGTTGTTGTGGGGAAGATATGATGTTCACAAAATCCAAAGGTACGGACATTAATAGTAATCTAAACCCAACAATTTGTGAACTCATTAATCGAAGGGTAATTATATATTAATAGTATATTCATATTTCATGTGCATCTTGAAGTCAACTCAAGCAATTTTGTTTGTGTAGTTTTGTACTACTAACAGATGGTTGATGGAATTGCAAGATTGTATATTAAGTTTTTAAAAATAATTTATTATTATAAAATATATTAATGTTATATTTTTTTTCACTATTTTAGATTTTATTTCAGTTAGGTCATTAGGACATTATTTAAAAGTGTACGTAGTTTTAATCAGCCCTCACCTATGACAATAGCACCCATTTCACATTTGAGAGGGGATAAAATTGTAATTTTATATATTTTCAACTAATCAAAAGATTTTAATAATCCTAATTCTATGAAATCTTTATTAACTATATCTTTTTAGACATTTAAACTATCAAATATTAGTTAAAAATTGACCAAAAAAAGAAAGAGTAACCACCCATCTATAACAAGTTTATAAAAATAAAACAGTAATCTTAAGATTATTAAAACTAATAATAATTTAAAATTAATTACAATAATAAAAATACATAGTCCAAACCTAGCATGAGAGTAGCATCAAATGAAATTACTACACTATAATATCTCTTTACTCATCTTGCTTTTTTTTTTAAATGATATCAAATACTCTTATAATTTTGTACAACTCATATCCTACTCCAGAATCGTTTTGACTATAAAATTGTTAAAAAAAAAAATTCAATCAATTTGATGTTGGTCTAATTTTTGGCATCAAGAAATTCATCACAATATAAAATAATCGGTTTAGCTATTGTGCAGCAGTTGCACTGATGCAATCATGTTTAAGTATGTATAAAAAACATAAATAATGTATAAAATCGTAAACGAATAAATAAAAATTGTATTATAACTTTTATACAATTTTTATTTTCTTATTTACGATTTTTTAATTTTTATTTATTCGCTTACAGACTTTTGTATGCTATTTACTATTCTTCTGCACATTTGAAATTGGTTGCGCTGATGCAGCTGCTGCACTATATAGCATGACTATAAAATGATCAATCGTTTGCTAGACCACAATGGATAAAAGAAACGTGCTAATGATAGAGTAATTATACAATGGTTTTTAAATAGAATTATGTAGTAAATTTTTTTAAAAAAGAATTCCCTAGATTTGCGGGAGTGAGGGAAGTGACGTGAGCCCATGCAGCGAGGTCTCACTCACTCAATTTGTATAAAAACTGAAATAGATATAGATTTGAGAAATAGGAATCGAGATCATCATGTGATGATGATGTTGATTAACGTTTCATCCCTCTCCCCTACTCCTTTGCTCCGCCCTTCACTCCACCCTTCGCCACCCCCGTCATCGTCGTTCCTCCCCTGTCCCCAAACTCGAGCTACGACTCCACTTTCCCTCTCCCCATACCCTTACCCCAACCCCACTGCCCTTCATCCTTCCCAAATCTAGGAAAACCGTGGTATGCCATGCAACCACGAAGGTGACATTCCTACCACCCCAGTGGTCACTGGCTTTTGTGCTCTATTCCTTATCATACATTGGTGTTTGGCAGCGAATATACTAGATTTTGTTGTAAACGTCATCGACTTCGACCAAAAAGTCAATGAGTTTCGGGACTCAAGGAAGGAACAGAAGGAGAATCAGAAGGCCAAGGTCGCTCTTGAATTGAGATGAGGATTACAAGGAAAAAAATGACGCCCTCCATCGATGAGAATAAAGTACAAGTGATGAAGAAGAATGATCATCATCTGTCTTTCTTTACTTGCTTTATTTGTTCGTAATAAGTTGCATAGCCATAGGCTATTGATCAATGAAATGAAATCAAGGATTCTTTGTTTTTGTTTCTCTTCTATATGTTTTAACTTTCTTGTGTTGTTTCTTTTTTTTTTCACTTGAATAGGGAGAAGAAGACGACGAAGTTTAGAAAAAAAAAATAGTAATCTCAAGTTTAGTAAAACTAATTGCAATAATAATAATGCATAGTCCAAACCTAGCCTGAGACTAGCACCAAAAAAAAAAAAATTACTACACTATAATATCTCTTTACTCATCTAGCTATTTTTTTTTTAATGATATCAAAGACTCTTATAATTTTGTACAACTTATATATCCTATCCCAGATTGATTTTAACCCTTATCTAAATTAGAAAATTGTCAACTTAAAAAAGTTTGATCTCGATCTATATGTCTTTCGATGCAAGTCTAATTTTTGGCATCAACAATATTCATTACAGTATAAAATAATCAATCACTGGAGCACAGTAGTTAAAAAAACATGCTAATGGTAAAGTAGTTATACAATTTTTTAAACGTATTTATGTAATAAAATTGACAAAAAAAAATTCCATAGATTTGCGGGAGGCAAGGCAAGTGAGGCGAGGCCGGCAGCGAGCTCTCACTCACTCAGTTTGTATAAAAACAGAAATAGATATAGATGGGGAAATGGGAATCGGGATCATCAGAAACCCATGATGATGATGACGATGATGATTAACGTTTCGATCCTTCTTCCCTTCTCCTTCACTCCGTCTTTCACTCTGCCATCATCGTTGCTCCTCACCTGTCCCTATATTCGAGCTACAACTCCACTCCCTGTTGCCCTTCATCCTTCCCAAATCCAGGAAAACTTGGTATGCCATGCAACCACGAAGGTGGCATTCCCGCCACCACAGTGGTTGCTAGCTTTGGTGCTCTTCCTTATCAAACACTAGTGTTTGGCAGCGGATATACTTGATTTTGTTGCAAATATCATGGACTTCTAGCAAAAAGTCAAGGAGTTTTGGGACTCAAGGAAGGAAAAGAAGGAGATCAAAGGGCCAAGGTTGCTCCTGAATAGACGAGGATTGCAAGGAAAAAAAAAACTTAAGCCCTTCATCAATGAGAATAACAAGTACAAGTGATGAAGAAGAATGACCATAATCTGTCTTTCTTTCTTGCTTTTGTTTGTCCATAATAAGTGTATCGCTACAGCATTATCAATGAATGAAATGCAGGGATTCTCGGTTTCTGTTTTTCATTGTGTTTTAATTGTTTGTGTTGTTTTTATTACTTGAAGAAAACGACGAAGTTTAGAAAAAAAAATTGTAATCTTAAGATTATTAAAAATAATAATAATTTAAAATTAATTAAAATAATAATAATAATACATAGTCCAAACCTCACACGAGAGTAGCACCCAAAAAAAAAAAATTACTACACTATGATATCTCATTACTCATTTTGCTGATTTTTTTGAATGATATGAAATACCACTACAAGAAAAAGAGCATTCAGCAACTAACCAAATAGTTGGAAAAAAATGATATTTAGTTGCAAAATATGTTTAGCGACTAAAAAATGTTAGTCGTACGATAGACGCAAAAGCCTTGTCGTAGAATCTTTCTGCAACTAAAACAACTATAGTTGGTGAATGTGACAATTTGCATCTAACTAGTTAGACGAAAATGTTTAAATACTTAGTTGTAAATCATGTTTGAAAACAATTTAAAATGGAAGAATTAAATAATTAGAGACTAATTTTTTTAGACGAAAACAAAAATATTCACCAACTAACAACTTTTAGTTGGTGATTCTATTTTTTCTTTTTCCAAGAAATGTTTTGATTTCAAAGAGTTATACTTGGCTACTAAAGAGGCTTGGTTGCATAATGTGTTTATTTTTGTGTGAAAACTAATAATCCATAACTAAAGAAATAGTTGTTGCAAGATTGTTTTGGCTACTAAATAGGATTAGTTACATAATGTGCTCTTTTGGTACTAATATATAGTTACAAAAGTTATTAGTAATAGATGAAAATTACATTGATTTTACATCTAAACAAATATAGACAGAAAAAGTTACATTTTGCAACTATAATTTTAGTTGCTGCATAATCTGTTGATTTGCTTTTAATTTCAATTTTATTGTATCACCTAGCTACTTGAATATTTATTTGTATACTAAATACAGTATGGGAAATTAAAATGAAGAACATATTACTTGGAAATTGTTTCAACGAAACGATTACAAAGCTAGGTATGCCAAATCAACCCAAAAAATTACAGTTTGTTCATAAGCAATATCCAAAAGCACTAGCATATGCAACAAAAAATTTATAAGTCGAAGTTGCACCAAATGTGTCATTCACCAAGTTTCCAAAATTATATTATAAACAACTATTCATTGTCTTATACCAGATCACGACCCTGCAGTAACTGAAGAACCTCCACCAATTTGCATCTTCTTTATGAATTCCATGAATTGCAAATGTTGTTCCTCTAGCTCCCTAATTCTTTCACCTTGTTTTGCAATCTGATCTCTTAATTCGTTGGTTTCTTGGGACAAAGAAGGACAAGTATTTAGTTCAGGAGGTGGACAAAAAGCATAATATTTGTTGAATCCTGAAGCTCTACCAAGTACTTCTTCACAAATTTCCTCGCCAGTTCGTTGTTGAGATCCCTCAACCATGCTTTGTTCTTCCAACTCAATCATTTTATCCTGCAGTTACATGTCAAAATACAACCTCTAACTTCAATTATTCTACCACCTTACAACAACTATGTAGCAAATATATAGCTTAACAGCCTAAGACATATATAATTCCCACATAATAATATCACACAACATCTCAAAATTTAGTTTAGACAAAACACAATATCCATAAATGCAAATAAAATTATTGAAACTTCTATGAACTTACATGTAACTCCTTTGCTTGGTCATTGACCCATCCTTTGCTAGAAGTCCAATGAGTATCATAAAATAACTGGATAGACCCAATGCTACCAACTTCTTTAGCCTGTTTTTTTTTTTTAGTAAAAAAATTCAAGATCATAATATGTAGTATGTGATCATATCTTATTCTGTAAGATAGTATAAGTATAAAAATCAAATACCTTCTCTTTCTTGTGTTGGATGAAGTTTTTTGACCCACCTCGATCGTTGCATCTCAATTTCTTGCGGTTCGCAGTATAAGTGTTTGATCGTTTCTAATACCATTTGTTAAATTAAGAAATATGTCATAAAATAGCATCAATAAAAGAAATTAAAATTAGTTTGAAAGACACGCCTGCGTACCTTGAATTGATCACTGCTGAACAAATTACAAAGATATTCCCAGTTTTCTTCACTTACATCTTCTGGTTTATGCACATTACTATACTTCTTATATATCTTATGCAATGTGTTTCTGAAACTGTTGAACCTTTTTGACATTGCATAGTTGAGGCACTTAATCACATGTTTATGTGTGAGATCAATATCAAATTTGCTCTGAAATCAACGTATCAACAAGATCAATCAATTACCATTAGTTAATATTGATTAAAGTATAAGAGAATATAAGAAAAGACCAAAGTTATTGGTGAAATTACCGCCACACGTTCATACAGTTGCCATTTATCTTTCTTGAGTATTTTTTTCCATGACGGAACTTTCTGTGGTGCAAATGTTCTCACCACAATGCCTATTTTAGAGGACAGCTTAGCTGCATTAACTCCAGTAGGTACTCCATCTTCAATAGTCAAGTCCACATGTAGTTTGGACTTTGCTTGATGTAATAACTTCTCACATCCCACACCTTGTGTCTTGCCTCGAACATTCTTTCTCAAAACTAACCATACAAATGCAAGTGAATAAATCAAAGTCCTAAGTTTAACTATAATGTCAAAAAAAAAAAATGGTATGTAGCACAAAAAATGTCTTCAAAGTTTCATCAATGAAAAATTAGTCAATACCAATATTCTAATCCATAGATATCTTTAATTTGTTTGCATTTCCATATCTAAGTTATCAGGTATCAACATCACTGAGTTTAATTTATTAAAATAACAAAACTTTTGCAATGCATCATATCTTATGAACAACAACAAAAGGAAAATGCTTAATACTAGATTATTAACAAAAATTCCTAACCAAAGGTTTCACCATTCTCAGGAGAGGATGCAGACTCTTGAGTCATTTCAGTATCTCTTATGGATTGTGTAAGACATCGTCTGGTACCAGGGGCCATGTGCAGAATCTAACAAGAAAACCAAATAGAATCATTATTTATAACATTTATGAACTACTAGCTTATACAAGAAAATAGCTAGAATCTAAATATTATAACCATACAATAAAACCTTTATATTTAAAATTAGTCAACAAGAATTATATAAAAAAATCATTAAAAAAATGAAAAACTAACCCAATAATATTTGATTAATCATCTTCTTCAAATACGTAGTCTTCATTGTCACTACAATAGTTGTTTAAAGTTTCATCTTCTTCATCAATTTCACAATTCTCTTCTAATATGTGGACATCAACAAGTGAAATGCTTGCTTCAACTAAATTAGGATCGACATTACTTCGATGGAATTTTCTACTATCCAAATCATCTTCTTGAACAACCAAATCAATTTCTGGACATTCATTTTCTTGATGAATAGTATCAATATCTCCCCCTTCTGTGTTGTTCACTTCTGGTATATCCCATAAGTTTCTATGTTCAACCTTCCTAACAACTTTCCAATTGGATCCAGATTTGTAGTCATCAACATAAAAAACTTGATGTGCTTGAATGGCAAGTATAAAAGGATCGTTCCTATACCATAATCTATCTACATTAATAGACGTGAGATGATAATCCTTTTGTATTTGCCTTTTTCTTGCATTAGTATCAAACCAATCACATTTGAACAATAAAACCCGAAAGCCATGCATATATTCCAACTCTAATACACCAGTCAGAACACCAAAAAAATCTACTGGTTCACCATCATGCTCCCCTAGTACCATTACTCCACTACTTTGACTGACTCGTTGATTTTATACATTTTTACTATGAAAACGAACCCCATTTACAATGCAATTGCTATACAAATTTACTCTAACATTAGGGCCACAAGCTAGTGCATAAAGTTCATCTGTGGCTTTAATAAATCCTTGATCATGCAAAGCAGCCATCTACATAAAAAAGAAAAAAAATTTAAAGCCAAATGGTTGATTCTTTTAGTGTTTATCAACTTAAAATGAAGTTTTAACCACTTACATGGTTTTTAAACCATTCAGGAAACAATTGTTCTTGACTTTGGTGTATGTTTCCATAATTTTGTGCCTCCAACTCCTTCATGTGGTCGCTATGTTTTAAAAAACAAAAAAAAAAGTCAAAACTCTTTTATCACTAAGGTATATATAATAAATGAAAAATCTATTATATCAAATAAAATTTAAAATTTCACGTACTTAAAGATATGGTAATAACTCCTCACAATTGTTTAAGATATACCAATGAGCCTTTTTTAGGTCTTCTTGTGAAAGTTGAATGAATTCCCATGAACCCTATGCTCGAGCCTTTTGAGAAAATACAGACAAGTTACAACCTTGTTTGACTTGTCTTGTGTCATCATTTCTTTCTACTCGATTGAATCTAGTTTCAATTCCACTAAGATACATGGAACAGAAGGTTAAGGCTTCATTTACAACATAGGCCTCTGCAATAGAACCTTCTGGTCTAGCTTTATTTCTAATGTACTTCTTTAATGTCCCCAAGAATCGCTCAATTGGATACATCCATCGATATCCAATAGGTCCACCAAATTTGGCTTCAAGCGGAAGATGTATAGCTAAATGGACCATGATATCAAAAAATGCTGGTGGAAATATCCTCTCCAACTTACAAAGTATTAACACAATATCTTTCTCCAGTTTATCTAGATTGCTTCTAGACAAAGTCCTTGCACATATTTGTTGAAAGAAATGAGACAACTCAACAAGTGCAGTACAAACATCTTTTCGTAAGTATTGACGAATTCCTACTGGCAAGAGTTGTTGCAACAACACATGGTAATCATGACTCTTCAATCCTGAAATTTTACCATCTTTAACATTGATATTTCGAGAGATATTTGCTGCATATCCATCTAGAAATTTAACTGATTTTAAGAACTTGCAGAAATCTCTTTTTTCATTTATTGTGAATGTATAGCAAGCATGAGGTTTTACATACCTATTACCATTAAGTTGCAAATGTAACTCTTTCCTTATCTTCATATCAGCCAAATCCAATCGAGCTTTATCAGTATCCTTTGTTTTTCCCTCAATATTTAGTAAAGTGCCAATGATACTTTCACATATATTTTTCTCGATATGCATTACATCTAGATTATGTCGAATTTTTAGCTTTGCCCAATACTTTAACTCAAAGAAAATACTTTTCTTTGTCCAATTTGATCCATCACAAGTGCTTTTTCTTTTTCGATTCCTATAAACATTGTTCGGATGTTTGCCGAATTGCATATCTTTAACATGATTCACTTGCTGTAAAATTTCATCACCCGAGAACAATTTTGGAGAAGATTGATCTTCTCGCATTCCATCATACTGTTTACTTTTCCTCCATGGATGATTTGGAGGCAAGAATCGACGATGACCCATGTAGCATATTTTGCTTCTCAACAATTGTGATGAAGTGTTTTCATTACAAATTGGGCATGCCTTGTATCCTTTGGTTTTCCAGCCAGACACATTTCCATAGGCAGGGAAATCATTTATTGTCCATATGATGGCAGCATGCAACTGAAATGTTTCCCCACTATATGCATCAAAAGTTTGTACACCTTATATAGGGGTGGGCATATGTCGGGTCGGGTCGGGTTTGAAGATAACCGATCATACCCGAATAATCATCGGGTATGAAAAATTAGAACCGAGTTCGGGTAATTTTTTTGAACTACCCGAAAAAAACCGATGATGTCGGGTCGGGTCGGGTATATCGGGTATATCAGGTTGGGCTGAACTACTATTGTGATGTTATTTTGGGTTGGGCTTTGGCCATATTTAATTAAAATCCTTAGTTCATAGTTGTTAAACTCATATTTTTTGGGTTATTTTTTTAGGCTGAAGCCCATTTAGTCTTTAATAAAGGAAATATAATAGAATTGCAGCCCAATCAAACAGAAATTATATAATCAAAATATGTCCAATCAAACACAAATTATATAATCAAAATATGCCCAATCAAGCCATGATTCAAAAATGAAAAAAAAAGTCAACAATCAATGTAATTATAGAAATGCCCAATTTGAAAGAAGTTAAATCAAAGAAAAATATAGACCAACCAATCATGAGTAAATAAATAAAATTCCTCAAAACAAATAAAAGCAACTATAAAGATAAACTCTAAGAGATAAAGCAAACTCCACATCAGTCGAGCAAAACAAAATATTAGAATTTAAACTGTCCGCAAACTCCAAATTACACAAACTCTCACATTCGAAACTCCAACTCCAAGTTCCAGCTCCACAAAAATAGCAGTCCCTAACCAATAAAGAAACCAACCTTCACTAAATAAATAAATAAATAAAACAAATCAAAGTTCAAAAGCAACATACTTTAACTAAACAAAAAAGCATGACTGCACCTATTATAGTTTACAACAAAACTAGCTTGAAGTTTTTTTTTTTTTTAATTGAAATTTCAGTGAGGTCAGATTATGGGGTTACCTACTCTTTCAACTCATTATTTATGCTTCAATGTCCAACCGATCCAATGTTGATAATATAGATCCAAACACGTCTTTATCATTTACAAATGCAAAAACAAAAGTTATAAATTAATCTAATGAAATCACTATATGATATAACATAAAAGTAAAATGGTTAATGAATGGTATTTTACCTGACACAGCAGATTCAGATTCATCAAACACCACATGATCACCATCTTTGCTTTCGTCCAGCTCTAAAATTGGGAAGATTTCATCACACAATGTGTAAGTAATCCAATTTTGTGAGCAGATTAATGCCTCAACCATTTTAGGAGTTAGCGAGCTCCTAAATTGATCTAGAATACGTCCACCCGTACTAAATGCGGACTCGGAGGCCATGGTTGAGATAGGAATAGCAAATACATCCCTTGCCATTCTTGCTAAAACAGGGTAGTTTGCCACATTTACCTTCCACCAATCTAGTATTTCAAAATTATCTTGTTTTCCTTGCACTATTGGATTAGACAAATACTTCTCCACTTCATGTGATGACCCTTCCAATTTCTCATCTTGAAGAAATCTTTCAAGTGGATGTTGTTTGGGTGCGGGGAATTGAGAAGTTTGATATTGATCAACATCGACTGACATAGATGGTGGGGAACCTTCACTCACCATTTCATTTGAAGAAGTCCCCTCATTCTCAAAAGAAGCATACAAATCATACAATTTATACAATAATGCTTTAATCTGTGATGCTTTCTCTTCAGATTTACTAAGACCCCACATTACTTTATAAGCATAAGTCACATACTTTAACTTAGCCCTAGGATCAAGAACAACAGCAATGAGCAACATGTGATTTATGCCATCTAATGAACCCCAATATTTATCAAACTTCTTCTTCATATTCTTTGCCATATCACATAAAATGTTATTTGTTTGTTGTTCTAAATCACTCAAATAATCCTGAAGTTGCCACAACTCATGAAATAAAATATGGGCTGTAGGAGTTAAAAAAGAACTGAACTTGAGAGTTACCTCATAGAATTGCTTCAAAAATTGCACAAAAATAGAAGCTTTATCCCAATCATCTGTTTGAGGAGGCCCCACATTCCTTTCCTCAGAAAAAAAATTAAGATAATGCCCATCGTCCTCCTCCAACCGCTCAAGTGCTTTTTGAAACCGTAGAGCACTATCTAACATCAAGAAAGTCGCATTCCATCTTGTAGGAACATCTAACACCAAATTCCCTTTATATTGAATTCTTTCATGCTCTACACAATCTCTAAACCTTTGTAGCCTTGCAGGAGAAGATCTAACATATCTCACAGCATTTCGAATGCTAGTTATGGATCGATTAAGCTCTTTTAAACCTTCACCTACAATCAAGTTAACAATATGTGCAGAACAACGCACATGTAAGTACTTCCCTTCCAGAATCATCCCTCCACTTTTCCAATTCTTCATTAATTTCTTCTTCAAATAGTTGATAGCTGTTTCATTTGCACTTGCATTATCAACTGTAATAGTGAAGATATTCTCCAAACCCCAAGCATTCAAACAACCCTCAATAATTCTTCCAATTATATCCCCTCTATGATTAACAACTTGAGAAAAACACAAAATTCTTTTCTGCAACTTCCAAGCATGATCAACAAAATGTGCAGTGATCACCATATAACTCATATTTTGAATGGATGTCCAAATGTCAGTAGTGAGAGAAATTCTAACCTTGTATTCTTGAAATAATTCTTCAAAGCTTCTTTCTCACTTACATAAAGCTTCAAAATGTCTCTTGCAATTGTTCTTCGTGAGGGAACTTCAAATTTTGGACAAGCTACCCGCATAAGACGACAAAATCCTTTATTCTCAATAAATCGAAATGGCAGCTCATCTATAATTACCATCTCTACGAGTGCTCTCCTAATTGCTTCTTTATCAAATCCAATAGACATAAGATTGCTTGACGTCCCTCTCTCCAAGTTTTTGCGGCCAAAAAAAATAACTTTTTGTTTCTCATCCTTCTCTGCATGTTGTTCACTCAAAACATATTTGGGACACACATTCAAATGCTTCCACAAGTTAGTTGTGCCATGCTTTTTACTGTCTGAAGCAAAGCTTTTCCCACAATAGTTGCACACACATCTATTCCCACTAATTTTTTTGAAATGATCCCATGCTATCGAAACTTGAGGCTTCTTTCTCTTAGATTTGAAAGATGTTGCTTGACTAGTAAATTCATCTGCTTGACCATTATTCGGAGAACTAGTTTGAGAAGCCATAACTGAAAAAAAATGTATTAAAATAAAATTAGTTTATTCATGAATAAGAAGTGTAAATATTTCTTTGCAATCACCAGGCGTATTAAATGCATTAAGATAAAATTGAACTAGCAAGAAATCTATGCACCCAACAAGCATTTTAAATGCATTAAGAAATAAGTTAGTCATATATTTAAGATAGACAATATTGTTATCTTAGATTAGAAAATTATTTCTTACATATATATGTAATATATATGTGTATGTGCGCCGGCATGTGTGCGTGTGCAGATGTGTGTTTGAACCTATTCGTATAATTTTTAGTGGATCTTGAAACTTTAGGAAGAATTAATATTAAAAAAAGCTCAAGGGGGAAAGTGAAGAAATTCAAGACATGGAGGACGAATGGTCGCAGAGATAGTGCTCAGTCATGAGAGTTCGGCAGCTTCTCATCATGATATAGTTTATTTGTATGAAGTTGGATTAAATTGCTTTATTTTAGGCCAATATTATTCTTATGAAATTTTTTTGGGCTTAATTTATTTATTTGAAGTTGGATTAAAACTCAACCTATTTGTTTATTGCACAAGAAGATAAATGAATTTTTATTCTTTTATTTGTCTTGACTTTGGGAATGGATAAGCATGGATGTTAGCCATGACTAGTTTCAAATATAAGTGGGAGACAAGGTAGTAGTGGTTGGCACAACGTGTGTTTAACTTTTATAAAATAGGAGACAAACAAAATATCAATACACATTATTTACTAAAAAGCAAAATATAAAATTATTACTTTTTTAACATGATTTATGTGTCAAGTAAGGATAAGACTAATTAATTTTTTTAAGGAGATATAAAAAGAATAATGGAGGTATTAAAATAATTTAATAGTGGCTTCTAATTTATTATTAAAAGTGATAAGCTTGATTTTTTAAAAGGGGGTACAAAGAGAATAATGGGTATCCTTTTTTGTCCGCCCACCACCACCATTCTTTCGTCTTCAAGCATTCACCTTTGGCTGTCCTCCAGTTTATGATTAGTTTCTTCTCATTAATCTTATTTCTTAATCCTTCATTGCCGCCGTTTAATTTGCCAGCAGCTCTAGATAATCAACCATTAGATAATTTCTTCATCTATAGAATACTGCTGCCGACTTCAAATATTCTTTCATCTCCACCTCGTCTTCTCTCATAAAATAATCTTATTAATTTATCCTTATCATCTAGGTTTCTCAAGGTGGAAGATCTGTCGTTGTATCATGCTATAGGGATTAAGACCCAAAACTAATTATTTATTTCATTTTGGTTGTGTACTTGCAAAAAAGGAGAATTCCAGGTATGGGTGTTAATTTGTGCGAATGACTATTTAGAAGAATGTAAGGTGTTGATTTTTTTTGGGGTCTTTAAATTGGTGAGTACTTTTTTGAGGTTTATTGGTGCTGCGATTGAAGCTTGCAATTTGATAGCATCTTCAATGGTTTGCTTTCGACCCTAAAAGAAGAATGGCAGAGCACTTTTCATTTTTTTGTTCTTGATTCATTGCTCTAATTTCATTTATTTGGCTAGTTCAGTAGTTGCTTGGTATGTAAATCTTGGTGGTTTGGCCAGTCATTCTCCGCTGTTCTGGTAAATGTTAGTCAAAAAGTGAAAAAGAACTAAGCCCAGGTTTTGAAAGTTGCAAGAGATTATTTAGAGCTCTAAATGTTATAGGAAAAATTCTACCGAAATCAAAAAATTCTACCGAAATCAAATATCTAAGTAAATGATAAAGCTTATCAATGCTTAAAAAAGAATGTTGTTTTCATCTTCTTTTATCACATCCGATGGGCATAAGTTTTGGAATTTGTTCTTGAGTTGGATTCAATTAATAGTTCATATGGTGTTTGTCACATGAGAAACCGAAGGAAAATGATGCAATTTAAAGGGTAATTCTTTCAATTAAAGAGATGACATCTAATTATCTATTATCCTTAATCATCTACGTCTTCATAATCTTAATTTCAATCTTACGTAACGAATGGAGCAGATCAACTCTAATAACTTAATTTCAAACATAAATTGAAGATGAGAACAAAACTAAAAGAATATCAATAGTCACCTAGTCTAAGTGCAGCGACAACTTTGTCACCAACTTTGAAATCTTTAACTTCTGATCCTAT
Source organism: Boswellia sacra (assembly GCA_013180625.2). Classification (NCBI taxonomy): domain Eukaryota; kingdom Viridiplantae; phylum Streptophyta; class Magnoliopsida; order Sapindales; family Burseraceae; genus Boswellia; species Boswellia sacra. The sequence goes on along the minus strand of SNVD02008814.1, from coordinate 130,784 downwards.
GCTTAGAACTTATCCTGCAATATCAGTTGCTGTTTCAACAAAAAAACTGTCTCAGCCACTTAAACAAGAATAAAAGATAGCAGGCAATGTAACTCATGAATTACAACATAAATAGCTAAACTAGCAAAACAGCAAAACAAAGTAGATCGTGATCAATTTTAGGCTTCACATAGACATGAAACCTCACCTGGTCAAAGAGACAAACCCATCTCTAACTCAGAAACAAACGAAAAGGGTAGATCTCTAACTCAGAAACAAACAAAGAGGGTAGATCTAGAAGAGGGGACGAAGTCAAGTGAAAGAAAATGGAAGTTTCGTGAGAGTGATAAGGTTGCTAGGGTTTGAAAAGTGAGGGTACAAATCTATAAAGATATATATATACAGAAATTAGATGCGGTGAGGTCTATAATAATATTTTTGGTACATCCAATTAAATTATGCTACGTAAAAAATTAAATTTTTTTAATTGAAAAAAATTCGGGTCGGGTATAAATCGGGTTTACATAAATTTACCCGAAATCGGGTCGGATAATATCGGGTTCTTAGGATTATACCCGATTTCGGTTATTTTTATTCATTACCCGATCATACCCGAATCGGGTCGGGTAAACCCGATCGGGTCGGGTCGGGTCGGATCGGGGAATTATGCCCACCCCTAACCTTATATGCAACATCTTTTTAGCATCATAATGTGATGCTGGAATGTTTGACCCTTCAGGAAAAGCATCTTTCAATAGTTTAAGTATCATATCACATGCTTTGTTAGTCATATGATTGATCACCTTTATATGCATCAACTTTACTACGAAATCCAAAAGTGAAAATTTTGTACACCCTGGATATAGTTCTTGCTGAGCATCATCAAATAATTTATCAAACTTTTCAAAATTTGTAGGGTCTACATTACTATCATTATTAACATCTGCATTCATGGTATCTCTCAAACCAGATAACTCAGCTCTATGTCCTGGTCCACATGCATCATTTAACATTTCCATGCATCCATCATTATCTTCATCTTCATTTTCTATTTCACCAATTGCCGTGTCATAATTCAAAACATCACTATCATGATCTAAATTTTCTCCATGAAATATCCAAGTATTATAGCTACGTGAGAACCCATAACGATATAAATGTCCTTGAATGGTGACTAGATTGTGCGACCTTTTATTTAAACAATCTCTACATGGACAAAGAGTCTTCCTAAAATGATCTAAGTGCTTTTTGGCAACATCAATGAAGGAATCAATGCCATCAACATATTCCTTACACAATCCATCTAACAACCAAATCCAACTCCTATCTATCCTTAACGTCTTGTTTAAATAAAGTCATAAGTAACACTAACAAGACAAAACAAATAAAGACCATTGCTGAAATTATTTTAATGTTTTTATAAGATACATGTAAAATTGTCATTACTCCTAAAAAATAGAGGCTCGCAAAAATTAGCTTTGTTTAGTTAGTTTTATAAATCATTTAATTGATTCATTAAATATTCAGTAGTACACTTTTGGACTATTCGCATAAGATATATGATAGATAACCATAACAGAATTGAAAGGGAAGAAAAATGAAAGAAAACAGTCAATCAATTTATTTTTGAACATTCTTATTTCTAGTTCGAAGAATTCTGTTAAAGTACTCAAAGATGATTGAATAAAACTTTATCACTTATGCTAGAATAAAATAATCAATAAAAGACTCAGAGAAATATAAAACAACCGTAAATAAACATAATAAATAACATTCAAAATTAAATAATCTTACCAAAACTAAGCCAACAAGTTATACAAGGTATTTATGTGTTCACGAAGTGCTTGGAAGAGACCAAATGTGCCAGTTAGATTCCCCAAAGGTTATTAATAGCTGCACAAACAAAAAATTAACAAAAATGAATAGTTAAACAAAATAAAACATTTATAAGATTCTCTACAAAGATTAAATATTAAAGGAAAAAATCTTAAACTTCCTCCAATAAATAACATATTTGAATGGATAAATATAATAATTTGACAAAAAAGGTTAAATATATTATTAAAGAGTTCGATAAATTAAACATTAATTAAAAATTTGTTACTTAGCTACATTTTCGAGGCCTGGCTACATATAAACCTTGTAAAATTAAACTTTTATTTTATTAATTACTTCTAATTTTGGTACCTATGGACTAGTTAGAACAATATGGCTAGAAGGTTTTCCTAAAGGGTCAAACATTCTAGCATCATGTTATGATGCTAAATAAACAAACTGATATTCCTCTTCTTGAGTTTGTCAAAAGCTTAGCTCGATAAAGAGTTGTGTTCCATTATGTATTCTTATTAAAAGAGAAACCAATTGATAGGCCATCCTATAAGTTTTCCCAAGGATAAGGAAAAAGGAGATCAAAATAGGATGCAACAAACATCTATTTCAACTAGGCTGAAACTCTGAGCAAGCAATGGTTTGAGCAAGTATCTCAAATTTCCTTGAAATGTCCACATCAATAAATGGCCCAATGTTAATTCTTTAATCTATTCAATAATAAAAGAAAAGAGATAGGTTATCACTGAGATAGATTATCATTGTAGTAACTTTTTGATGGAATCATAGTAATAGATCGTTTTTAGAAAAAAAAATCATTTGTCCTCATATTTTTAACAAATTATCTATAAAAGGAAAATATGAAACAACCAAATCAATTTTACTTGTTTAGAAAACATTAGGATCACAAAGAGGATTTCTTATCATTTTATTGGCTCTTAACCAAAAGCACATTTTCTACTGAAAAATGAATGTTAACAAACTTCAACAAAGTTCCTAAAGGATTTTCTTTTCTCCACCACCAACTTTACTCGTGAGATTCCAATAGGATTGTTCTCAAAGTACACATGATATTCCTAAGAGCATGTACTATAAGTTGTCTCTCATTATTTCCTACATGAAGCATATAATACAAGTTCTCTCTCTGTCTCTCTCTTAAATTATAAAAAGTTAAGGAAAGCAATAGACAAAAGCTGCAGCTAACCTTAAAGTTTATAACTACCTTATAATTTGCTATTGTTCAAGCTATACTCTTGTTATTAAATAAATTGGTCTTTGAAAATTCAAGTTCTCAAATTTTGAAAGTTGGATTTTATGCAAATGAAACAGTAAATTATAAATAAATGATCTGAAAGGCTACATGAATGATAAAAGTCAATAAATAAAAAAATAAAACAAGACAAACAATCAAGAGATCTACAGCGTACAAAGAACAAAATTTATATAATAAAACAGTAAAGCAAATTATATGCTCCCAACACAGTTAATATGCAAAATTAGACACATCAATTTAAAAGAAAATGAAAGCACTTCAAATAGTTAGAATGCAAAGCTAACTTAAAAACAGAGTAGTTCCTTTTAATTTTCATTTTTTACCACCAGATTAATCAGTTTGTGATGCACCTCTTATCAACACATGAAAAATTAAAGAATGAATTAACTCTTGTTCAACCAGAACCCTTGCTGTTTACATTTGAAATAAAAATGTTATAATATTTTAAATAAAAAGGTTACAAAACATGGTGTCTCCCTCTCACTCATCTCTTCTCTTTCTTTTCCAACTCTTGCTATTTCATTTTTTTTATACATGGCCATTTCAACTTTCTCATCACCACAAACCATTAATCATTTTTTTCTTAAACTTAAAGAACGTGAAAATGATCTAATCCACATTAAAACCTCAATATTTGCGTATTAAAAACCCATATATAAAATACAAATTCAGATCTACCAATTTGACCACAAAACACCACTCATGTGCAAATGAAAATGATCTAATCCATATTAAAAACCTCAATATTTGTACATTAAAAACCCATATATAAAATACAATTTCAGATCTACCAATTTGACCTCAAAACACCACTCATGTGCAACTCTTGCGCCACTTCCTGCCAGCACTACAAATTCCTTTGACTCCCCATTATCCCCCTTCCATAAATGCCCTCCTACGATTACAATAATTCTTATTTTACTTTTAAATATCCAAAAGTCACAGCCACATACTCTTCTAAAAGGTGAAACGATATGCACATATAACTAAGCAAAAATGCTTTGAATAATGGGTTTCTTCATAAGAAATGGGTACTGGTTGCCCTGCAAACATAAAGCCGTTCTTGTGGGTTTTACTAAACATTGAGATGGAAGGATGGTATTGGCAGTTCCACTTTCAAATTATGATTATAAAAACCAAAATACAGACAAGTAAATACCAAATTTCAAATAGGAACTTTGTAAATACATACCATAAAAATCAAATCTTGTGTTCATGTATAGATTGGCTTCTTGGTCAAGTGGGGCACTAACGAGTTGCCGTGAAGAATCTACATCAAACAACACCAGGAGTCTTATCCTAAAACAATCCCCAAATTAAATAAATAAAAATGATAGAACCAATTATCAAGTAATAAAATAAGAGAAAACAAGAACTGTTAGAAAGAGTTAATTGTTATAACACAAATGTATCCAGTAAATTAAAGAATAAAGTTGAGAAAATTACTTAGGGCAAGTAAAGGTTAAGAACAAGGGCTAATTGAAAGCATAGACAGAGCAAATAGCGTAGTGATGAAAGAGGTTTTGTGATGTTAAAGGCTTGAAAACCGTGAAGGCTATTTATTTACACTATTTTTAGTAACCAATATTTAGTTGTAAAAAGGATATTGAATATTTTTATAAACTTCTATTATATATAGAAATTTAATTAGTGACTAACAAATTAGTCACTATAGAATAAATTTATTTGTAACTATATTTTTAATTGCTAATACTAAATGGTATTCTATGAACAATTTCTTCAGTATATTTGGCTACTAAAAAAATAGTTGCAAAATATATAATTTTTAATGTCTAAAAAAGTAGTTGCGAAATTAATATTTCTAATGCCAATTGTTTCATTCTCGCGGGAAGACGAGGCGCCAAAATTTTGGCCTATTATTAGTGACTAAAATGATTTTAGATGCTATATATATTATTTCGCAACTAATTTTCACTAGTTGCAAAAATTTTAGTTTCCAATTGTCCATTTTCTTGTAGTGTACTCTTATAATTTTGTACAACTTATATATCCTACTACAGAATCATTTTAACCCTTAACCATATTATAAACCTTAACTAAATTATAAAATTGACAACTTAAAAAAAAAAACTCAATGTCTCGCAGATTATTTATGTACCTTTTATTTATTATATTGGATTAACTTCATGTAGTTAATCTCATAAGTTTTCACAATAAAATTAATTTTCACACGGCCCCTAAAAGAAAACATGAGAATAAACATTAATTTTCTAGGATTTTGTATATATAGACTCAAATCTATGTAGTTCCTATATTGAAGTGATTGCAAAAAGTTTAATATTGAAAACTAAACCATAATTATTCCATTGTAGCACATCCTTCGGTTAAAAAAAAAAAAAGAAGAGAAAGAAAACCATGTCTAACACTATTTTGAAAATCTTCAGAGTTATTAAAAGTTCCTTCAATAGTAGTGTTGATGATCTTTTGCTCTTAACGATAGAAATTTAATCTGTGAGATCTGAAAAGTATAGATTAGTTATACGTAATATAACAACAAACTATAATATAAAATGATATAGGAGGATTTACGTGATTCGATTACAAAACCTATGTCCATGGATAGCTTAGAGCTGCAATTCACTAAATTCTTATATATATAATCTTTATGTACATTTATAGTGTTGACTTACTCTCATAAACTAATATAATCTTTGTAAAACAAAATCCTGATAAGATAATAAACTCCAGTCATACTACCTACTTTCTATTTTTGATAACTTAACAACACATTGTTAAGTAACATATAACAACAATGTCTGACACTGAATTACATAAACACTTGACCCGCAAGTTCTCTCGAGTGAATACTAACTCAAACAGACTAAAACAAAATTCATGCACGATCACAACCTCTTATGCATGAATAAAACTCTCATAATCAAAGACACATTTCAATTTTGATGTTGAAACTGTCTTCAATATATTGAAATTCGGTAACACACATAGATATAAATTATATGAAATAACATTATATATATAGTATGAAATTCAGTTGCCATTCTCATCAATATCCTATAGAATCTCAATCAAACTCAAATGGTAAGAAAAGGATAATGATCAATAATATAGGATGTGATACAAATAAACTTCTAAGTAAATTAGGACAATAATAAAATATACTCTTAAGTGAACTAGGATACGAGAATAATATCCTAATTTAATGAGAATTATTTAATATGACTATAATACTTCCTAATAAAGGCTTTTAGAAATAGTAAAATGAGAAAGAATATAAATCAATGTTTTAATCACAAGTTTGTCCAAAATCAATAATGTGCATAGCACATGCCAAGGTGTCACATTTGACGCTGACAATCTTCCCCTTTTTGGCAACTTGTGATGAAAATATCAACCTATTTTTGAAGTAAAGATTAGCATAAAAAATATGTCTAATGCAACTGAATACAAATATATAAAAGATAACTGAAAGTACCACTGCAAGAATGATAACGAAATATCAGTTATCAACTATATAACAAAAACAGTCATAACAGAAAAAATGACTAAAATCCGATAACCTGCAAGTAGAGTAATCAGAGCTAATGTGACTAACGCAGCAAATAACTTGCAAGTAGAATTATCATAGCCAATAATACATCAAAATAATCAGATTTAATTAACTAAAATGAAATAAGTTGCTGCAAAGAAATCAAAGTTAATCAAACACAAAGCAGACAATTTAAATATGGATGCAAAACATATGAGTTTCTGCAAAGTTCAAATGTATCAAAGATCAGAGCAAAAACTATTACTCCCCCTGGTCCCCCTGACTGACACACCAATCCAAGTAACGATTAGTTCGGAGCAAAGTAAAAAAAACACAAAGTCAAATAAAAGTTTAAAAACGACTCTTCTCTCTTTTGGTTTCAAAACAAGTTCCAAAAAATGAAAAACAAAACACAAAGTAAAAATAAAGTTCAAAAACTGATATGAAATCAGTTGAATCTTGCTAAATTGCGAACAGGCATCTTGGGCGGCAGTCTAGGCCTTTTCTTGGACCTGCCAGCTGTGGTCTTGATGTTGGATCCCAGACTTAGATTTGATCAGATCAACACAGCGGAAATAGCTTTGGCATAAGGATATAGCGAATACAGGCTTCAAAAAATTTTCGTGCTTTCTCACCACTTTGGATCCCAAGTATAGCTTAATATCAATCTAAACAACACTTGTGGGAGTGTAATTTGAGTAAACAATTACCTGAGAATACAAAGAAAACAACATTAGGAGAGGTCTAGGCAGCTCAAATGTGAGCCCAATGGTGCTTGAGAAGCTTCTACATTTTTGCTTAGGGTTGAAGCCTTGAGATTGGCACAAATTCCAAGGCAAAGGTACTGTTCACATTTTTTGTCCTATTATCTCTGAGGGTTTTGATTGAAACCTTAGTATGTTATATACCTTCCCTGTTTTCTTGTTAAACTATAATTACTTGAACTTAGTATTTTATCAGGATTTTTTTAATCCTTATATAAATCTAATTAGACTCATAATTTAATTAAGTTTCTACAAACGTAATATAAATCTAATTAAACTTTTAATTTAGTTAAGTTTCTACAAACCTAATATAAATCTAATTTAACTTTTATATATTTGAGTCCAAGTCAAATAACTAGAATGCCTCTTTAATTCTAAATTAAACTCTTAATTAGTTAAATCATAATTAATTAATTAATTAATAGGCCTAATAAGCCCAATTATTAATTAGCCCAATTACTTATTTAATTAATTTTATTAATTAAATATTAAGCACATTAGCTTATTTATTTAATTAAACTCTTTTAATTAAATATCAAGCCCATTTACAATTTAACATATTTAATTTAATATATGAAATTTTATTCTCAATAAAATCTCAATTAAATTAAATAATTATGAGAATCATAATTTAATCTTCTATTTAAATGATTAAATCAGTTACTCAAGAGACTTTGATGGACAATTTAATTACAAGCTCTAATAAGTTTGACCAAGTAATTGTTATCTCATAACTGTAGTAGGCCCCACTTATTAACTTTGGTCCACTTTACTAAAGGTCCAAAGCTGCACTATTGAATTAAATATTCTTTACAGAAAGCTAATAATTTAATCTAATTAAATTATTTCATTTAAGTCCTATTCATTGAGCAGCGGTTTTACATAAATATCCTTTATAGAATACCAATAATTGGAGCTAGGTATAAATTACCATTTTACCCCTCCAATTACATCTTGATCCCTTAATACCAGTTTTATACTATTTAAGTGATTTAAGATTTATTCAAATAAATCTTAGTTTAATGAATAACTTTTCATCAAACACTTGGCCAAGATTCTATCACTTACAACCTTGTAAAACCATTAAGATGATATTCTGCAATCCCTTAGGAGTCATGAGTTTCATATCTATGGTATAATGTCTACTAATTACAGATGTTATAATCCTACCTAGCCAAGGTATTGACCTTTATTTAGATCTCACTTTTTATTCTAGTCAAAGACTATAGCCTGCATACTAGAGGTACACTATCCACTCAGGATTAAGGTATGAATGCCTTTAGTGCTCGGTTGTGATAATTTTTATTCGGTCACGATATTTCCACCTAATGATATAATTCCACGTGGTCATGTTCAATGCATTCATAATGCACAAGTGTCTTTGTCCTTAAGTCTCCACTTCAAATGATTAGAGACTTACAAATTTCCATTGAAAAAAAATCACATAACAACCTTATCCAAACAAAGTGTCTAGCTATTGTTTATAGGTTGTGAACTAGTTTTGAGCTATGATAAAATTCTATGTCTCATATATATCTCAATATATATAGAATTTTATCAATAGATAAGCTCTAGAGCATTTAGTCTTTGATACAATCCTATTTGGGTAAAATAAATGATAACAACTTTATTTATTAATGATGTTTCTATAAATTTACAAAATATCTATCACTTTTAGGGCACATATCTAGCACTTGAACCTTTTGTTGGTTGTGGATGGAGTACTCTACTCAGAAGCTAGTGAAGTGTCCTGGTGTGCTGTTGTATCAAAAGAAGATGCAGTAACTTCTGCCATAATCTTGCGGATAACTTTGTCAAGCTTTTTAATACTAGTTTCAACATTGTGAGACAACCCCATGAGCGATATAGTTACAAGTTTTGGTGGAATCTCTTCAGCTGCTTTCTCTAATTCAGGAACTGGTTCATGTGGATGCTCTTTATGATGTGGTGGAGTAGGCTATACAGTAGAAACAAGTGGTACTGGTTCCTCTTGAGCTAGTTCTCCTTAAGCCGGGTCTTTTACACTTGGAGCATGAGATGGTTTTGCTGTAAGTTGATGAGAAGCTTTTTCTGCAGTTGCTTGCTTCTTGGCAAGTTTGACCTTTTTCTATTTCTTCAGCTTAGTGCTTTTTGATTTCTTCTTTTCACCCTTTCTTTCTTCTTCTTCTTCTTCTTCTTCTTCTTCTTCTTCTTCTCTGCTACCTTGTCTATCATAACAGCAATTTGTTTAGTATGTTTCTCTTCTGGCCTAGTCATCTTAGGATGTTCTTCCATTGTCTCATTAATTGCCATATGAGCTTGTTTATCTGTAGTTTCTTTGCCATCAATTTTCCTTTCCAACTCAGATTGCTTTGCCTTAGTATCCTTGATATCCTGCACAGTATCAACTAAAGTAATATTGATTAAAGAAAGTTGTTCTTCCACATTACTCATTGGATTTGGTCGAACCCTCATTGGTCTTGGTTGAGGATTATTAGGTAAATCAGTTTTGTCATGCAATCTAGACAAGAAGCCTTTTGTGATAGGCTTAGGTAGAATTTTAGATATCTATTTAAAACCCATTGGAACTCTATTTTGAGCTAAAATTCCTTGAATCAGACAAGGAAACCCAAGCAAATGATAATTAGATTTGTAAGGTGCAATCTGTACTATCATCCTATATATCCACAAACCCAAATTAATTGGTCTCTTGGTGCCCAAACATAACAGAAATTTCACCCTGTCATCTGTAACTTGATTTTGATGGGTTGAAGGAAACCAATCAAATTGTGCTATCTTATGTAAGACCCTATACTTATTAATAAGATATTTTTGATCAATCCCATTTTTTGAGTTCCATTTCAAATCATCACGACCAGTTAACTCTTTAAGAACAACTTCCATCTCAAAACTATTATCAACAGAATGTAAACTGCTAATAGAAATATCAAAGAATGTGTTAATCCCGTTGGGAGAAAACTTCACCAATCTATCTCTATAATATATTTTGTGATAATAAAAACTCTTAGGATCATCAATTGAATCAATGGAAGGTAGAAAATTATTTACTGTTCTGGTACAGTATATCGACTAAAGCTCACCCAAGCCATATTTATTAAAACAGAAATCTTTATTGGCCTTTCAATCTACAACTTTCTCTTCAAAGTGTATTTTAGAAAGTTATTCTTCACTTCAGTGGTGAGAAACTTGTTAAACTTGGGCTTGATTTTGTCCTTCATTCGTGCTACTGGAACGTCTTTATCATTCATAGTAGAATCAATTGAAATCTTTGCATGTTGTTGTGATTGTTGCGATTGCGAGCTGTTATCACTAATGTGATTGCTGGAATCACTTGATGATGATGAACTGCTAGTGGATTTCTCAATTTCAGTTGAAGATGCCATTGCTGTGATTTGATTTAGTGCTGCGCAAGGGTTCAAGAACAGAGATACAAGAGAGAGAAAGGCAGAATGCAATACATGATTTTGATAGAGAACAAACTAACCCTAGCTGAGTTGGTGATATACTTGGAAAGAAAGAGTCCTAGTCCAATTCAATTTCAAAAAACAAATTCAAATTTGATTTTATTTATTTTTCCAAAACAAACTTCATTAATGTAGTTAATGACATAAATTCAAAAATTAATTTTGATTAAAATAAGGAATTCTATAAGAGAAAGGATTCTAGCCACTGAAAACTCTCCCCTCAAACCAATAATGCCGATATGACACTTATTGACACATGGACATATAAGAAAAGCAAATTTTAGTCAGGCACAAAAGACATTGTACATATAAATAACATAACAGAAAACAATTATAGTTAACATAACAACAATATTTGAAAATTATATGAATCATTTTAAAGAAGTACATTTCAGAACTGCTTGTAATCTATATAAGAAAGTTGTTTAATCTTCATTTTTCATTCAATTAAGATATCAAAAATAACATTTTGACATATTCACAAAAACTAGTCACATTGGATTATGAATTTACTATAGTAGCTTTCACATAATATGGAGGTAGCCCTTTTCACTTAAGTGGGTGACCTCAATAAATTTTCTAGATAACCTATGGTTATTCTCATGGATGGCTTTCACACATCATGTACTGTTAGCCTTTTCTGTAGTTTTTTTTATTTATTTAGCCAGTATCTCAATAAATCACAGCATATATTACAGCTCACATATGTTTAATTAGAAGAAAACTTATGATGTTACAGATATAATTAACATAATAGAAAGTAATGCATATTTAGAAAACTAACAAATGCCTAAGGCCTTTCTTAGATTTTCAAATCTTGTTGCATCTAATGCCTTAGTGAACAAGTCAGTCAATTGACTTTCAGTGGAGATGTGCTCAATATGTATCACCTTTGACTCTATGAGCTCCCTTATGAAATGGTATCTTATGTCAATGTGTTTCGTTCTAGAATGTTAGACTGAATTTTTGAAAATATTTATAGCACTAATATTATCACAAAACACAGTTATAGGTGTTTTTGTTTGATAGAATAATCACTTAGCATTTGCTTCATCCAAAGTAGTTGTGTATAATAACTCCCTGTTGCAATATATTATACTTCTATAGTGGACAAGAAGATGAAATTTTGCTTTTTGTTATGCCAAGAAACCAAGTTAGCACCAAGGTAAAAACATCCTCTTGATATGCTCTTTCTGTCATCTGCATTCCCTGCTCAATCAGTATCACCAAACCCTATAAGATAAGTATTTGTTTATTTAGAAAATCATATCCCATAGTCATTAGTTCCATGAACATACTTGATGATTCTCTTGGCTACTGCCAAGTGAGATTCCTTAAGATTTGCTTGAAATCTTGTACAAAGTCCTACACTAAAACATAAATCTGGTCTACTTGTAGTGAGATAAAATAAGCTACCAATGATGCTTCTATACAGACTTGCATCAATCTTCTTTCCTACATTGTTGCAAAAAAATTGCAAGTATATGATGTCGTGGACAAGTAATAAAATGAGAGTATAAGTATCGTCCTACGAGGATTGTTGCTACTAAATACCGAAATTGTATTAATCTCTAATTAATTAAACTAATTATAAAAGAGAATTGAGTTGTTGAGAAGATTAAGTAAAACTTGATTAAACTAAATTTAACATTACGTACACTCACAGAAATTTTGGATATAAGAATTTTAATGATTACAAATCTAGGGATCTGATTTCACCAGAATTAATCAATTTAACTTCTCTAATTCAATTAACCAATGTTTATTCCTATTGTTGCCAATCGATTTCACTAATTTGCTTATTATTCTTTCTCAAGCAATAATAATGTATATTAATAGATTAGAATCACATCTCTGTCTCATCTAACTCACTATTAATACCTATTAAACACAAGAAATCATACAAGATTGCACAAATCATATTCATATCTCTATCTCACATGATTTATGGCAAGATAATTAAGGACTAATGTGAACATCACTTCTCAATCTCAATCCACATCTCAATTCATGCAACAATTGGCCATAAAATCACAAGCGTTAAGAATATAATTAAATTGCTCAACAATATTAGAATAAACATCAATCAACTAAAATCAAGCGAAATTGAACATCAAAATACGACTACATCTTAATCCTAGAAAATGGAAATTAGTTCATATTACAAACAAACACAAAGCTAAACATGTTTTTAAACATAAGTGAAGATAGGGATAGAAAAACTAGCTATGGAGAATTGAATCTTTGATGATAAAGATGATGGCTTGCTTGTTTTCGCCTCTCCTCTCTAAGAAGTTATCTCCCAGTTGGATCACCAGAATTTTGCCTTCTGCTCACCTCTTTTGTCTCAGTTCGAATGCCCCTCTCTTGAATGAACTTCCCCCTCTTTTCTTCTTCTTTTCTTAACCGATCAAAGAACAACATGCTCATTGCCTCTCCTGGGGATCCTACCAGCATTATCATTCTGTCCCCTCCAAAAGTAAATCCACTTAGCTTGGTAGAAGTGCTCCACCTAAAAATGCAAATGAGATGTTTTAAAATTCCTGCCCAGCTCATTCTTCTCCACAAGCTATCCAAAATTACCCTTCCACATGAGATATATTATTGTAGAACTTTGTCTTCATTTAATCGGGTTTACAATCCTAAAATTCCTTTAGGTACAACTCAAACAAACTTGGACAAAATTCGTCAACTAAACACAAAAGGGGAAGATAAAACTTAAGATAAAAGAAAAAAATAATATATGAAAATTAGACTTATCAAATTCCCCCAAACTTGAGTTTTTGCTAGTCCGAGAGCAAAAAGTAGGAGAGAGAAATAACAAAGCAGACATCACACAAAAATAAAAACATCACTTGAACTAAAAATTGGCCTCAAAGATTACATTAAAATATAACTCAAGGAAAATTTCAAAACCAAACACTGATCAAAATTTAAGTTCATAAAATAGTTTCACTTCACCTCAATTCCTTAAGTGTGTGTGTGTGTAAGCCATTCACACTTTATCATTTATGGCCCAGATCAGTGTATGCTTAAAAGTGAATCAAATTTGATTATAAAGAGTTGAGCATAAATGGATTCTATAAGCCTGCTTTTCAAGTCACTCTCCACTAGTGTAGACAAATGCAACGATAAGGATCAAATAGAACTTTATTCAGCTTGTAACGTTTGGCTAGGGTAAAGGTATGATAAAGGATGAAGATATAGCTCAAAACACCCAAAAGCACAAAAATCAATTAGATTGCGCAAAGCTCAAACCCAAAACATGATTCATTACAACACACCCAGTAATTCCCCCCTAACTTTTTTATAAACATCTATTCTTTATATAACACAGAATACAAGAAACTATACCCTTGAATATTTTTTAATATATACATGTTTTTGTTTTTTTGTTTTTTTTGAAACAATAAAGGGTACAACTCATGAACATACATAACATACATTCTCTTTTTTTTTTTTGGAATGAGAACTCACTGACATTTCTAATTGCATATTCTAACCTCCCTCTTTCTTCCTGAAACTACTGTGTTGCTCAGAATGCAATTTTGAATGATTTATGTGCTCCTGGGTAAGGGATAATCTATTTAGAAAAATTATTTATAGGCTATGGAAAATTTTAGTGAATTATATCAAAGAAAAATGCTTAAATAGGGACAAAAGGGGTAACTACAGGTCAATTTCAGATCTGGGTCGGCTAAAAGGCTCAAATGAATAAAAAATGGCCTAAATCATTTCCTTAACATTGCATAGTCTAGGATTTCACCTTAAGTGACAATCAAACAGATTCTAGAATCCACTGAAATCTTATGAACACTTAAATGGCATAAACCTTCTCTAAGTAGAAAAATTAACTCAGTGATTATGGTGATATGCTCAATGTTTTCAAGGAATATAAGCAAAGCAAAACCAATAACAGTTTGAGCAAATAGATCTGTGCATAATTTATCATTTTTCAAGAGTTATTATCAATTCAATCATTTTCTTATCATAGGCCCACAAAGCTCAAAAGAAAACAACACTCGAACAAAGAAACCAAACAAAACACCAGTTTGTTACAAGACAACTTAGTCATAAAACAAGTTAGTTAGAATGGGTTTGAAAAGGTTAAAACTATATTCCCTAACTTCATCACTTCGAACATAACAGAACCAAAATGCGCTTCAGGAAAGTTTAAACTCTTCACTCGGCCACTCTAACAGGTTAGCTTACTGGAATGCTAGTAAAGAGGAACAATAAGAAAAGAACTTTCACGAACATAATAAAAACATAAATAAAGAGGTTCAAACTCGGGTTGCTGATTACAATCGGAGTGTAAAATTCAGTTCACGCCTCTGATCACTTCATTCAAACCAATTTATTTGGATTGCTGCTGGATCGAGTTCAAAAGCAAATGCTTGCAATTTGTTGATAAGATCCTTGGTAGTTGAAGTAGTGACTAGGATTTTATGTGCCGACTGCGAAATGAAGTTCTGTTACATAACTTTATCTAAAACAACAAACTATTAAAGAAACCTTTTACATTTAACAAACCGATAGCTTTTTGGTGGATATTAAGTTGGGACCAAGAGGCTATATGAAATTTCTTCTAGTGTGCTAGAACCACCTAGTAAAGCTATAAACGCATCAGAATAAGCAAGCATCTGAGCTATGCGTTTGTGCATGGATGTGACTCTAAGTTCATTCCCAACTATTTTCCCATTTAGATTTTGTACAGCTGAGGGAGAAGGAATAATACCTAACACCCAGCTCCCTCTTAAGAATGCAGCTGTAGAAACACACCCCATTAATCCATGGCTACCCCCTCCATATATCACATTTATGTTCCTGGCAACTAATACCCTACTCAAGTTATCTGTCGCTCTCACAAACTCACCATCTCTTCCAGGTTGAGATCCACAAAATAAACAAATCTTTTGAAATCTCTAAACTGGTGTTCTCTCCATTTTTACACTCACCTATCCTATGTATATGACATCATCCTAATCATGCTTCTAATCATAGTACATTCATATATTCATTAATATCAAATACAAAGCTATAATCTAGAATCATGGCATTCTAGCCTAGATTTGCTAATTCTATCATGGCGTTTTACCTATTGCTATTCTAGCATAATTCATATTAATTCATAAGGGATCATGGCATTTCTAGCCCATTTCAAACAATCAAAAACAATAAAAATTAAACAAGGCTATTCTAGCCTAATCTAAGCATTCAAGGCACAATATGGTAATTATTAACTATTCTATGCTATTTTCTAGCATACTTCAAAGCAATCGTAAATTCTGCTAGTTGTGATTCTAATCGTGTGCTCTTATTCATGATTCTAAGCATGTACTCCTAAACACATTTCTAAGCATTCATAAAGAAATTAAACTCCTAAGCATGATTCTAATAAAGAAGAGATAGTGGACTTACCTTGACACGATTATCTATATTGCAAAACAAATAAGGGTTAGACAATTCATAAAACCCTAAACATCCTTCTAAGCATCAAAATAAATCCTAAACATAAATAAACCTAAACATGCTTAATTCTAAGTAAGAAAAATAAAGAAGAAAATATGAGGAGAAGAGAAAACTGCTCTAAGGACATACCCTTTTCGGGTTTAGAGCAATATAAAACGCCCAAAAAATATTAAACTAGAAAGGACTCATTAGAATTCTCACAAGTGTATCCTAGAGGGAGAGAGGATTTCTAGATATCTTGAGAAGTGTGTCCAAGGTGTGGTTATATAGGCTTTCCTTGGAGTGAAAAAGCGATAAATAAACAATGTAGTATTCGGATGAACAGTAACATGTGAACAATGGACTCGCCTTTTGGCCCTTCCTATTTTACAATTTTGTAATACAGTCCCTTCTAACTTTGTCCATTCAATTGCTAATAATTTTTTAAGTTCAACTCTGATTCATGATCTGTAAATTCTTATGAGAACTAGACATTCGTAGCTTTGCAAAGGTATATGACTCATCATCAGACTCCTCCCAGATTAATTTCTGCAATTTTTCAAAATCATGTATCAGTTTTCGAGACTTTTCACCAACTTCTTCTCACCCTTCTCTTCTTGATCTTCAAGGGCATTTCGATCATTTTTATTGTTCGACATTCATCTTCATTCCTTTGTCAAGCCTCAGAAATTCACAGTCTACAATAGTGACCATCAAAGCGAGGAAATGCGGGTTGTATATAATTATCTGAAGCCATGACTGCTCCTGTAATAAAAGTGACTCTCAAGCTCGCTTTTTCCCTCTTGTGGCTCCCTCATGTGGCCCTTATTCGCTATCCTTATTTCTTCATATCCTAAGAAATAAGTGCTTGAATGTCATCTTTTCAAATATATAACTTAGGGCATCAAAATTTGAAATCTCCTACGAACAACAAAGGCTTATTATGATGGACATATGTGCAGATCCTTAAAAACAAGGAAAATTGGATTGGTCAAGCCACTGCAAGATTATTAGAGGAATTGCCCAAGGCCTCCTATATCTTCATGAAGATTTTAGGCTTAAAATTACATCATGATCTCAAAGCTGGTAATATTTTGTTGGACGAGGATATGAATAAAAAAATAGCAGATTTTCGCATGGCAAGGATTTGTAGCTTGGATCAAAGTCAAGGAAATACAAACAGAATTGTTGGAACATATTAAAATTTAGCACAAAAACTTTTTTACTCTAGATATAATAGTTTCAACTGTTCCAACATGCAGTAGCAAATAATTTAGAATGCATCATTTGTTTAAGCTTCATATTACTTATTGTTATTAACGGGACTGTTAAAGACTCCTTTTATAATTTCATAATCTCATATTTTCACTTGATTGGTAAACTAATACTGCAAGAATAAAGTGGTTATGTGTCTCCAGAGTATGCAATGCATAGGCAATTCTTGGTTAAGGATGCATTTAGTTTTGGGGTCTTAATACTAGAGATGATATGCGACAAAAAGAACAATACTTCCTATCAATCTGATTTTGCTGAGGATCTCTTGAGCTATGTAAGCACAAATTTGAGATTTCTTTATTGTTGATCTCTATTTATCTTCACTTTTATCTCAAATTAGAAGAAGGTTTTAGTTTTTATTGAGCACAAGCTGATGATTTCACAGGCTTGGAGACGTTGGAGAGAAGGAACACCACTGGAGTTAATTGATCCAACTATAGGGCATTCTTATTTGAGAAATTAAGTAACCAGATGCATCCATATAGTCTTGTTGTGTGTTCAGGAAGACCTAGCGGACAGACCCTTGATGGCAATAGTAGTTCTCATGCTTAATAGCTTCTTTATTTCGCTACCATTACCAAAAAGACCAGCATTCTTTGCTCATAGCACAATAGGGCTGAGCATGCCAACCATGAATCAGGAGTCAAATAAATCTTCAAGTAAGTCCATGCCTTCATCTATGAATGATATGTCCATTACCGACTTGTACCCCCTTTAGCACAAAGGAGATCAATTGAACTTTAATACCTAATAATTTGGGAACTTTATTTTATATTTTATCATTCAATGCAAATACTACTTCAATCTGATTTATAAACAACCGATATAGAGAGTGCATTTGGTCCCACTGTGGCATAACAACTTTTTTGATTCTACGACTAGCAACAACAATTTTTGTATTTGGTAAACTTATCTAAAACTGATCATCCAAAAAGTTGTTGTTTCAATAATATATTTTTGTTTTGAATCACAAAAGTAGGTAGAGGGCAACTTTTGAAATCTAATTTTGAAAAGCTAAAATTTGGAAAGATTAAAGTATCAAAATTATCCCTCTTAAATAAGATAGATTCAAAAATACCCTTGAGTATTAAAATTTTAAATTAATTAATTAATTATAAAATTAAATTCATCTAAAATTAATTTTAAAAAATATTTTTCTGAGAAAGAAAAAAGGAGCTGCTGGAATAGATATGTTGCTGACCATCGATGTTATGGCACATCTGGCAACACCTCTACCGCTGTCAAGATCATCAACAACCACTCCCTCTATATTAGTTGACATCTCCACCATTTAAGCTGCCGATCAATGGGATTTGGATTTAAAGTTTTATTGTGGAAACTATAGTCATCGGATACTGTCGATCAGTTGATTGGTTGAGTGAACGCCAGAGACATTAAAATATACTTGAAGAGCTCTTGTTGGTGATCATGGTGGTGGTGGTATTGCTAGATGTACCAAGACACCGATGGTCGAGGATGGTGTTGGTTGCTTTCGAAAAGTGCTTTTGAATTTTTTTTATTTGTAATAATAAGATTAATAAGTATATTTATATTATTTTCTTTTAATTTATTCTAAATATATAAAAAGTTTTTAATTTTTAATATTGTAATTTCAAATTAAATTAAATATTAGTTTATTTATTTATTTTTTCACCACTCATGCCTATTTTAGTATTTATTTCAAAAATCACATTTTGAAATCAAAGTTTGCCAAACACATATTCATAGCTTTTAGATAACACAAAAATTTTAAAAATCAATTTTACCAAACACTCTTAACTTGTTCTCACAGTACAACTCACAACAGATTTTTCCTACAACAATCTCTCACAACACAACAATTCCAATCATAACCACAGTTTCTTATATCTTGTACTTGTGAATTGGACAAGATCATGCATGTGATAGTCTTTGAGTGTTGCAAATTAGGTCAACAACACTTAAAATTTAGCGAAAAACAAGCTTAAAGACAACTTCTATTTTTTAAAAATTTCAAGTTTCTAGCTCGGTAACTGAAACCTCATTGAGTGAAAATTGGACTTTATCTTCAAACTGTTCACTTCTGGATGCTCCTACTCCCAGTTAGCTTGCACAAAGAATGCATGTTTAATCGGTACTGGAATAGAAATAGAGCTGCTACTAAGCATGAGAACAACTGTAGTCATCATAGGTATATTGGTTGCATTTTCTTGAACACATAGTAATCCAATATGGATACATCTAATCATCTTACTACTGCTACCAACCCTTAAAGTGGGATCTACCACATTCAAAGTTGTCCTTTCATTCCAATTTTTCCATGCTTGCAAATATTCCACAAGGACAAAGAAAGACTTTAGGCCTTTTAATTTTTTTTTCTTTTTGCCATTTCATTGTGATCTGCAAGAAGAAAAAAATCTACTAACATAGGTTAATAGACCGTCTACTTCTTCTCCTTAAAAAAAACAACTATTTTTTTTACCAATGATGATTTCCAAGACTAATACACCGAAGCTGAAAACATCCAACTTGATTGAGAGGTTTCCATATCTCAAGTACTCTAGAGCCATATAGCCATTGGAAAAGGTCACTAGTTAGATTCCTTGGATGCAATGAAAACCAACCTATAAGTCCATATACGCAAATAAGTAACCATACTCTTAGTACAAGGTCTAATAAATCGATTCTAATATATATACTTACAAGGTCCCCACAATTCTATTTGTATCACCTTAAGTTTGATCCATTTCAAACAATTTTGCCATTCCAAAATCTAAAATTTTTGGAACCATATCCATATCTAAAAGGATATTGCTTGCCTTGAGGTCACGATGGATAACACGAAACTGAGAATCTTCATGAAGATAAAGAAGTCCTCGAGCTATGCCCCTATAATTTTGTATTGTGTTTCCCAATCAAGTAGTAAACATTTGATTAGATCTACAGACTCACAAAAGGCATTACCACATAAGGGTTATGCAATAGCATTAAAGTAAAAATTACAGAATAAGTTACAACATCGTTCAGCTATCATGTATTCACCTATGCAACGCTTTACCATATGAGTAAATTTCATGTATAAAGCGCTTGATTTTGAAAATTAAAAGAAAGCTAAAAGAAGAATTGACACCATACCAAATATGAAGTTATATAGGCTTGAATTAAGTACAAACTCGTATATAAGAAGTCTTTCCTTCCCTTTCAAACAGTAACCCAGAAGCCTAACCAAATTCCTATGTTGAAGTTTGGCCAATAAGATGACCTCATTTTTAAACTCTAGTTCTCCTTGTCCAAAATATGTAGATAGCCTCTTTACAGCTATATCGCTTCCATCAGGAAGCCTACCTTGTAGTCAGATGCGGATAAATGACAAATGTAAACAGAGTGGAATTTCGTCTGAAGGAATGAAATTTATTGATGTAGAATAGCTTATTTTATTGTCAAGGCTATTATAGTCTTTAGTCTTTATTTAATTAGGGTTTCATTTAATTTGGGAAATTATCATTTTAGGGATTTCGACTCAAAGAGGGATTTTGACTTATCTTAATTTACTCAAATTCCAATATATCTCGGCTAGTATAAATATAGGTTTTCATTATTTTTTTTTGTTAGACATTATTTAGACATTAATTATATGATATGTTAAAGAATTATTCAGATAGACTGTTGGTTGATCTGTGTGAGTGTGAGTATTAGGTTGGAGTTTGTTTGTTCTTGCTTTTGGTTTATTCTTATTATGGGTTCCCCATCAAATTGGTATTAGAGCTTAGCATCGCTCAACAAAATTCATCCTAAATTTCATAAACCCTAAACACAATCATTGTTCATCGCCAGAGTTATTGTTCATCATCGAACATCGATGCATCACCATCAACGAATATATCAAATCGCAAATCAGGCCATCCCTATCATTATTTCCTTTATCACCATCACCAGAATCCTATCGAAAACCCCTTAAAACGTCCAAAAATAGTTCGTCACCGTCATTATTTATCGTGGTCGATCGACGAGTGGCGTTGCACCTTCACCACCAGGTCATAGATTGGCCCCTCCTCGTCAACTTTCCCTCTTAGGTCGATCACTAATTCTTACCAAAAAGTCCCCCAAAAATCAAAATTCAGTTTGGAAGCCACCACACAAACCACGCGGCTTACACCACCCATCGGAAAAGCTTCAGCCGTTGTCGATCCACTGCCTGAAGGTTTGGCCGTCACCATCCGATCGTCAGAAACTGCCACCTGAGAGTGCTTTGGATGTTTGAGGTTAGCGACTTCTTTTTCACTTCTTAAAATTGGTTGATATTTTTGGTTAGGGGCTTTCAGGTCATTTGCTATTAAATCAAGCCTAATATTCTGGAAACCCACCCACTTTGCATAATTACACCATTGCCCAAATTTTTAAATTTGTAATTTACCCTTTTTATAGTTTTACCCCTGTATTCTTAATATTTACATGTTAGCCTATATAGTTTCATTATATTGCACTTTAGCCTATACACTTCCAGTTTTATAATTTAGCCTATATACTCTTGCTTTTAATTACAAGTTAGCCTTCATACTTCATTTTCTTCCAGTTTAACGCAAAAAAAATCATTACACATTTACTTTTCTTGTCTTTATTTGCATTGCAGCAACATCATATTTAATTTTATTGCTTATAGGAAATTTTAGTCTAAACTTAGCATAACCACCAAAAAAAGGGCAAACCCAAATCCCCCTCTTCAAAAACATATCCAACAACCTAATTTAAATACCATAAACAATAGGTTGAATGGATTAGAACTTAGGTTCACTCTTATGGAACAAATTGTAAATGATATTAGAGAGCAAGTTAATCCCAGAGATAACAACTTTGGATCATGTAATAGGTTTGATAAGGGTGGGAAGTCATAGGATGCACATCTAAACGACACCATGAGAAAGAATATGTTCATAATCCTTTGTTTGAAGATAATAGTGATGATAGAGACAGCCATAGAAGTGATAGGATCACTCTAGGTATGAATCACCTAACATCCCTAAGGGAGTCAAACATAATGTCCCTAAGTTTGATGGTAGGTTAGAACCCATTGTTTTCTTAGATTGGATAGATGCCATAGAGGAGTACTTTGCTTGGCATGGCATGGTAGATATCTATCGTGTTCGTTTTGCTTGACTTAAGTTAGTTGGTACTACTAAGATCTATTGTCAGCCTATAGAACATAGATTTTACCAACAACATCGTCGTCCTCTTACTTGGGAAGAACTAAAAATGGACCTTACACAAAAATATGTTCCTCAATCCTACAAAAAGCAACTCTACAGACAATTGCATAACCTTAGGCAAGGTTCTTCTAATGTCTTTGAGTACCAATCTAAGTTTGATAATCTTCACATTAGGTGTAACATTGAAGAATATGATGATGCCACAACATCTAGATTTATTAATGGACTTAGTTATGACATTCAACTTACTGTTGAGTTAAGCAATCCTGGTAGTTTAGAGGAAGCCTATAATAAAGCCTTGGATGCTGAATTCCATAATAAAGCTTGCAATACTAGGCAAACTTCTTTAGTGCATACCCCATCTCCTCAAATCAAAGCTTTCAATAGATACAACTTGAATCAATAGTCCTCCACTACTAGAGCTTCTAACTCATCAACTCCTAGTTACCTTACATCTAGTGCTTCAAATCCCAATGTCAATTCCCATTTTAATTTGAATAGTGAAAGATCAATAAGTGCTTCAAACTCATTCGCTAGTAACACCAACGATTCTCCAATTGTGTGTCACAATTGTTAGGGTAGAGGTCATGTGGCTGCCCTTTGTTCTAGTCCTACCATGACCATAGATTATGATTCTAGTGAACCAACCCATGAGAATCCTGAAAGAGAGGTCTTAGAACCATTAGAGGAGAATGAAGATTTAAGATTAGAAGACATTCAGGAAGAGGAGTTTGATGAACAATTTTCAGTTATGTGTTGTATTTTGTCCACTCTCGTAGTTTCTGATTCTTGGAATAGAACCAGTATTTTCAATACTTTAGTTCCCTTTAAGAATCAGTTGTACAAACTAGTGATAGATAGAGGTAGTACCTTGAATGTCATTTCTAAGACTACAATTGATAGGTTTAAACTCACTACAGAGCCTCACCCTAGTGCTTTTCAAGTAGCTTGGGTCAATAAAACAACCCTACCTGTCGCTCATAGATGTCTTATCCCTCTTAAGTTGTGTTTCTATAATGAAAACATCTATTGGGATGTCTTACCAATGGATGTAGCTCATATCCTCCTAGGTAAACCTTAACTTTATGACCATGATGTAATAAACTATGGGAAAGAGAATACCTATGTGTTTAATCATTGTGGTAAAACTATTATTTTGAAACCAGCCAAACCTACTGATACTTGTAAGGTTTCAACTAGGGTTAAAAAAGATAAGCCAACTCCAAAGCCTAGAGCTAATACTTTAGAACCTAAGAAACACAACTTGAATATTTTGGCTCCAACTCATTTTATGAAAGAAAGCCAAGAGTCTGGTGTTGTGCACACTTTGTTTCTAAAAGAGCAATCACCAGAGTCTAGTTTAGACTTTTTCCATTAGATAGGAGAACTTTTAGAAGAGTTTAGTGATGTAACATTTAAGGACTTACCAAACGAGCTATCGCCTATAAGAGACATTCAACATGCCATTGACTTAGTTACAGGTTCACAACTTTCTAACCTTCCACATTATAGAATGAACCTTACTAAAAGAGCTAAGTTGAATAGGCAAATAGAGGGTCTGCTAGAGAAAGATTTCATTCGTTATAGTCTTAGTCCTTGTGTAGTTCTAGTGTTATTCACCTTTAAGAAAGATGGATCTTGGAGAATCTGTGTGGAAAGTAGAGCCATAAAAAAAATCACCATTAAGTATAGGTTTCTTATACCTAGACTTGAGGATATGTTAGATGAACTAGCTAGTTCTACTTGGTTCTCCAATATAGATTTAAGGAGTGGTTATCAACAAATGAGGATTAGACCAGGTGATGAGTGGAAAACCACTTTTAAATACCCTGATGGATTATATGAGTGGTTAGTTATGCCTTTTAGCTTGTCTAATGCTCTTAGTACTTTTATGAGAGTCATGACCCATATGTTACGACCCTTTATAGGAAAATTTCTTGTAGTTTATTTTGATGACATTCTGATATATAGTAAGAGTGAGGAATCATTTAGAACACCTTAAGAAAGTTTTCTAAACCCTTAGGAATGAGAAAATGTACATCAATCTTAAGAAATGTTCTTTCATGCAGTCTCACGTCCTTTTCTTAGGATTCATAGTTTCTTCTGAGGGCATTAAAGTCGATCCAAGTAAGGTAAATGCTATTGTTAGCCCTAAGGCTACATGATAATTTTGATGATAACAATACACATTGATTAATTGAGATTTACTAACATGTTTATTTATGTGCAAGAGTAAGATCATTGAAATAATTATAAAATCAAGAAGAGGCTTATTAAAATGAAGTGTTGAAGCTAAGGAGAATACTACATGTTAAAGGCACCAAAGTTTAAGAACAATGATTGACTCAAGGAGTGTGACACATGAGCAATGTTCAATCAATTGGTCATATATATCTCTACAAATATCCAAATGACATGATCCTTGAGCCTTTGGAAAGCTTACTCAATTTATAACATTTCATATGTTTTAATGAAATTCAAATTTCAAGTGCAAGGTTGTCCAAATCATCATGCAAATTGAAAGACAAATGGAAGCAGCTGACATGAGCACTAAATACTCCTTTGGACATATATTGAGCTAGAAAAATCAAAATGACTTGATTATTACGGCATTGGAAATATGCCTTAATGAAGAACATTTCATATGTTTTGAAGAAATTCAAATTTCAAATGGAAGGCTGACATAATTGACATGCAATTTGGTGGACTGACACAGAGAAGAAAAATCAACTCACATGAGCATTGAATGGTTTTTTGGCCATATCTTAAGATAGAGATATCCAAATGCTTTGATTCTTAATGTTTTGGAAAGCTTAATCAAATATTCAGATCTTTTATGTTTTGAAGAAATTCAAATTTCAAATGAAAGGCTGACAGAATTATCATTCAATTTGGTGGACTGACACAAGAAAGAAAAATCAAGTCACATGAGCACCGAATGGTGTTTTGGCCATATCTTGAGCTACAGATATCCAAATGACTTGATTCTTGATGCGTTGGAAAGATTATTCAAACATGCAGATCTTTTATGTTTTACAGATTTTCAAATTTCAAACGAACATTGACAAAAATGGCAGACAAGATTACGGTTTTTATGGTGGGCAGAAAATTTGGAGATGGTGTCTTCACTTGATTAAGTTCATCTCATTTGCCTATAAAAGGAGCCATTCTCCCATGCATTCAAAAAGAGCAAGAGAAGCAGAATCTATCAAGCAAAAAAAACAAAAGAAATATCAAGTCTAGAGAGCTTTTATATTCTTTATCTACTCTTTGAAGAGAGTTGTACTTTTGTTGTAAAAATTTTCTTTGTTCTTGTATTGTGGTGAGAGTGAGATCTTCTTGTAAAGGATAAAAGTTATCCTTGAGAGAACTCTTTCCTTGGTGAGGTTGTTCATCAAGAAGAACTCTTGGTGTGGTGTTATCAAGAGTTGAAGGAAGTTGCCTTGGTGAGGTTGTTCATCAAGAAGAACTCTTGGTGTGGTGTTATCAAGAGTTGAAGGAAGTTGCCTTGGTGAGGTTGTTCATCAAGAAGAACTCTTGGTGTGGTGTTATCAAGGGTTGAAGGAAAGTTGCCTTGGTGAGGTTGTTCATCAAGAAGAACTCTTGGTGTGGTGTTATCAAGAGTTGAAGGAAGTTGCCTTGGTGAGGTTGTTCATCAAGAAGAACTCTTGGTGTGGTGTTATCAAGAGTTGAAGGAAGTTGCCTTGGTGAGGTTGTTCATCAAGAAGAACTCTTGGTGTGGTGTTATCAAGAGTTGAAGAAAGTTGCCTTGGTGAGGTTGTTCATCAAGAAGAACTCTTGGTGTGGTGTTATCAAGAGTTGAAGGAAGTTGCCTTGGTGAGGTTGTTCATCAAGAAGAAAAAGTCTTGGTGAGGTTGTTCATCAAGCAAGTTGTAAAGATTTCTACAACTTAGTGGAAAGCTTAGCTCGTGGAGCTAGGAGCCCGTGGACGTAGGCAAGGTTTGCCGAACCACGTAAATTGAGTTTGCACTCTCTCTATCCCTATACTCTTTACATTTACTTGCACTTGTGATTGTTCATTATTATTATTCTCTTGATTACATATTTAATTTTCATCTTTCTTCACCTTCATTCTCAAAGAAAGAGTAAACTAATTTTGATCTTTCAAGAAAAGTTTTACAAATCCGTTTTGATAAATAAAAACCCAATTCACCCCCCCTCTTGGGTTGCCATACCTGGGTCAACAGCTATATGACCTTTTGTGACTCTGGTATTAAATTCATTTGCTTTTTCATTAATGCATTCCCAAAAGAGTTCATAAGATGAGCTTTGCAGGTGAACAATTGGTTTCCCAGGGACTTCTATACCTTAAATAGAGGATGAGAGTCTCGAGCTTAACTCGATTCTTTTGGGAGCCATATTGAAAAAAGCCAAACCAAGTTGATGTTTGAATGGCTTTTGACCGTCAGTTTAAAGGAAAGTGAGTCATTTCAATATTTCGAGGCAAAAGGTACACTATGACTTGCTTCCAAATTTATTGACATCTATGATTCTTTGTTCTAAAGTTTTAGTTAACTCAACGGAGGAGTATTATCTTTTATTAGTGAGCAATCATGAAGAAACCTCAAGAAAAAAAGGTTGATACAATGTAGTTCAAATGGAGAGACTATCAATGGTAGAGAGACTCAAATATAATCTTTGTACTTATGATAGGCGTTGTTGATTTTTTCATCTAATGTAAACTTTTATCATGTGAAAAAGCCAATACCTTGGAGCTTGTCTAGGACAGATTATAGAGGCATGTGCTTTGATTGACAAGAAAGGACCTAGTTAAATAGAAATAACCTTGCACCACTGTAGAATGAAACGCGTCCGAGTTATAAGTTAACAAAACAGCTATTGCGTTCCGATTACAACTAAAGCCCTTCCAGATTCTTGCACCATTCTTTTCAAAGAAGGATCCAAGCCCACTAGAGAAGCACAGCTTGAGGATTGATGAATCCTGATGGCCCATCCTTAAGCACCCTGAGGACTTAAACCAATCGCAAGAAGTAGGCAATCAACAATTGTTTTTTGTAAAATAAATTAGAAAAAGAAAAGAAAAGAAGGAATAATGATCAATTTTATTGTCTGAGGAGATTCCTTTCGTAGACCATAAAATTTGAATTCTATCTTTGCCAGTCATTTGTTTTTATATTATTTTGACTTTTGTTTGCTATGTTGTCTCTTTTACATTTGTTTCATTTCTTTTGCATTTTTTTGGTCTTTATCATGAAATAAAAGTGCTGTCCCTAAATTGTGATTAATGAAAATCTTTTTGCAGGTTTAATAAAATGGACATAACTCTCAAACTATAAATCAAAATGAAGAGATTCTTGGACTTGAAGCAACATGACTCAATTCTACACAAAGTTGAAGAACAATCAAAAGCCCATATCCAACATTTGATGGGCCGAAATTGAGACAAAACTAAACTGAACTATAGTTGTTGCTCACTTCCTCAAAATGCTGTGTTTAAAATTTATAAAGTACGGATGACTAGACTTTGTGCGTTGATGCTCCTAAATGTGCCTGCTGATATCCGATGGCTTATCGAAGCCAAGGTGAGATTGTCCGGTGAGCCGGACATTATCTCGCAAAATACATGCCTGGTCTAGGAAAAAGCTACTACGCCAAGAGCGAAGAGCGAAAAGGTTTACAAGTATGTTATAAATGTGCTAGAATGGGATTGTAACCAACTTTTCTTTCTTGAGGTTTTGCGTCCAGGATAGAGAAGATACCTTTCATTTATTAAGAAATGGTTTGTATCATGAGTCGCTGGATAATGTTTTGTTAACTCTCGAGTCACATTCCTGTGGACTTGTTCAGCGTGAATTGCTTAATCTATGGACACAATTTTGTGATGAATTGCAATGTTATAGTCTATGGAATCTGACTAAAAACGACCTGTTTCCCAGTTTATAAGAAAACTGGATGGGAAGCAAATCCCCGACTCATAGAAGGCGTTTCAGCCGTTACTGGACGTAAAACCAGAGGAAGATTGAGCCACAATCACAACTACTTGTATATTTGAATGTGTGTTGTTGTTGTCGAATTTTATTTCTTTCTTGTTTCGTTTGATCTGTTTATCAATGTTGTTTTTGTGTTGTTGTTGTTTGTTGATTTTGTTTGTTTTAATTTCAAGTTTTCTTTTTGGCAAACCATATGACTACCGCCATGATATAAGCCACGTGGAAGACAAGTGTGGAGGTTTTTGTCACCCCCAGAAGTGTATCTCTATTTTTATGCTTCACGTGGGAGACAAGTGTGGGGGTTTTGTCAACCCCCGCCGAAAGTGTATCTCCATTTTCCATGCTTCACGTGGGAGACAAGTGTGTAGGTTTTGTTAAACCTCGCCGAAAGCATATCTCATTTTTTCAAATCTTGGGGCGATAAATCTGCATCGAGCAACCCCCACCGAAAGTATGTCCCCATGTGTCAAAATTAGAGAGTTTTATGGGTGTATATATACATTCTGCATATTTTCATATGTCAGTCCATAACTTGTCTTGCAATTGAAAAGCATAATATCTAACGTGTCTTACACAAGATTAGAGCACTTATAGAAATGGAGAAAACACCAATTCGGCGATTCCGCAATATATGTGTATTTTGCGGATCGCAATTTGGTAAAGATGGAGAGTTTACCACAGCAGCTCTTGATCCTGGTAGGACATTAGCTGCGAGGGGTATTCATTTGATTTATGGAGGGGGTAGTCTTGGGTTAATGGGGTGTGTGTCGACAGCTGCATCCCTAGGAGGAAGCAAAGTTCTCGGCATTATCCCTAAACCATTAGCTGTACGAGATATCGTAGGCAACACCATGGGGGAATAGTTACAGGTTTCTAGTATGCATGAGCGTATTGCACATATGATCATTAAATCTGATGCATTTATAGCTTTGCCCGGTGGTAGTGGTACATTAGAGGAGATATTTCAAATCACCTCTTGGGCACAGCTAAACATCCATAAAAAACCCATTGGTTTTTTAAATGTCAATAACTTTTTTGATGGTTTGTTTTCTTTTCTTGATCAAGCTGTAGAAAAAAATTTTATCTCACCATCAGCGAGGCAAATCCTTGTTACAGCTTCAACGGCAGGGGAGTTAATTGACAAACTACAAGAATTCGTCTATTCGCATGATCCAACAACAGCTCGGATTGATTGGTTTGGAGAAGGCAATAAGAGGCGTAAACTGGATTTAACCCTCCATCTGTAATCTCTATTTGCTGGTTTGCTTCGTTTTTGTTTGCTTTCTTTTTAGTGTGTTTATTTGAGATTTTTCATGTCGTTTCTTTTGAGATTTTTCAGTTTATTTCTTTCGTCCCAGGTAATATTTTCTAATCTCGGTTTTTAGAGTGGTGGCTTAAAAAGTTCAAGTTCTCTTAAAACGCATTCTGGATCTCTTCAATCCATAATGGCTGAATAAGGAGGCTAACTTCTAAACTTTTTAGACCCATTCTAACTGACTTGTTTGTGTTTGCTGATTTTTTGGACTTTATTATTTTCTCAGTAAGTTTAATTTTATGTAATTTCGAGTTGTTGTGTGTTTTTTGTCTTTATCAGTTTCGATTCGAAAAAAAAAAAACATTGTGGAAAAACCTGAGAATGGCAGAATATGGGGTTTTCTTAAATCTTGAAACGCATTCTCTCTCAATAAATCTGTAGTTTGTTTATTTCATGTTGTTTGAAGTGTCTTGTTTCTTGTTTTGTTCTTTCATAATAAGGTATATAGGCTAGAAACCTTAAGTCTGTGGGCTACTGGTCCTAAGGATTGTTGAAATATACAATCTTGACTCAGGTGTAACAACGCCACGTACCTCTTTTCTTGCATTTTGTGGGTCGATGATAAGATAATGAATGAATTAAGAATAACTCTTGGAAAATAATAAATGATGCATGGATCTGTGTGCTTGAAATGTTTATTGGTTTTCGCTTTGCTTTTGATTCCTTGCGCAACATTGAGCACTGAGCGATTATCACTGAGTTATTTGTTCACTTAGAGAAAGTTTATGTAATTTAAATGTTTCTTCAATTTCAATGAATTCTAGAACTTGTTTGATGGTCACTCAAGGCGAAATCCTAGGCTGTGCAACATTGGGGAAATGATTTAGGCCATCTTTGGACCGTTTGAGCCTTAATAGCCAACCTTGCCAGAAATTGATCCCTAGTTACCCCTTTGAGCCTCTGTAATCCTTTTTCTTTGTTAACTCACTAAAAGATTTCCTAACCTAAAATGATTTTGTTCCAAACAGTTAATCCCTTACCTATGAGCATGTAGATCTTTCACATTTAAATTCTGAGCTATGTTCTGGTTTTGGGAAGTTAGAGGAGGTTGGGATGTGTCATGAGTAATGCAAGTGAGTTCTATTATGTTTATAAAAAAAAAAGAAAAAAAAGAAAAAAAAAGCCAATCTGTACTTATCGTCCACGTACTTACACATTGAGGACAATGTGTTGTTTAAGTGTGGGGGAGGGGAAGTGTAATAAAAAAAAAGAAAAAAAAGAACAAAAGAAAAAGAATAAGAGATCTATACCCTTAAGTGTTCTTAAAAAGAATGAAACAACAAAGTGTGGGGGTGTAGTTTTCTTTTGTTTTCTGCAAAAAAAAAAAAAGATTGAGTGTTCTTAATAAGTTTGGGGGAGTAACCTGGTGAATTGAAATGAAGTTGTGTTATAGGGTTGAGCTCTACATAGTCTTGAATGATTTATGTGTTTGTGGGTGATTTGAGCCAAATTATTATCCTTTATCATACCTTCACCCAAGCCAAACGTTACAAGCTTATAAAGTCCTACTTGATCCTCGGTGTTGTGCATGTCTACATTAGTGGAGAGTGACTTGAAAAGCAGGCCTATGGAGTTCATTGATACACACATCTTTAATATTAGATATGATTCATTTTTATGCATAAACTCATCCGGGTTACAAGTGATTAGGTGAGAATGGCTCTACACACACACACACTTGAGGATTTGAAGTGAAGCGAAACTAATCTTTGAGATGAAATTCTTGATCAAGTGCATTATTTTGAAGTTTTCCTTGGGTTATAATTAAGTACAATCTTTGAGGCCTATTTGCAAGATTAAGCATTGGTGTGTTTTAATTTTTTGTTGATTCTGTTTCGGTTTAGTTTTATTTCATATTGTCGTAGTTGCTCGGGACTAGCAAAGTCTAAGTGTGGGGGAATTTGATAAGTGTCTATTTATATATCATTTTCATATCAATTCGTCCATGTTTCTTTGCTATATTCCTTGGTAATTTTATGTTTTTGTGTGGTTTTGATGTTTGTAGGAGTTTTGGAGCAACTTGCACAAAAATGGAGTAAAACCCTTAATTTTCACCTCTGCTAGTCAACCATCTTCTCGGATTTAATTGTATTGATATACAATGAACCCGATGACATATCATATACCGTTGAACAGCTCTCGAAGTCTACTTTTTGGAGAAATTTACGGTTTATGAATCCATTCAGTGTACCGAAAGTTGTAATCAAAACAGTGTGAAAAGTGTAGAAATGTAATTCCACACATCAATGTAGCATGTATAATACGGGACACTGTAGCACGTTACTGTAGCAGAGTATTTAAACACATTTTAGGGTTTTATTTTCATAACTTGAAGAGGGGAAAACGTGGGAGGAGGCTGCATTTCTGGATTTCTCTCATCCCTTGGAGTTCTTGTAGGAGAAAGAAGATTTTGAAAGAGGAGGAACTACAATTCCAAGAAGATTCATCTACAAAAGAAGATTTTCAAAGAATTTGCTAAGTTCTTTCTTTCCTTTTCAATTCTGGAATTTCTCTGTATTGTATTTGTTATTCTGATTGAATATGTGTAACTAAATCTGAATTGGTTGAGGGTGATTTCCAAGCCCTTGATATGGATTTTGTGAGTTGATTGTGTAAGAAATTGTTATCCAATTCTCTAATTGAAGTTGCTTGTATTTTCCCATGTTTAATGCTTATGATTGCTTGTTGGATTGTCTTTGGGTGCCAACTGAATATAATCTGGATATTGTCTATTGCTAGACTAGAAATCTTGATCCGTAATTGTCTTGAATTTCTAATCATTAGTAGCAAATTGTGATCAGAGATTGCAATTGGAGAATATAACCTAAGTTAAATAATCCGAGCTTGTGTGTTTATTGCTTAGATCAACCTATCTTTCTTATCGTAATGCATCCATTGAATTAATTTTAGAGAGCTTGTTCTAGGTTGTTTAATGGATAGAGATTAAATAAAGAGCTTGTTTTATTTAACAACAAAGTAAGGAAAGATTGGGGTAACAGAGCTTGTTGTTATCTACGGTTGATAATTTCATGGTGTAATTGGATGACAATTCTACGATTAATTCATAAATCCATATCTTGTGGTAGAGAATGATCCTTTAACCAAGTGTCTCTCATTGATTTTTCACTCCATTTTACTTTGTGTTGTGTTATTGTGCATTTACATTAATATTTCATTTAGTTAATCCATAAACAAAACCCCCCCATTTATTCTGTTGTTGCTGTAAAAAACAAATTTAATTAGAATCAATCCTCGTGGGAACGTTATCTTACTCCTCACTTTATTACTTGTGCGACTAGTATACTTGCTAGTTTCGAACGCATCAATTTTTTGGCGCCGTTGCCGGGGATTGATTTTCTAATCGATTTGTTATTTTGTTTTCATTGTTGATTCATATTTTTCTTTGTTTTTCTTTTCTGATTGTTTGTGTTTAGACAACATGGCAGTAAACTTCTATCAATTCAGTAGCGGATTTGAGCCACAAGTACCATGGAGAGTAAATGAGGTAAGCACTCCGAACATTGAACAACAACGTTCTGAGCTAACCTCTCTTGTGGAAAACATGGCTGTAGGAGATATGCAAAAATCTTATGAATGTGGGATATATTCTACGATGGAGCATCCAATCGACATGTATCCAACTTTACAAGAAGAATATATGGAACAAGCCAATGCCATGGGTGGATTTTCAAGACAAACGAGGCAATGGTATGATCATTTCTCTAGCACTTACAATGCTGGATGGGAAGATCAACATAATTTCAGTTACTGGAATCATCAACCAATCACTCCAATGTGATACCAAATCGGCCACAAGGTTTCAATCAACCTAGAGTGCAGCAACCTTTTCAAATGCAACCACCACCAATGCCACATCCAGCACCGCAACCAGCTTCACATAACTCAGGTATGTCTCTCGAAGATATTGTTAATGCACTTGCCACTAACACAATGCAATTCCAGCAGGAAACTCAAGTATCCAAAACCTTGCAAATCAAATGGGACAATTGGCTACTAGCATGAGCAAATTCGAGGGCCAATGCTCAGAAAAATTATCTTCTCAAACGGTGATCAATCCAAGAGAGAATGCTTGTATGATAACTTTGCGAAGTGGAGAGCAAATTCGAAATGGGGAGCAAATGGAAACTGGGGCAAGTATCCAAAACCTGACAAAGAAATCACAAACTGATGAAGGAGATGACACCACTTCCACCATGAACAACACATCATCTTCTAAGGTAGATCTTAAAACTCAAATTCCTTCTTATGTTACTCCTCCATCATTTCCTAGCAGATTTGCAAAATCAAAGAAGGAGGAACACGAACAAAAAATTCTGGAAATTTCTCACAAAATCGAGGTAAATATACCACTTCTGGATGCTATTGAGCAAGTACCTCGTTGTACAAAATTTCTCAAGGAGTTATGCACCAACAAGAGAAAGTTGAAGGGAAATGAGAAAGTAAGTGTGGGTGAAAATGTTTCACAGCTGTTATTGCAAAGAACAAATTCCTCCGAAATGCAAAGATTCCAGGTACGTTGCACCATTCCATGCACCATTGGTGTAATACCAAGTTTTGAAAGATCTATGTTAGATTTTAGGAGCATCTATTAATGTCATGCCATCGTCTATTAGCTTCTGATCTTTGACCTTTTGTGAAAACTGAGTATTACCATTCAGTTTGTTGATCATTTTAATGCATTCACAAAAGAGTTGTGGAAGAGTGTCCTTGTGCAGGGTGAATCATTGTTTTCCTATCAGACTTCTATGTCCTTAAAATAGAGGATGAGATATCTCCTAATCCAACTCCGATTCTTTTAGGGAGACCATCCTTGAAAAATGCTAGAACCAAGATTGATGTTCATGATGACACTTTCACCATAGAGTTTGATGGCAAAGTGATCCATTTCAATATTTTCGAGGCAATAAGGATGATTTGACTGTTTTTGGTAACTCTTTTGATTCATGTCTACTTAACTTAAAATCTGTTTTGAGTAGTTGTGAAGAAAAAGGACTTGTGCTTAATTGAAAAAAAATGTCATTTCATGGGGTCTTCTAGGATTGTTTTGGGACACATTGTTTCAAAAAGAGGAATGGAGGTTGATAAGGCTAAAATCGAGTTGATCTCTAAATTACCTACACCTAAAACG
Source organism: Boswellia sacra (assembly GCA_013180625.2). Classification (NCBI taxonomy): domain Eukaryota; kingdom Viridiplantae; phylum Streptophyta; class Magnoliopsida; order Sapindales; family Burseraceae; genus Boswellia; species Boswellia sacra. The sequence continues at coordinate 95,624 of SNVD02008814.1, read as the reverse complement.
ATAAAAGATGTCCGATTTTTTCTAGGGCATGCTGATTTTTATAGGAGGTTTGTACAAAATCTTCTTCTATATCTAACCATTGTGTAACCTCTTATTAAAAGATGATGAATTTGTATTGTCTCAAGCTTGTGAGGAAGCATTTCAGATACTAATTGCCAAACTCACCGCTGCTCCTATTATCTAGTCACCTGATTGGAACCTTCCATTTGAGATTATGTGTGATGCCAGTAACTATGCTATAGGAGAAGTCCTTGGTCAAAGAAGGGAGGGCAAACCCTTTGTTGTTCACTATGCTAGTAGGACCTTGAATGCTGCTCAAATGAATTATTCTACTACTGAAAAGGAACTATTAGCTGTTGTTTTTGCCTTAAACAAATTTTGTTCTTATTTAATTGGTTCACCCATTACTGTGTTTACTAATCATGCAGCTTTTAAGTACCTTTTTTCTAAGAAGGATGCTAAGGCCCGTCTAATTAGGTGGATTCTTCTTTTGCAGGAATTTGATCTAACCATTAAGGACAAGTAGGGTATCAAAAACATTGTAGTAGATCATTTATCTCGTCTTGAGTTCCATGATTCCACTAATGTCCAACCTATTCAAGATGATTTCCCTGATGAACATCTTTTCACTGTAAGCCAATTACCTTGGTATGCACATATTGTAAATTACTTGGTTTGCGGAGAAGTTCCATCTAACTGGAGTGTACAAGATAAGCGTAAGTTCTTGGTTGAGATTCGTAATTTTTATTGGGATGATCCTTATCTTTTCAAATATTGTGCTGACCAAATTATGCGACGTTGCATTCTTGACAGTGAAATTGCTAGTGTCTTAAACTTTTGCCATAGCGCTGCTTGTGGTGGTCATTTCTCAATAAAAAAGACTACTGCAAAAATTTTACAGCGTGGACTCTACGGGCCCACTTTGTTTAAAGATACTAATAATTTTTGTCGTTCGTGTGAAAGATGTCAAAAGTTGGGGGCTTTATCTCACCATCATATGATGCCTCTTAACCCTTCTTGTTATTGAGATATTTGACTGTTGGGGTATTGACTTTATGGGACTTTTTTCTGCATCTTTTGGTTATCTTTACATTCTTCTAGCTGTTGATTATGTGTCCAAATGGGTGGAGGTTGTGGCTTGTTATACTAACGATAACACAACCTTAGTAAAGTTCTCAAAAGAAAACTTATTGTCTAGGTATGGTACGCCATGTGTCAGCATCAGTGACCAAGGGACACATTTCTATAACTGTTCTTTTGAAGCTTTGATGCGCAGTTATGGTGTTCTTCATACCATTCCTACCGCATACCATCCACAGACAAATGGTTAAGCTTAGCTTGCAAATAGGGAGGTCAAGCAGATTCTAGAAAAGACTGTTAACCCGAATCATAAAGACTGGTCTTTACACCTTTCTGATGCACTATGGGCATACTACACTGCTTACAAAACTATTCTAGGAATGTCTCCATGTCGCCTTGTCTATGGGAAAGCTTGTTATTTACCTGTTGAGCTAGAACATAAAGCTTATTGGGCTGTCAAAGCCTTTAACTTTGATTTGAGTGTTGCAGGTCTTCAAAGAAAGTTACAATTGTCAGAAATAGACGAATTATAGAATGATGCCTATGGCAACTCCAAGATCTACAAAGCTAAGATGAAAGCGGCTCATGACAAGCAAATCTTGAGGAAAAACTTTGAGCTAAATCAACGGGTATATCTTTATGATTCTCGATTGCATTTAGACCCTAGAAAGTTGAGATCTCGATGGACTGGGCCATTCGTGGTAAAGCACGTTTTTCTTAATGGAGCGGTAGAGATTGAGGACCTCACAGATGGGCAAATTTTCAAAGTTAATGTGCAACGGTCAAAAAATTATGTGGAAAGGGAAAGCCAATTTATGTATCTGAGGAGATCTCTCTTGTGCCTCCTGTCTATCATAATTAATCAGGTTCTATCTGTCTCATCTATCTGTACCATATCTTGACTTTGTTTTTGCTTTTATTATTTGGGCGTCTTGCTTTTATTATCTGCCTATACCATATCTTAACTTTGTCTTTGTTTTTATTATCTGTCTATACCATATTTTTGACTTTATTTTTTGTTTTTGCTTTTATTTTCTTTTACGTGTTTTTATTTTATTTTTCGATCAAGTGATGGATACGGTACTCCGTGACTATTTAAGTCGGTTTTCTAGTTCCTTAAAAATTATAACCTAAACAAAAATCATGATTCATCTTTTCTCTTTCAATATGGATACGATTCTTTCAAACCTTCGTAAACATTTTTCTTTTCTTCCTCCAAATGCATTACTCAAAATTTACAAAGCACGGTTTGCAAGGCTAAAATTGCTAATGCTCATAGGTTTACCTGTTGATCTACGATGGTTAATTGAAGCCAAAGTTCGATTATCTGATGAATGTTCAAAAGCCTTTGTTTCCTTTATGCCTGGTTTGGGTAAAAGCTCTTATGCGAAAAAGCAGAGAGCAAATAAATTATAAGTTTGTCACAAATGTGCACCATGGACCTGTAACAAGCAATGTCGCTCTTTAGGATTTGTGTCTGTAAATGAAGAAGATAAGATTCAGTTCATTAAGGATGGACTGAGTAAGGAGTCTCTAGATAATATCTTGTTGACTCTTGAGATGCATCCTTGTGGACTTGTGCACTGAGAGATTTTAAGATTATGGACACAATTTCGAGATGAGCAGGAATGCTATAGTCTCGGAATCTGACTCAAAACGACCTTGTTTGCCAATTTATAAGAAAATTGGATGGGAAGCATATCCCCAACTCATAGAAAGTGTTTCAGCCATTACTGGATGTAAAACTAGAGGAAGATATGAGCCACAATCACAACTACTTGTACATATGCATGCTTGCTGCTATTTTTGAATTCCTATTTTTATTTTATTTGTTTTTATTTTCAACATTTTTCAGACAAACAGTTGAGTTACCTATATAGATGTCATTATTGTAATACCTTTTTGCATTCTATAAATACATCTCATGTTCTTCATTTGCATATACATAGTTAGTGAATTGTATTAAAATAGAGGGAACCTCAGCTCATCGATTCCAAAATATATGTGTATTTAGTGGATCTCAGCCTAGTAAAAGTATAGCTTTTGCAGAAGCAGCTCACGATCTTGGTAGGGTTCTAGCTGAAAGAAAACTTCATTTAGTTTATGGGGGAGGTAACCTTGGGTTAATGGGGTGTGTGTGAACAACTGCTTACGTAGGAGGAAGTCAAGTTTTAGGCATTATCCCTAAAGCTTTAGTTAACATCGTTGGGAGAATAGTTGGGAAGGAATTACAGGTCTCATCCATGCATGAACACATAGCTTATATGATTCAAAATGTAGATACCTTTATTGCTTTATCAGGAGGTTTTGGAACAATGGAAGAAATCTTTCAAGTTGTCTCTTGGGCCCAACTCAATATCCACCAGAAACCCATAGGTTTGTTGAATATCAATAATTTATTTGATTGTTTATTATGTTTTGTTAATCAAGCTGTGGAGCAAAGCTTTATCTCACAATCAGCACAACGGATCCTTATTTTTGCCTTAACTGCTGATGAACTAATTGATAAATTGCAAGCTTTTGTTAATGAACCTAACCCTGCAGCATCTTAAATTGACTGGTCAGTGGGAATGAGCAAGAAGCGCAAATTGGAGCTGACGCTTTGTTTGTAACTTTTCTTACTTTTGGCTTTGTTCACAACATTTTATTTTTGGTTAAGTGTTTTTTAGGTTTGTTTCTTTTGAATAACTGAAGCTTCAGTGATGTCTCCTATACTTTCTCTTTCTACATTTAAACATTGAGGACAATGTTTCGATCTGGTTGGGGGTACATAGTTGGCATATGCTATGTTTTGCATTGCATTTAAAAAAAAATGTTAACAAAGCCAACCAACAAATCTATTAGTTTGATAATGACAGAGTAAAGAGTTCATTGTCTCTTAAGATGCATTCTGAATCTATTAGATCAAGAATAGCAGAGTAGGGAATACATTTTTTACCTTTTGAAATGCATTCTTACTAGTTGATTTGTTTTTATTTTTTATTTTTGAGTTGTATTTCACACACAGCTATTTATTGCACGTGTTCTCGGTAATTCTTATGTAAATGGGTTTGTTTTTCTATCTAGGTATGATTTCAAAATTATTGGTTTGAGTCACCTTTTCTATTTAGGTTATTAAAGAATATTTTCTGAAATTATTTTGAGCACAATGATAAGCCTTGTGGTAAGATGGATGATTCGACGTATATAGCCAAGAGAATTCCTATGTTTTAGTTTACATTTTTCTAATCTCACACATCTTTTGTGAGTGAGTGGAGAGGTTGAGAAAATAGCTTACGAACTTTCATTGATCCTTTGAATTGATTAATCTTTGTTTAGAATGTCATTACTCAGATTGAGGGATTATTTGATTGTTTAGCTAAAGGATGATTCAAGATGAAATTTCAATTCTTGTAAAAAAAAAAAAAAACAAAGACCAAAAAAAGAGAGAGTAAAAAAAAGAGTCAGTTTAGTTCAATAATGTCTTCATTCAATTTTAGAAGACAAAAGTTTTATGAAGCAGTCTTTCTCACGAAGCTTTATTTTTTTTTTTTTGTTCACTCAAGATAAATGAAGTCCTAAAGTTGGCATGTTGCAAGAATGATTTGATTTTAAATATTTGATTTTCCTATCTTTGGATCAATGTTAGTTTGTCTGTCTGTCCTTAAATGTGACCTTTTCTTCAGTGCTTATCTGTTTTGCAACTTCATGAGAAAAATCTTAGCCTTTTTAAACAGTTATTCACCTGTGAGGATATGGAGTTGAGGCTTTTACATGGAGTAATTTTTAAGGCTATATATGTTGTGGTTCGTGGTAGGAAGGTTTTGGCTTGGCTCATATGTGCTCAGTTTTGGAAGTTATGATTGAAATAACTTTTATAGCAATTGTGATCTTGAATTGACTTTTTGTTTGGAATGCTGAAGTAGTTCTTCATATTTCATTTACGCTTGAATTGCTAGGGACTAGCAATAAGCTGGCAGGGGATTGTAATAAACGCATGAAAATACATTCTTAAGCATAAATAATTAACGCTAATTGATGAATATTGTAAAACTTTTATGATATTTTAGCAAAATTATTTTGCTTATGCCTCTTTTATATTTGTTTCATTTCTTTTGCATTTTTTTTGGTCTTTATCTTGAAATAAAAGTGCTGTCCCTAAATTGTGATTAATTGAAATCTTTTTGTAGGTTTAATAAAATGGACATAACTCTCAAACTATAAATCAAAATGAAGAGATTCTTGGACTTGGAGCAACATGACTCAATTCTACACAAAGTTGAAGAACAATCAAAAGCCCATATCCAACATTTGATGGGCCGAAATTGAGACAAAACAAAACTGAACTATAGTTGTTGCTCAGCCCGACCCATGTTTAGTATTTTGACCATATCTCAGAGAAGACTTGTCTAAATTGCATGAATCTGGTGGCCATGGAAAGATGAGACAAAAAACTACAACTTTCATGTTTTCCACAAAGCCTAATTCAACGTTTTGTTAGTTAAAAATGTACTGCAAGTTGATGGAAGGTTTGGTGGCCGAAAATGTGAAAGATTGGTTTATATTAAAATTGTTCCATTTAATCACCTATTTAAGGACAACTTGAGGAGTTGAATAGGAGTGGAGAAAAATCATTGAATTCCATTATGTCATTGTATATTAGAATTCTCTCTTGTATTTTCTCTTTAGAAATGATGGGAATGAATTGTAAGTTAGGCTAGAACTCTTGGTAAGGTTAGAGATGAACTTGTATGTGTAGTTTAATCTATTTCTCTACTTTGATTCTTCCTCAAGGGCTATAAAGTTTGTATGTTTGTTTATGTGTTAAACTCTTTCTTATCTTGTGACTTGTCTTTAATCCAGAAATTATAATTCGCAATTTCATATAAATTCAGTCATGCTTTCTTTATGTGATTCGTGTTGAATTATAATTGTTACTGGTAGTTTCGTTTTATGAGTTAATCTTTTACTGCAATATTGTCAATAGATATGTTGTCGCTCTTGGATAACTAGTAAGGATGAACGTTGTTGGTAAATATTGCTTGTAAAGAGTTTATGCATATCAAATACATGTGTTTATCAATTTTGCTTTGGGTTAATCACACAGACACCCCCTAGGTTTTGGCTTAATTTCGTCGATATTCACTGTTTGTCACTTTTCATCATCGAGCACATCTGACATTTTCAAAATTCATCATTGAGACCCCTTCCGTCAGATTTTCCGTTAAATGACGTCATATTCCATCCAATATAAGTTATTTTACCTAAATACCCTTAACTATAGATTCGTTGACATTTTCAAAATTATCCATTTTAAGTTTTTTTACCTAAATACCCCTAAGAAAAGAAAATTAGTTGAAGGAAATGCAATGGAGGGATTCGAACCCCAGACTCCAACCTATCACAAACACTTCTAACCACTAGGCCAAACAATTTTTTTAGCACTAAAAGAACAAAAATATATTTAAATAATAGAGTTTCTTCTTATACTTTATTAATTTATTTTTGTTTATGGTGAGTAGAGAAACCATAAATTTATTAATTTGTTTTATTTAATTTTTATTTAATCTAAATGTATTAATTTATTTTTGTTTCATAGTTATTTTAATCTATTTTAATTTTTACTTTAAGTTATTAATTCTTACTAATAAATTTATCAATTTATTTTAAAAAATTGATTAAAACTTATAATTAATTTTAATCATTTATAAATTGAATAAGAGGAACAATAAATTTATCAATTTATTTTTGTTTAATTTTTTAATCTAAATTTTTTAATTTATTTTTCTTTAATTTCTATTTTAATATAAATTTATTAATTTATTTTCTGATATTTAATTTAATATATTTTTATTTATTAATTCTTATTAAAAATTTATTCATTTATTTTTTGATATTTATTTTAATATTTTAATTTATTAATTCTTATTAATAAATTTATTAATTGATTTTAATAAATTAATTAAAATTTATAATTAATTTTAATCAATTATAAATCGAATAAGAGGAATTGTAGATTTATTAATTTATTTTTTCAATTTTTATTTTAATTTATTAATTCTTATTAATAAATTTATTAATTTATTTTAATAAATTAATTAAAATATATAATTAATTTTAATCAATTATAAATTGAATAATTAATAATTGATTAAGCATTAAGGGAGCTTAAATATATATTGTTGTTACTTTTAAACATTAATATCTTGTAGTCTGGTGGTGGAACAAGTCTTTCAAGATTCTGGAGGTCTTGAGTTCGAGTAGCAACATTGTAGAATTTATTCTAACTCATACATAATTGACTTTGCATTGTTAAATGACTATTATACCCCTTATGCTCAACATAATTACCAAATGACTATTATGTCCCTCAATATTCAACATAATTACATGTACTTAACGGAAAATCTGACGGAAGGGGTCTCAATGATGAATTTTGAAAATGTCAGGGGTGCTCGATGATGAAAAGTGACAAACAGTGAATATCGATGAAATTAAGCCAAAACCTAGGGGGTTTCTGTGTGATTAATCCATTTTGCTTTACGATACATATTTTTCGATTGATTGTTTGGGATGTGAAACTTTCAATTGAGTTATAATTGTTGAATCAAAGTGGGGATTAGATTTATAAAACATATAAGTGATTCTCGATGTCTTACCTTTTAATTACCATCGATTGTTTCCAATTATTATGCATTGTAGTCTCTTTATAACCAATCACTTCAAAGTTAAATTTTACGTCTTTATTATCTTTTAGTATTTCTGTTTTACTAACCTCTTTTATCGAAAGCCTCCTTATGGATTCGACACCTCAACTTATACTATAATAACTGTGGTATATTTTAGGCGTAAACACTCTCCTCCTTGTTGCTTACCTTCCTTAGAAAGACGTTAATATGGACTTCCTTTTGGGATTACCTAAAACAACTAGGAAACATGATTCTATTTTTGTTGTGGTTGATAGGTTCTCTAAAATGACTCATTTTATCCCTTGCTCTATGAATAGTGATGCTTCATATATAGCTCAACTATTCTTTAGGGAGATTATCCGTCTTCATGGACTGCCTGTATCAATAGTGTCTAATAGAGATGTTAACTTTGTTAGTTACTTTTGGAAGACACTTTGGAGACTGTTTGGTACATCTCTTAAGTTCTCTTCAGCTTATCATCCTCAAACTAATGGTCAAACTAAAGTGGTTAATTGTAGCTTAGGGAACTTGCTTCATTGTGTGGTAGGAGAGAAGTTAGGTAATTGAGATTTAGTGTTGCCTATGGTTGAGTTTGCTTATAATAATACTATTAATAGGTCCATTGGCAAGAGTCCATTCATGATTGTTTATGGTATTGTGGCCCGCCGACCCATTGACCTTGTTTGCTTGCCTTCTCACTACCCTTCTTCAAACTTTGCAACTGATTTTGCCACCCATATGCATGATTTTCACACTGAGGTTAGACAAATGATTTCCTTGAGTAACGATAAATATAGATCTGCTGCTAATCTACATGTAAAGAAAAGGTTTCTAAGGAAGGTTATTGTATCATGGTTCGCCTTGACTCTTCTCGCTTCCTTAAACAAGCCAACAAGAAATTGCATGCCTGTGCCCATGGCCTATTTAAAGTTAATCATAGGCTTGGTTCTAATGCTTATTTACTTGATCTGCCTTCTGATTGAAGTATTAGTCCAATTTTTAATGCGGCAAACTTGTTTCCTTACCAAGGACATTTCGAGCCTCCAATTGTGTTTGATCTTTCTGAAAGTTCTTCTACTATTGTCGTACCACATTTGCCTCCGTTTGATCCTCCACCGATTGATGAGGTTGATCGCATATTGGATGACCACTATTTTACTTCTAATACTTGTGGTTTTCGTCGTTCTCTTGTTCGTTGGAAGGGTCGACCAGTAGATGATGATAGTTGGCTTCCTGAGGATGAGATCTATCGCATCAATCCCCATGCTTTAGATTTTCACTCGTAGTCACACTCGTATGAAGACAAGTCTTTCCAAGTCAAGGGGAATTTATGTAGAATGGCTTATTTTATTGTCAGGGTTATAGTCTTTATTTAATTAGGGTTTCATTTAATCTGAGAAATTATTAGTTTAGGGATTTTGACTCAAAGAGAGATTTTGAATTATCCTAATTTGACTCAAATTCTAATATATCTTGGCTAGTATAAATATAGGTTTTCATTATTATTTTGTTAGATATTATTTAGACATTGATTATATGATATTTTAAAGAATTATTCAGACAAATTGTTGGTTGATCGTGTATGAGTATGAGTGTTTGGTTGGAGTTTTTTTTTTTTTCTTGATTTTGGTTTATTCTTATTACAGGCTGCCCGTCATCTACAATTTAAATCATTTTGACCAATAGTTGTAATATTTTACACATGATGTTATTAATTACTGACCTTGTAGACAGCACCAAACCCTCCTTGTCCGAGCGTACTATCAGTTGAGAAATCATTTGTAGCAGTTCTGTAGTGCTGAAGTTGGACTGCAAGGGTCCCGAAGTGTCGGTCTCATCTACATCTAATAGCAACAATTTATCACATAGATTTACCAGTTAGTAATAAAAAATAAAAGAAAAAGTGGACATTTACAATCAAGGAAAAACACACTTGAAAAAGAGAGCTCCTCCTTGCTGTATATCGTCTCTGTGATTTTTTTTTCTATTATGTGCAGCTCGACTAAATCTTTATAATGGCCATAAAGCTATAGAAAAGCCAAGCTTATATTTGAGAGAGGACTTTTGAAGCAATGGATGCAACATGGAGCGCGCCGAGCTGAGCCAATGGGCAGCAGCCAGCTCAGCTGTTGCAACCGAGTTGGCTGCTGCCATTGGGCAGCTTGGCACGCTGCACGGTGCATCTACTGCACCGAAGACTTAGCCTATATTTGATAGTCGCAGAGAAACAAAGATGTATATAATTAGTTTACCTTCTGTTTCTCGCTTGCTTCTGATCCCCTGCTCTGACTTCCTCCGTCGCAAAATGACATAAATGAAGGCAATTATAAGAAGTGCTATGAATATTACAGTAGAAACAACTGACTATAACCGTTCTAGTTTCACTGTCCCCTTTGCCTGAGAAAAACACAAATATAAATTGGGATAATATGAATTGCTAGACGTTAAACTATTATTAATTCCACACTCTTCTGTAAGTGGTTCAATCAAAATTAACATTCAATTTTCACATACGTTAACAAGAGTGCATCTTTTTCTAATGGAGTGTGAATATTTATTGTTACCTGAATTATTTGAAGGCGGCTGAGGAGAAATCGCAGGAGATTGCGATAAATCATAAGATGTAAGCTCATAGAAGGGATTCAAATTCCAGATATAAATACAGCCAGGTCTCATAATAAGAGACCTAGTCTTCCTATGGTAGTGGGCCTGGGTGTAAGCCACAGATTGATATAGACATTCGTAACTGTCACTCTGTGAAATATCAGGAGTACACCGCATTAATGCGTATATGCTCACAAATGATGTCAAATTTACTGAGCCAGTTGCAAACTTACGCCAGGAGAGCCAGTAGAAGCTTTTTTCAGCAGGCGATTCATCAAACTCTCCCACTTCTGATCAAACTCTGTAATTTTCGTTGAGATGTCATCATCAGCAGAACTGCCACCGGCCATAGGCTTACTCTCCAGTTTTCCCAAAAAAGAGTTGTTTGAATAGTGAGTAATGCATTGAGGACTTGATCCCCATGCAGCAACTTCTTTCTTGTTTGGACACGTATTTATCATATCTTGGGTTGCGATACGGACACAGTAGGCACACTGTTGGGCAGGAGAGTCCTCTCTGCAATTCACAAGAGCATAGACTTTGTCTGGCTTTTGTCCAATAGTGGCAGTGTAGTAGAAACCGTCACTTACAGTCACATTGGAAGCAAGAGATGAGAGGATGATATCGCGGTTTTTTCTCATAGGAGCTATTAGTTGTGAAGCTCCCTGTGTCGTCGTAACATATAGCGCCAGCAGAAATACGGATGCTAATAAGCATACAAGAGAGGAAGCAAAAAAAATTTTCCTTCTTCCTATTGCGCACCGGCTTCAAAATCCTTCGATGCTCATTGTCCTTGACCCATCATCACTATATGAGCAACAAAATCAACTCAAACACAACCTCAGAATCTGCAGAGCTGCTGCCATCCATGCTACCTGCCCTCGCGACTGAGACAGCACTAACACTACCATATTCGCCTCCCCACTCACCGATCTACCCCTCCAAACCGATTAAATCCTAAAAATCTAGATGTTAAGCCCCAAACAAGACAACAAACGCTTCTCTGTATCCAAAAGCTCACCGGCAATCATGATCACCACCGTGAACTAGTAAACCATCCCAATTCACCACGACGCGTGAGAATAGAGAGAATGGACAGAAGAAAGAATAAACATTGAACCATCCACACATGAGAGTAACGAAAGTTAAGAGAGAAGAAAGAAGCAACCTTGGACCATCCCAGCTCAGAAGTTACCAGGCGCATGGGCAGAGGAGAGAGACATGGGCGCATCTGCTCCATTGCGGCGCGCCCAATCAAGTTTTCATACGAGGGACCTGTTGATCAAATTTGACTCTTGGTCAAAAGAAGTTCATTCTATTTTCTCTTACGAGGAATAAATAAATAAGGATACTTTTATTTTGTTAAAGCAGTTTAGAATTAAAGGGTGATTTTTTTTCTGAAAATTAAATATGTATAAATTAAACTAAATTTTAAATATAAAAAATAGAATGATATATTTATTTTTTTATTTTAACATCTGAATTAAAATATTTAAAAACTAATAGTTTTACATATATATCCCTATTTATATATTACTTCCACTTGTGATTTTATTTTATATAGTAAAAATATTTAGATATTAATATTTATTATAATTTAATTTATTGAAATGTATATAATTGGATAAAGAAGTTATTTAAAAAAAAATAGAATTTGATATATATAAGATAAGTGATCATAAAATTATTTTAATATATATATAGAATCATAAAAAAATTAGAAATAAATAATAATTTTTTAAAATTTGAGATATTAGGCTATGTACAAATTGAACATAAACGAATTTTATAAGAATATTTAAGAGAATTAGATGAGTAATAAATAATTTAGACATTTATATTTAGATAAACGCTAAAATTTTTAATCTTTTTCATTCTGATGAAAATGTCTTAATTTAAGTCTAAGTCAAAAAAACAATTATCATGAAAAGATCTGAAGTTTGAGAATAAGTTAAATTCAGACTTTAGATAAAAAAACAATCAACCTCTAACTTTCATTCAACTGTAAACTTTAACACTTTTTTATTAATTTTTTTTACTATTGACAAGAATAGGTTTTAGACATCAGTTGCTTTTTTTTATTTTTTTAAAAATTATTTTATGAAAATTTATATTTTTCAATATATTTATATTAATATCAACCATATATCATTTTTAAAATTAAAAAAAATAAAATCAATCATATATTCTTTCTAAATTTTAAAAATAAAAATCCAAATATATAAAACACATCCTACTGACTCCATTGGATCCAATTAATAATTAAAATAATAAAAGAAAATTAGGTCACGTGCTTGGATAAAAATTTTACACAACTACCGAATAAGTTTGTAGTGGATCCTCTTGAAAGTTAAAAAATAAAAATAAAAAATTGGTTAATTTTACCAATTTCAGCATGTCTATGCTCAACCAATAAAAGATTGTTATCTACATGCGAACTTTATGTTCTATTAAAAAAAACTTTTTTCATTATAAACATGTAGTCAATTTGACGAAAATACAAAACTGATAAAAAATAAAAGACAAAAAAAGAAAGGTGACATTGACAAACATTCCCACCGTAGCACCCACGTGCCGATGGCATTCCACGTAACACTTCCTTCCAAGCTTTAATATTCTAAATTATTTTGTAGAAATCTGCCCCGGTCGGTGCTTCTACGCTTTAATCGTTTGTTTTTAGAAAATTTTCTTGTTCTTTAAGCAAACCTTATGGTAACTTTTTAGGGAAAATTGAAAAAATAGATAAAATTAGGAGCCTTTACTGAAATATAAACACATCTTGAAAACTTTTAATGCCATAAACACTTAGAACGTGAAATGACTAAAATGCCCTATATTCATTCATTATTGAAATGAAAAGAAAAGAAAGAAACATCCATCACTCCTTTCTCCACTGTCTGAAACAGTCTTCAACATCTTTGTTTCATTTCATTTCATTATTTAATTTTAGAGTTGAAGCTGAGAAAAAGGTTAGACAACTATCTCTAATCTCTTTCTAAATGGTGCAAGAATGTTGAAATAAGTTGTAATGTTTTCATTATTTCTTGTTTTCGTAGCTTTCAACCACATTATCTAGCTTAAAATATGGATATGTATATGAACTAAGCTTAGATATAGTACGATTTTTGTCAATATTTGCTAAAAATTGCAAAATGTAGAGAAAATCTAGTATCGCAGCGAGGGGGAAGAAGACTAGACTTAGTCGAGCGAGATCGCTCGACAAATATGTTGTTTTTCGAATATATAAGACCGACACTTGACATGTTGAGGGGTCATGTCGAGTGTCGAGGGACTATGTCGAGGCTATGGTCGAGTGTCGAGTTAGTGCATCGAGTGGAGCGTCGAATGTGTCGATTGTCGAATGTGTATTTTGTTGAGTATCGTGTTTAGTGTGTCGAGTGTTGAGCGTCGAGTTAGATTCTGTTGAGATATGTCGAGCATTTTGATAGAATTGTCGTTCTTGTGATCTATTTAAGTAATTTGTAATGATTTTTTGTCCATGGACCTTATATGATATGTCTCTATCATGCAGGATATGGAAACTTTACGCATACTTATTCTATACAATGGTTCTTGGATTATGCAAGAGAATGATGGTTATTTGTACACTGGTGGGAGGGCAAAGTCATTGATAATTTGTAGGTGTACTACTTATAATAAGTTGGTTGACTGCATTAGTATTAAAATGGGTTGGGATCTTTGTAAGCATAACATAAGTTTAGAGGTTCAATTTGCTTTTAAGAGTATTCCGTCATTGCCGACTCCTATTGTGACTGACAAAGATGTTTTTTTTTTATACAACATTGTTTGGAGAACCAACAGTCATATACACCATTAATTATCAAAGTTGAAGATAGGGACAAGTAAAGACAGAGGTCAGGATCCGATACAGTACGAAGGTGACAAAGTTCTTCTCATCCCTCTTTGTTTTGCTCAGCAAGTGGAAGCAATTAATTAAGTGAGTCTACTCCTATTTGTGTACAATCACAATTGAATGATGATGTTGGCATTAATTTTGAGCAATATTCAAGACATGCGGGACATGAGTTAGTTGAGGTGTTAAGTGAAAATGAAGAAGTGGTGCCCTCGTTGATGCCATTGAGATTAGTACGTTATCTCAATAGCATTGGAGAGTTTAAGAGTTTAGGCAATATTGATGTTAATAATGCTAGTGATGATGTTAATGATGGCGATAGTGGTGATGAAGATTATGATGATGGTAGTGATGATGTTAATAAGCATGGTGACGACGAGAATGATGAATGCACTATTCGTATTAAAGATTTGGGTGAGGGTTTAAATGATTTTATTGTTGATGGGCCGAATGTAGACGGTTCACATTTTGATAATGATGAACAAATGGAGATTTTGAATGATGTAAACTAAGATGTGCCGTTTACCATTCATTCTCCAAGTCACTCCACACCTACTCCTTGACTATACAGACAGCAACAAGATCCAGTGTTGAATAATGAGTCGAGAATGGATGCAAATTCTATACATCAAGAAGCTAATTTGGGGTCTGCAAATGACAACTGTCGAGCTAACACATTTAGGTGGATACTGCCTGTTGTGCATTCATCATCCGTAGTTGATGATGATGCTTCATCGTTTATAGTTTATGGGATTGAGGTTGCAGTTGGGCATATGTTTAACGGTAAAACCAAGCTTCGTGAGAAGTTATCAAATTTGGCATTAAGATGCAACATTCAATTTAAGGTGAGGAACTCCAACGCAACAAGGTTTGAGGTCTTATGTTGTGCTGAATCTTGTAAATGGCATTTACGTGCCACAAAGGTAGCTGATTCACATTTCTTCCAAGAGAAAAAGTTTCTTCCAAGAGAAAAAGTATAAGAACCGTTACACATGTTCCGGAGCTGGACTTCACCCAAATCACAAACAGGCAACTGCACATGTTATTGGCAAACATATTAAGAGCAAATTCATACGTTTGATGTTCAAGAGTCATTGGGTGTTAATATCACATACAACAAGGCATGGAGGGCAAAAGAGACAACTTTGAAAGAACTTCACGGATCTTATAAGGAATTATTCACACTACTCCCCCAGTATAAGTACATGATTGAGAAAGCAAACTCGGGGACCAAAATGACTTTAGAAACTGATGACAATAACCATTTCATATACTTCTTCATGAGTATAGGGGCCTCTATTGCCGGATTTGCATAATCAATTAGGCCAGTGATCGTAGTTGATGGATCTTTTCTGAAAGGGAAATATAGAGGTACAATGTTTTTGGCTTATTGTGTGGATGAAAATAAACAATACCCATTGGCATTTGGAGTTGGGCATTCTGAAAATGATGACTCGTGGAACTGGTTCATGAGACAATTGCGTGATCATGTAGTACAAAATGTCTGAGATCTTGTTTTCATTTTTAACCGTCAACGTAGCATTGAATGAGCTGTTGTAGAAGTTTTTCCTCATGCACTGCATGGATTATGCACTCATCATTTGAAGGGTAACTTGAAGGCCACGTGCAAGGTCAAGACTTTGTTGGATATATACTCCCGAGCTGCAAGGACATATTACTATGCTGATTTCAACTATCATATACGGCAAATTGAATCGTATATGCCCGTAACCACAATTTATCTTCGAGAGATTAGAGTCGATAAATGAACACGTTCACAATTTCATGACCAATGGTATAACATCATGACAACAAATATTGCTGATTCGATGAACAACTGCTTGCGACATGCGTGATTCCTTCCGATTACATTGTTAGCAGATTATTACTTGGCGAACTTGCAGCAATGGTTCTACGAGCGTCGAGAGTTATTTGCTAACTCAGAATTACATTTCTTTTCGTGGGCTAACAAGTTGATGGAGGAGCATTTAAAGGAGAGCAAATGTATGATAGTTACTAGTATCTCTCTTACTATGTATGAGGTGAGAGGCAACGACCATGTCAACGTCATTGACATGCACGCTCGGACATACACGTGCAGGGTGTTTGATCGTGACCAGCTTCCGTGTGCACATGTATTAGCTGTTTGCAAAAGTATGAACCTACTGATGTGCCATGATTATTGTGCTCATTGGTATACAACTGAAACATTACCACATGCATATGCTTTGCCAATTGTTCTTGTTGGAGTTAGTAAGGATTGGATAGTTCCTGAAGAGGTATGCAGCAGAGTGGTTCTACCGCCAGTCATGAGGAGACCACCAGGTCATCCTCGAAGGAAACGAATCCCTTCTGTCGATGAGTCTAGTTCATCTCGAAATTGCAGGCAGTGTGGAAGCTTCGGGTATAATCGTCAGACTTGCTGAAACCCAGTTCCACTGGATGCTATTGTAGGGGCATGATGTGATAGAGGATGATGTCTACCAAATGTACGCAACGGGTATTTTTCTCTATGTAATATTATTTGTTTGCTCTATACGATGTAGTGTACTTATATTATTCCATCGAATGCTATTTCAAATAACTAAACTTTCATTTATGTGCTTTTGTCAATGTATAAAACATTCATGCATGAAACATTCAGTTATGTGCTTTGTCAATGTATAAAACATTGATGTATGAAACACAAATTTAAGTGCTTTGTTAATGAATTAAACATTCATATATGAAACACGAATTTATGTGCTTTGTCAATGTATAAAACATTCATGTATGAAACGTATCTGACGAAATACATGTATGTACCAATATATCCGAAAAAAATGTATTTATATTTTTTCATATAGACCTTTTCACTTGACTATACAAGTACGTACCCCTATACATGGAAAAAATGTGCTAGTAGACAAAATGTGTAACTATACAAAAATGTGTAACATGTAGCCAAAAATCATGGGACAATACCTCTACCATGCATAACACAAAATCATTGTAGAGTCATGCTGGGCTGCAGCTCAACATCGGTTGACACAACATTGGCAGGCCCCGTGGTGGCTGAGACGACTTCTTTTGCTTGTGGAAGAACGAGATAAGCCCAAAGCTGTAACGTCATTCTTCGTCGAAGTGTCTCATCCGTGAATGCCTTAATGTTTGCCAATGGAATGCCCCCTGCTAAGAACTCCATGAACTTCAAACAATACACGCCACATGCTCCTCTCCCAGCCTCCTATTATGGTAACTCGAACGGATCCTCGATGTGCTCAATGTCATATGGGGTTGCGGGGTAGTCAGGAAGACTATAAACCGCCATTGGCACCATACGTGATATCATCTCTGCCAGGTGCTGGACTGTATCTCTTACTATATCGGTGGAATTGTATGGACTATATGATTCATATATGACTATCACATGACGATTCAAATCCATATCGGCTGCCACCCAATGTTCACTCTGATGTTAACAAGGACATATAGTTGAACAGAAAGTTGACAACATGGAAATCAATCACAACATTTTGATTAAAATAGCACATACTAACACATTGAATATAAATGGACTCACCATGTCCACATCGACCCATGGTCGTCCAACGAGGGGCATCTCCCCAATGAGAAACTAGACAATATCTGACTCGTTTACCCAGTCAATATCATCCAATTTGTTGGATAATCGTGTCCACAATGTCTGAACTTTTAACTGTAATTTCATGAGTACGGTTAGCTAACTCTCGAATAAGCACAAGTATGGAATCACAAATATACTATAATTTCATATGTTTTGAAAATACCTACCCAGAAAGTTGTGTTCATGAAAGCAGATCTCTGGACAACACCTGTGCCCATATCTTGAGCTCTACAGCGTAGTCCACAAGTAGCTGTCAATATACTGCATATAGTAATAGTAATAAATAAATATTGTAATAGTATGTTGTTCAAGAGGAGACGACAAGGAGTGAAACATACCTCAGATCCAAGCCATTAGGTCAGCGTGGTCAACGTGATGAAGAACTCACGCCCAACAAGGTAGACGCCCAAGTCAACATTGCCTAATGCCTCACTCATCCACGTATCGCAGCTGATGCAATCAGCATCTGGTGTGGGGGCATGTGGGTTAAATAGTGGAACCCGAGTCCACAAGATGCTATCAGATACATTGTCTGCATCTCGTGACACTGCCTCCCAATGTTGCAAAGCAAGCTCCTCTGCAGGTTGAACAACTGGACCCTCTGTGGGCTAAACAACCGGGTCTGCGAGCTGAACAACCGAGTCTTATAGCTGTACATGTGGAACATCAGAGGCTATCTTATATGGCACGACCCTCGCTCTCTTTCTACCCGAGGGATTGACGAAGGGGCTCCGTTTATACTTTCTCAGAAATAGTCATCGACCTCAGAGGGAAACGAAGCCCATGAGAGCAGCATCGGTGACACGAACGCTCGTGTCCATAGGTTCAGGTCTTTTGCCTCCTGACTGTTATCGTCATCGCCCATACCATCATCCGAATATTGTATTACGGTAAACCATCACAACGGGTTAAGCATCGTGACATCATGAAAATCATTAATTACGTTATTAATTTGTGCGATGTACCATGGTGGCATATCCAAAATGGCCACCCAGTAGCACAATAGCCTGATGTAGAAGTACTATCTCCTCCTGCATATCCTTGTTCTTTGCCGGTAACATTGTTGTCTCCTCTTGAAGTCCTACAAGCTGATGCAAAACTGTGCTCTCGAAACCATCATGGAACGATTGCGCTTGTATATCATTATTCACAATCAATATGACAAACCAACCAACTAGTAATGTAAATGAAAAAGCATACGAAGGTAAATTTTAAATATATACCTTCGAACTGGAAGGGACATCACGTATAGGAGGGAAAATGTCACAGTAGGTGGTCGTGCGACCCGAAGGAGGAACCGAATCCCCTGTAGGACCATAGCTCTCGAATGCGGTAGGTGCAAGACTGAAGAGGGGAGCGATAGATGGAGACCCCACTCGATCATCTGGCAGACCGACTATGTCGATGACTACCCCTACATCAGGTCTATCGATATAACTATGTCCAGCGAGATGAGTTCCTGATGGATCCTCATGACCATGACTCTCGTATGCGGGAGGTGTAGGACTAAGGGGAGAAGCAAGTGACGGAGACCGCACCTGATCATCTGAAGAACTGGCTGTGTTGATGACTGTCCTCTTGTCAGGTCTAATAGGGGAACTTTGACCGGGAGGAGGTGGAGCTGATGGATCCCCTATGGGAAGTGGCTCAATCTTTTCATCGGGCTGTAAAGGAGCATCCACAAATGCCAACCATGCTACATGTGCACCTCTTCGAATGCCAACTATTGCAGCAAGCCTAATGTACCAATCAGTGGTCTGCTCTGCCTCAGATGGCTCCAAAATGATGAGTGGATGAGCCTACATCATCAAATAAGCTATCAAATTAAACAGTGATTCGTTGTGATCGATAATAGGATAAACAATCAATGAAACCTGACATACCCTCCTCTGAACCAGCATGACATCGCGTTTGATGATGTCTTCTAATGGGATTTTTTGTGTCTCCCACTTCAACAAGCGCAGTATCCTTTCCGCAAACACCCCATCCGCTCACTTATATGTTACGCCAATGTGCGACACGACCTTATACAACCAAACCTTAATAACATAATATTTTTTAGTGACAATAGGTATTTCAAAATGTAATTCAAGGAAACTAACAAACACGTCCAACATTTGTTTTTTAGTATGTATATGAATAGCGTAGGGGCACCCTTCTAAGTTATATGTCTCAGAATGCTTCCCTTTCCCCATCATCATTTTCTTTTTCGCTTCTTATACTTTTCCAACCTCCCATCCAAAGCTTTTGTTTATCCCTTTAAATGTCTTATTGTAGGACGCCGAACCCCATGGATAAATTTTAAAACTATCCAATATATTGACAAAATTCAACCACTTACGGAAGACATATCGACGTCGATCCTGTCCCATGAAAAACTGCTCGAGTACGTAATACAAGGCCAGCTTTATAACATCCTCATTTGGCATAGCTGACACATTTAATGCCCGAAGTCTTGGATAGAAATGCATGAGTTTCATGTCTTGACCCCCAAAGTACGTATCCAACAAATGGCACTGATTCAAGACATTGGGTATTGGTGGCACGAGGGTAGGAAATTTCAAACCGATCACCAAATCGAACTCGTGGGCAGAAAAACGAATCAGTTTTCCTATAAAGAAGAAAAAAACATAAGAAGCCAATAATGGTAAAAAAAAAAAAAACAAAACTACAATGATTAAATACTAAAAAATAAAATTAGTTAACTTTATTGTAGTTCAAACACCATATTTTTTCCTTTAATAAGGAACCACATCTTTTCATCGTACCGCACTATGTTAACCTCCCACTCAAGCATATTGTGCACCAACTGAGACGGAAAGTACAACTCCCAAATGTCTAGGAGGAACCCAAAACATGTATTATGAAACATGTTTTGTTGCCTCTCATTCATGTTCGCACGAATCCATTCTATACAGTCCAAACTAGCTAAATTTGTGATAATCGCATGGTGGTGTTCATCATATATAGTCTTTAGGGTGAAGAAGAGTCAAAATTCTTTTGCCATTTGCTTCAAATTGCCAAAAAAAATAGTATATTATAGTTAAATATGATGGAAAAAAGGTAAAAAAAACAAGGCTAAAACAAGCAATCTGTCAAAATGCTCGACATCACTCAATGGAACACGACACGCTCGATAGAGCTTGAATAAAGAAATCGACGCTCAATGAAATCCATCGAGTGTCCGAAGAAACTTATGTCGGATTCCTAGAACCGACATACGTGAGGTCGAACATCCGACTATACGACTATGTTGGATGTCAACCTCATCGAGTGTCGGATTCAAAATTTGACAAAGTATACTCTTCATATTTGTCTCCCTGGCTTCAAGTCATATCAGATTTTATATCAGACACTCGACGTAAGTGTTTTCACTTTCATCGATTGTCAGTTTAACGTTAACCGACAACGACATCCGAAGCCCATGAAACTGACACTCGATACCCTAATTACATGTCATCAAGTGTCGGAGACATGGTTTTGGTGCATCAGATGTTATTTTACATGAAACCGACACTCGTTGTCGTCTATGTAAAAGCCTTGATGGCGAATGTCTGGTTACAGCATCCGACGGAACTCGACACATTTCGTCGATGAAACTAATTTCACTTTCATCGAGTGTCATTTCATATTAACTGACAACTGACTCTGAAACCATAAAACCGACATCGACATTCCCAATTATACTGTTGTCGAGTATCAGAGACATGGTTTTGATACACCTAGATGTCGTTTACACGAAATCGACACTCGATGTCTTCGTAAATACCCTGATGGCGAGTGTCAGTTGATGCATCTGATGGGACTCGACACATGATGTCGAGTGTCGATCGAAGACCGACACTCGCCATCGTCTACGTCGCGATGAAACGTGTTGGTTTTCACCACTTTTACACACATCAAACCAAAAAAACATCCAAATCATACTTCATTTAGTTCACAAACACAGAATAAGCACAAAATATGATCAAAAACTCAAATCCCAAATTCAAAATCCCTAAATCTAGCTCAAATCCCTAATTAATTCAAATGTGTAAATTTGCTACATTCTAATATTTTGGGTTATGCCTAATCTAAGCATTATTTTCAATGTTCATAAGGAAAATATCACTTCAAACTATCAAGAAAACAAACAAAAAATAAAAAAAAAACAAATACTAACTTACTCGAACCAAATGCTTTTGCTTCTCATCTCATTCCTCTTGCTTCTATCCTCAAATGTTCCAAATGAAGTGTCTCCCTTGGGTGAACAGACTTATTGTTATATGTTCACGGTGCTGCATTTCAGACTGCTAGCTTCGACGGTGTCGAGGGGTTGAAGCTCAACAACAGACGGCTATGGAATAGGAAGAGGTAAGTGGAGGGAAGAGGGAAATAAAGAGTGTTAGGAATAAATTGAATTACTAAGGGCATTTTAGTCATTTCATGTGCAAAGTGTCTATGGCATCAAAAGTTTTCAAGATATGTCTATATTTCAGTAAATGCCTCTAATTTTGTCTATTTTTTCAAATTTTCCAACTTTTTAAGCTCTCACTATTGACTTCCGAGAGGCAGTTTGGGCGTGATTCGTGTGAAAACTTGTGTTGCGATTGAAAAAAAGCAAGGCAGAATATAGTAATGTCAAGTCTTGCAGCGGCTAAAGTAAAATTGACTTCAATAAAATATCCTTGTTAATGAACGTAACAGAAGTGTCTTCTTCTGTGTGTGGGTGATGTATGTAACAAAACTGCAATGTGTCATGGAAGAAATACGGTATGAATACATCACATCATTTGGGAATTATCTGGAGACCACCAAGTTTTGGTCAACACAAGTTCCGATTGTTTTAGACTGTAAAATCTGAATTTAAATAGAATTCAATAACTTAAAAATTTTGATATGTTTATTTTAGATTTTAGTTATTTATTTTTAGATATAAATGCTTAAATAAAAAATGAAAAAAATTATCTTTTTTTTAATTCAAAAAATCTAAATGTATAAAAATATCATAAATACACTTATATAAAAAAATAATTGTAATTTTTTTCTCTCTTTGACCTAGCTGTTGCTGTCAAATCTTCATTCCCTCCGTGAACTCTATTCCTCAAATCAGCTGTTTCATCCACATCCAGTAATGGCGATGGTGTTGATGTGGCTGAGAACACAATGGTTGACTCACATGGCAATGGTGGCAGTAGCAATGGATGAGGAGATGAGCTTGATGATGATGACGATGGTGTTTGTGGTGGATCTGGTGGTGACAGTAGTGGATGAGGACACAAGTGTGATGGTAATGGCGATGGTGTTGATGTGGGTGAGAACACAGCAGTGGTGGGCTCTATGGTGATGTTGGC
The DNA here is from genome assembly GCA_013180625.2 of Boswellia sacra. Classification (NCBI taxonomy): domain Eukaryota; kingdom Viridiplantae; phylum Streptophyta; class Magnoliopsida; order Sapindales; family Burseraceae; genus Boswellia; species Boswellia sacra. The sequence goes on along the minus strand of SNVD02008814.1, from coordinate 72,440 downwards.
AACGGGGGTGGATGAGGACAGGCTTGGTGATGATGGTGATGGTAGACCTGGTGGAGCGACGACAGTGGATGAGGATGGGTATTGTGGTTGATGATGACAATAGTGTTAATGTGGATAAGAACAAGACGGCCTGGTGGCTGTGGCTGTGGATGAGGATTCGACCTTGGTGTAGATGACGACAATGTTGTTGGTTAAATCTTAAGGATCAAATTTCTTATATTGTTTTTCAATTATTTTTATTAATATATTTTAGCTAAAATAACTAATTTAAAAAATTTGATAAATAATTAAAAAAGAATAAATTTAAATAAAATATAATTAATTAGAAATTAAAAATAAATTTAATAATTAATAAATATTAAATATATAGTTATCAATAATTTTGATTTAATTTTATAAACTAATTAATTTTGAAAGGATATTGTAACAAATATAATATAAACATTTTTCATATTCTATTATAAAGGTAAAAAGGTCATATTAAATATTTGATATTTTCTTACTATTTTTTTAGAGATATAAAAATAAATAAATAAATATACTTTTAAATGATATGAATTAAATTCTAAAAGGTATTTAGATATAACAAAAAGTGTCATTGATAAAAACAAACATTACCTATTATGTCCCAAGTTTTTCATTTACTAACAGTAAGAACCCCAATTTCAAGTGCTGGTTTGACTCGGATTAACACTGTAAGGGTATTCGACATTTCACTTACTGAAATAATACAATAATAAAAGGAAAAATTGAAAAAATGCACAGAATTAGATGCCTTTAGCGAAATTTGGATACATCCTGAAACAATTTTCATACCATAGACACTTTCTTGATAAAAAGACTAAAATACTCTTATGTATTCAATTTTTTTTCAAAGCCTTATTTTCCTCTTCAGATACATATTTCTGAAACCCCTCGACACTGCTCAAAACGCAAACCAAGATGAGCATCCTCTAAGGATAGAAGCAAGACGATGCCGAGAAAAGCAAGAATCGACATTGAGGTAGTTTGTTCATTGGTTTTTCGTAGTTTTAGTGATTTATTTGGTTGTTTTCTGTTTTGCTAGATTTGATTTAGTTTTTAGGGAATCTTAATTAGGGATTTGAGTTTCTGTCGGATTTGTGAACTTATTCTGCGTTTTTAGGGATAAATCTAGTGTTATTAGGTGATTTTGGTAGTTTGATGTGCATGAAAACTATGAAAACTGAAGGGTTTCGACGCGAGGTAGACGATGACGAGTGTCGGATTTATCTTGACACAGCTCGACACTCGACACTTCCTATTGAGTCGTGTTGGATTCACAACCGATACTCGATATCAGTGTATTTTCGAAGACATTGAGTGTCAGTTTCGTGAAAATCGACATATCGATGTCTCGAATCATGTATCCGACACTCGATATGTTGGATGAAAGCTTGTGTTGAATGTCGGGTTATGCATCCGACACTCGAATAATCCGACATCCGACGAAGTCGTATAGTCGGTTGGAGGTATCGGATAGGAGTTTTGTCAGTTTACGTTATCGAGCTCTATTGAGCTCGTCGAGCTTAATCAAGTTGTGTCGAGCGTTTTGGCAGGTTGCTTGTTTTAGCTTTGTTTTTTTTTTGCTTTTTTGCATCATATTTAACTATAACAGCCTTGTATTTGCAGGTTGAAGCAAATGAAAAATGAATTTGGACCATCCTTCATCCTGAAGACACTGTTGATGAGCACTACCATGCGGTGATCACAAACTTGGCAGGTCTGGACTGTATTGAATGGATTTGCACGAACTTGAGTGCGAGGCAAAAAGAGATGTTTCATAATATACGTTTTGGGTTTATGCTAGACATTTGAGAGCTGTTCCTTCCATCTCAGTTGGTGCACAATGTGCTTCTGTGGGAGGTTAACACAATCGGGTACGATGAAAAGATGCGGTTCCTTATTGAAGGTAAAAATATGATTTTGAACTGCAATGTAGTTAAAAAATCTTATTTTTGAGCATCTGGTATTTGTAGTTATTTTTTTGTTACATTATCGGCATCCTAAGTTTTTTTTGTTCCTTCTTTGCAGGAAGAGTGATTCGTTTTTTTGCCCAAGAGTTTGGTTTGGCTACCGGATTGAGATTTGCTTCCACCATGCCACTAAACCAACTGTGTTAAATCTGTGTCCTTTGTTGGATACGTACTTCGAGGTCGAGGACATGGAGCTCAGGGAATTCTATGGGAGACTTCAAAAATTGAATGTGTCTCGTATGCCAGACGAGGATGTTGTGAAGCTGGCCTTATTCTACGTGTTAGAGTGTTTTTTCATGACACGAGATTGATGCCGACTTATCTCCCGTGTGTGGTTGAATTTTGTCAACACACTGGATAATTTTAACAATTATCCATGGGGTTCGGTGTCTTTTGATATGACAATTCAAGGAATGAAAAACGCTTTGGACGACAGGTTAGAAAAATATGAGAAGCGACCCCAAGCGAAGATGAAGCATGTAGAGAGATATAAATTAGAAGGGTGCCCTACGCTATTTAGAAACATACTGCAAAAAAAGTGTGTTGACGTGTTTATTATTTGCTTTGTACGAGGCCGTTCCGTAAATTGGCGCGACATATGGGCGAGTGGGCAAAGACTTAGAGGGGAGGATATCGTGCTTGTTGAAGTGGGAGACAAAGAAGACCCCGTCGAAGGACATCATCAAACGTGATGTCCTGCTGGTTAGGAGACAGGTATGTAATGTTCCCCTGTCTTATTAACTTTTCTTGTTTATAAGATCACAGCAAATCACTATTTAATTTGATGGATTATTTGTTGATGCAGGCTCGTCCACTCGTCGTTTTGGAGCCATCTAAGGTGGAGCAGAGGGCACATTGGTATATTAGGCTTACTAAAGTAGTTGGCATCTGAAGAGGTGCACATGTAGCCTGGGCAACATCTGTGGATGCTCCATTATTGACCGAAGAGAGGATTGAGCCACTTCCCACAGAGGATCTATCAGCTCCACCTCTTGCTGGTCAGAGTCCACCTCCTGCTGGTCAAAATTCCCCTATTAGACCTGATGTGGGGCCAGCCAGAGACACATCCAGTCCTATAGGTGATGTCTGTATGCAGTCTCTGTTGCCTTATTCCCCCGTTTGTCCTACACATCCAGCGTACGAGAGTCACGATCATGAGGATCCATCCGGAACTCATGCCGCTAGACATAGTCCCATCGATAGGCCTAACGTGGGGGTAGATATGGACACAGTTAGCACCCCTATCAGTCCTGCGCTGGAGACGTTTGACAGCTATGGACTTGCTGGCAATTCGATTCCTCTGTTGGGTCGTGCGACCACCTACCATGACATTTCTCCTCCTGTACACGATGTCCCTCCAAGCCTAAAGGTATGTAATGAAAATTTACATTCGTATTCTTATCCGTTTACATTTGCTGCTTTATTGGTTCATGAAGGTGATCGTTAATAATGACATACAAGCGTAGCAGTCCATGATGAGTTCCAGAGCACAGTTCTGCATGAGCTTGCATTGTTATGAGCGAAGAACAAGCAAATGTGGGAGGAGATAGTTCTTCTGGGTAAGGCTGTTGTGCTACTAGGTGGCCACTTTGGATACGCTGACATAATACGTTGAAAAAGTTACAAAATAGATTTTGTGATTCCATGCTTAACTTGACATTGAGGTTTGCTTTAATACAGGATTCGAATAGAGGTTCGGGCGATGACGGTGAAGGCCAGCAGCCAACGAAACCGAAACCCGTGGATCTGAGTGTTCGTGCCGCTGATGCTCCTCCCATGGGCTTTGTTTCGCGTCGAGGTCACTAGCTACTTTCGGGAAAGCATAAGCGGAGCCCCTTTGTCAGTCCACCGTGTAGGAAGAGGGTGAGGTTGAGCCACAGGAGAAAGCCCCAGACGATCAGCATTTACACCAAAGGCCCCGATTGTTTAGCCTGCAGAGAGACCAGATCAGTAGCCCCCCGTGGATACAGACACCGGTCTTGTCTTGTGGACTTGGGTTACACTATTTGACCCACGTGCCCCCCTAGCAACTACTGATGTCGAGGCCTTCGATGCATGATTAGGGGACGTGGAGGGTGATATTAATTTGAGCGTCTGTATTGCTGATCGTGCGTTCTTCAAGACGCTGCTGAGGCCGTTACACTGGCTTGCATCTGAGGTAGTTTAAGTCTTTCTCGTCTCCTCCAATATTGCAATATACATTTCGAATTATTATTGATAACTATTACTGTATTCAGCACATGGATAGCTACTTATGGATGCTACGCTTCGCGCTATGGCCGCACCTGGTGTCCAGAGGTCTGCTTTCCTGGACACCACATTTTGGGTACGTATTTCATAAACATCTGAATTTGTAGTTAATTTTTGATTCCTTCAATGCGCTAACTGAACTCATGAAATTATAGTTGAAAGTGAAGTTGTTATGGGAACAATACTCGGACAGACTGGACGGCATTAACTGGATGAACGAGGCCGATATGGTCCAATTTGTTCTTGGAGAGATGCCCCTCGTTGGAAGACCATGGGTCAATGTGGAAAGGGTGAGTACAAAGAGTGGACAGGGTGAGTCAATGTGAACAATACTCTGACAGGGTCAATCTGCCATAAAGAGAGTCTAACGCCCATCATATAGGTGATAATTCTTTCAACCAAGTATTTCTCCTTGTAAAGGTGACTGCGCTCTGTGATCACATCTCTGTTGATCTTCTTTGATGTTACTTCTGGAGTTATAGTCACCTAAACAATTAATAAGTATTTTTCAGCTAAGTATTCTTAGGCTACGACATCAAATGAGAGTTGTTGCATCAAATAAAGGCTTTATACTCATACATGAAACTAGACAAAGCACATAAAGGAGAATCTCATATATGAATATTTAGTTTAATGAAAAAGCACATAAATTTGTGTTTAATACATTAATGTGACATACATTGACTAAGCACATAAATGAATGTTTCATAGATGAATGTCTTATACAATGACAAAATCACATATATAAAAGTTACCTTGAAAGTTACCTTCAAGTTACCCTTCAGATGATGAGTGCACAATCCATGCAATGCATGAAAGAAAATTGCTATAATAGCTCGTTCAATGCTACGATGACGGTTAGAAATGAAAACAAGATTTTGGACATTTTGTACAACATGATCACACAACTGTCTCATGAACCAGTTCCACGAGTCATCATTTTTAGAATGCCTAACTCCAAATGCCAAGGGGTATATTTGTTTATTTCCATCCATACAAGAAGCCAAAAACATTGTTCCTCTATATTTTCCTTTCAAAAAAGAATCATCAACTGCGATAACTGGCCTAATTGATGATACAAATCTAGCAATAGAGGCCCTCATACTCATGAAAAAGTATCTAAAATGGTTGTTGTCATCGGTTTGCAAAGAAATTTTGGTCCTCGGGTTTGCTTTCTCAATCATGTACATGTACTGGGGGAGTAGTGTGAATGATTCCTCATAGGATCCGTGAAGTTCCTACAAAGCTGCCTCCTTTGCCCTCCATGCCTTGTTGTATGTCATATTAACACCTAATGACTCCTGAACATCAGACATAATATCCTTTGGATGATATATTCTCGATGCCTCAACGAATTTGCTTTTAATATGTTTGCCAATGACATGTGCAGTTGCCTATTTGTGATTTGGGTGAAGTCTGGCTCTGGAGCATGTGTGATGGTTTTTATACTTTTTTACTTGGAAGAAACATGAATCGGCTACCTTTGTGGCACGTAAACGCCATTTACAAGATTCAGCACGGCAGACAACCTCAAACCTTGTTGCATTGGAATTCCTCACCTTGAATTAAAGGTTCCATCTTAATGCCAAATTCGATAACTTTTCACGAAGCTCTGTTGTGCTGTTAAACATCTGCCCAACCCCAACCTTAATCCCGTCAACTACAAACGATGAAGCATCATCGCCATCTGTGGATGATGAATGCACAATAGGCGACATCCACTTGAATTAGTTAGCCCGACGACTGTCATTCTTAGAGCCCAAATTAGCTTCTTCATGTCTACGATTTGTATCCACTCTCGGCTCATTATTCGACAACGAATTTTGCTGATGTCTGTATAGTGTAAGAGTAGGTACAGAGTGAATTGGAGAAGGAATGGTAAATGGTACATCCTAGTTCACATCATTCAAGATATCGCTCTGTTCATCATTATCAAAATGTGAACTGTCTACATCCTGGTCACCAACAATAAAAGCATCCAAACCCTCAGCATCATTCTTAATACGAATAGTGCAATCATCATTGTCATCATCAACATGCTCACTAACATCATTACTACTATCATCATTATCTTCGTGATCTTCATCACCACCATTGTCATCATTAACATCATCACTAGCATTATTAACATCAATAGTACCTAAACTCTCAAACTCTCTAATGCTATCAAGATGACATACCAATCTCGATGGCATCGACGAACACACCCCTTCTTCATTTTCAACTAAGATCCCAACTGACTCATGCCCTGCATGCCTTGAATACTACTCAAACTCAATGCCAACATCATCATTCAATTGTGGTTATGCACAAACAGGAGTGGACTCATTTAATTGGTTGCTTCCACTTGCTGAGCGGAACAAAGAGGGATGAGCATATCTTTGTCGCCTACGTACTACATCGGATCCTGACCTCTATCTTTACTTCTCCCTATCTTCAACTTTAACAATGAATGGTGTATATGATTGTTGGTCCTCCAAACAATGTTGTACAAAGAAACAAACATCGTTGTCAGTCTCAATAGGAGTCGGCATTGGCGGAACACCCTTAAAAGTAAATTGAACCTGTAAACCTATGTTATGCTTACAAAGATCCCAACCCATTTTAGTACTAATACAGTCAACCAACTCATTATAGGTAGTAGACCTACGAATTATCAATGGTTTCGCCCTCCCACCGATGTATAAATAAGCACCATTCTCTTGCATAGTCCAACAACCATTGTATACAATAAGTATGCGTAAAGTTTCCATTTCCTACTTGATAGAAAGATATCATATAAGTCTGTGGACAAAAAATCATTATGAAATTGGTTACAAAAGCCACAAAAATGACATTTCTACCTAAACGCTCGATGAAACGCGACACCAAATGCTCGACACTCGACACAACAACCAACTTGACACGTGATGCATGACGATCGACGCTTGACTAATGCGACACATATACTGGATACACAAACTCAATGAAATTTACATCCGACACTCGTCATGTTCGGCACTCCACTTGACGCACTAACACGACACTCGATCCTAGACTTGACATAATCCCTAGACACTCGACATGACCATTTGACATGTTGAGAATCGATCCGACACAACCCCTCGACACTCGATGACGCTTGACAAATCTCGTTTTCTTCCCCGTCGACTCCAATACCAGATTTTCTCACAATGATTGCTAATTTCTAGTAAGTTTTGACAAAAACCGTACTATCTCTAACCTTAGTTCACATACATATCCCTATTTTAAGCTACATAATGCGGTTGACAGTTATCGAAATAATAAATAATAAAAATATTACAATCTACTGAAATTTTCATGCCATTTAGAGAGAGATTAAGGAAAATTTTTCTTACCTTGTTACTCAGATTCAGCTGTTGAAGATTGTTTCGGATAGTGATATGTATGAAGGAGTGACTGGTTTCTTTGTTTCGTTTATTCCTTTTTTTTTCTAAATTCGATTATATAAGGATAAGAGTATTTTAGTCTTCTTGTTAAAAAAGTGTCTATAATATGAAAATTCTTCAAGATGTGTCTAAATTTCACTAAGGGCCCATAATTCTATCTATTTTTTAAATTTCCCCGTAATAAAACATTCATTCAATATTTCATAGATCAGCAATTTTTTTTTTTGTTATTTCTTCCCTCTCTGCCTTATCTTCTTCTTCCCTGTAAACATCTTCACTCACCTCACCGATTTTATTCTCCACTCCTCTTTCTCCCTCTCTTTCATAGATTAAACCAACTTTCCCTTGGCTTCGGTGCCAACTAGGATTGGTAGCATAGTCTTCCCTCAACTTTCTGACTTTTTCGGCATAAGAGGTCTTGTCTCTTTGCTGTCTCGATCCGCTCTCTTTGCTATTTTAGCAAAATAAGTAGCCTTGGTGCTTTGAGTCTTACACTAGTCTTAATGTGCTTTCATAAACAAAGGCTATTCTTGATATGATCTTTCCAAGAAGGAAGGCATCCAACAGACAAGGTGATAAGGTGATGCTTAAAAAAATAAAAAATTAGAAGTTATAAAAAACAAAAAAAAAAACCCTCACATTAAAGAGAAGTTATTGGTTAAAGAGATAGGGGAAAATATTTTGTGTTCGGATGCCAAGAAAATGAAAATTTGATCGAGAAGATGATTTAACTCAATTTTTTTATTATTAATTTTTATGTTGTGTTAATTTTTGTCAAATTTGGGTTTGTTAGATGAGGAAAATTGGGGCGGATGGTCAAAGGTTCGAGAAACTTTTTGTGTTTCTGTGTGTTTGAAAATCTGGTAGAGAATTTAAATGGAGAGCAAGGAAAAGAATTTGAATGGTAGGGCGCGGATGGACAATATTCATTTGTGTAATTTATTATCTTAAATCTTATTATTTGTTAGGTCATTTTTAATAAGGCAAAAGACAGGGGTAAAGATGACATTGCAGAGAAGATTCTCGGTCCTGTAACAGATACTTTAGTGACGGTTTAAAATTGGGCTCTTACTGTTACCAAATGAGAACTTGGGGCCAAAGGGACTTGACCAAAACAAGGGGGTCCCTATAATTCTCCCCATCATTTCTATTGAACCCATCCCTCACAACGTGGGATCTCTCACATTTAGAGCTGTCCCTTCGTCCCAGCTTCTCCAAGCCTTTATAAAAGGTTAACAATGTCTGCATGCAATGAAATGTCATTTGCTAATTGATATACTAAAGACATAGAAAATGAAAAATGGTTTCGGTTAGGTTAGAAGTGATTGGAAAGGAATGTGGATTATTTAGGAATCCATTTTCTTTTATTCGGTTTGAGTAAAAATGGAGGGAAAATGGCTTCTTGATAATCATATTTCCCCAATCTTTGATAATCTTGTTTCCTTCCAGGATTAGGAGGAAAGTTTGTTTCCTAAGGAAAAATTATACGAAATTACAAAACTAGTTCTACACATTTTTCGTATATTCCAAAATAACCCTATCCAATATTTTATTAATTTCTCATAATTAATTACGAATAATTATAATTATATATTATTTAAAAATAAATTTACAAAGAAAAGAGGTTACAATGTTTGGTCGGTGGATTGACGACGCCATTGGAAGAAATCGAACGTCCAACGTCACCTCCCAAACTGAATGAATTGTCAGTCTGTGATCTATCTAGCCCCAGTGACTTCATCGACGTGATCAGGTTTATCTTTCTGCCTTCAATGCTAGATCCATCCACGGTATCCTAGTAAGGCGAGGCCATTTTTGGCCAACTGGTGGGTCCTAAATTGACTAGAATTTGATGGATTCATAGATCACAATCTAGCGACTCCATCACCTGTGGTGAGCATAACCATACTATTTGACGGTGGCCAGCAGCGAACAGTGAGTACCGAAAACTGGAAGTATTTCTTTCTTTTTTTATTTTTTGAAAATATATTAGTAGATAAAATTATAAATAATAGATTTTTAATATTGCTATAATTTAGTTTATTTGACATTATATTATTATCCTAGAAAAATGGAAATATTTGTTTAAAATGTTTATATTAATTTGATATTTTTAAGTAATAATATTATTACCATAATTAATTATTAAAAATAAAAATTAAGTTTTTTTTGTTATTAATAAATGATAATATCTAACATTGAAGTTATTTTTGTCTAATTAATTAATTAAGTTTTTGTTTCCTTTTATAATTCCATAAGAACGACCTTTCCTCATTCCTATATTTTTTCCACCAATTTTTTTTTTTTTTACTGCACTTTTTCTTTCCTCCTCCCTTTCCTTTCCACCAACGGAACACCCCTTTATTAATTCCTATACCATCTTCACAAGAATTTATAATTTTTAAGAGAATTTACACAATTTTTGAGGGTTTAACATCTACCCTTAGGGTACATATCAAAACTATTATTTATTAAATTAAGTTAAAAATTCATTTTAAAATAGGATTAGAGCGCATTTATTTTGGCTTTTTTTTAATATCAAAAGCTCTTCTTAATACTTTCTTGATTGTTTGGATACCAACTAAGAAGAGCGTATGAGTGATTAAAAAAGCTGTTATATGTCTTTTAGAATAAGCTCAAAATCGAAGCTTTTGTCAAAAGCTCTTTTTGAGCTTATTTAAAGTTGTAAAATATCCAATATACCATTACCATATTTTAAAAGATTTACCTTATCCTTTCTTTCAAAAAATTATTTTTGTAATTTAACATTAATAAATACTTATACATTTATTCAATCAAACAACCAACAATTTTGTTTTTCTTTTTTTTAAAGCTCTATTTTTACAAGCTTTACTCCAATAAAACATACTTCAATAAACTCTACTTGGAGAAGTCGAAACAAATAGGCCCTTAACAATCTTAATTAGATTAAGAATAGGCTTAGTTGTTTATTTGGTTTAGTAGTATTGATTTTTATGGTTTGGGTAGGATTAGCTAGGAAGAGTATCTACTATATAATTAGTTTTTATAATTTGTCAATTTTAACTGAAAAGAAATAAAAAGAATAGTTAGGAAGTTATAAATAAGTTGATAAATTGTGATTTCTTCTTCAAGTTATTTTATTGTATTTTAGTGTTGTTTTGACCTGGAGTGAAAGAGTGTTATTTTCCTATAAATTGGAAGAGTTATTTTTCAGCAAGGTGGGGTTAAAGCAAAGTTATATCCAATAAAAATATGTATTAATCTATTAACTTACAAAGATTCAGCGATCTTCTGCCTCCATCACAAAAACAATTGTTTCTTTGGCCAGTGATAATTTCCTAGACCAACGCACCAAGGCTAAAAAAATCATACTTAACAGAGAAGTGCCCATGCTTTACTTGCTAAAAACATCATGCTTCACAGACAACTGGCCATGCTTTACTTGCTCTAGAGCCATATACCCACTGAAATAATAGATTTCAAATTGATTTAGTTGCAGAGAAACCATCCTATTTATTCACAATAATTAAATTAATTATGTAGAATAAAGTTACTCTATGTTGTTCATTGATATGTAAATTCATTGTGATCTATTTTTTCTTTAAAAAAAATGGAAGATAGAAGTCATTAAGAAAAAAAGTAGTTGTGTTAAGATAATTGAACATTTTGTCATTTTGTATATTACTTCTCGTATAAATGTCTTAAGATCAACATTATTATTTTTTAATTGAAAAATAACAGCTCAAAACATCTAAATGACTTGTAGTAGATGCAATAGCATATTATTATACGAGAGAGAAAAAAAATTGAATCTTATATAATTACCAAGTTCCTACACTCTACTAATATCATCTTGAGTTTGATCAATTTTAAATAGCCTTGCTATTTCAAAGTTTGAAATTTTTGGATTCATATTTGCATCTAAAAAAATGTTAGTAGCTTTAAGATCATAATGAATTACCGTTAATCTATAATCTCCATGAAGATAAAAGGATTCCTTGAGCTATGTTTGGTATAATCCGGTAACATATTCCCCAATCCTATGCTACACGCTTGATGGGATCTTCAAATTCACAAAAAAAATTGAACCATATCAAATAAATACTTACTAAAAATAAATAGATAAACTAGACTTTTAGGCTTTCACCTTTCGTAATCATATAGGCAACTAAAAAATATCTTGCAATCTGAGTAATTTATTTACATTAATACGAATATTCGTTCAAACAAAAGCTAAATACAAAAAATTTAGATAGCAACATGTCACGAGCTTAGAGGTTTGTGCAGCACGCTAGTGCGGTACTTAGACAACTAGAACTGAAAGTTGCTAAGTAAGCCAAGTGATTTGCCTTCTCGCTCAAGGAGAAGAGAGAATCATTGAGCCAAAGAGCTTTATAGGCAAGAAGAGAAGAGATGGAAGATGGAGACAAGTATTGCTAAGCAAGAGAGCTTTGTATTACACTAGAGAACTCTTTACAATGCTTTGCTTTGTATTTGCTTGGATTTGCTTGGATGATTTACAAATAAGCATTGGAGGGGTTTATATAGTGAACCACCTCTCAAATGAATAGCTAAGATCTAATGCATCTAAGGGTCCTAATTCACTCTCATCTACTAAATTATCTAGATATGTACAAGAGAGTATTATATACTAAATTATCTAGATATATACAAGAGATAATTTTTATCTTGCTAGAGAATTCTTGAAGATGGGCTTGGGCTTGCAAGCTTTCTAGATGCTAGGCCAAGCCTTATGTATATTTGGGCCACTCTAACAAGCAAATTGGGCAGGCCGTAACATCCTCCCCCACCTAATTCCGCGACGTCCTTGGCACGCTTTCATCCTTATAGCGTTGGATGTGCTCACCAAATTGCCACAAGGTGTTTTGGCGTTCCCAACTTGCCTAACTTTTTGGAAGGTTTTTCCACTTTACTAAGTATTCCGTGTATGGTGGAACTCCTCTCCTTTGTATCATACGTTATGTAAGGATACATTCCACGTCCTTGTCGAATGCGGTGATGACGACTGTGGGTGCTCTCTTAGACTCGCTTCTACTTGGATCTTCCTTGTCTTCATGATAGGGCTTGAGAAAACTTATGTGGAAGACCGGATGGATCTTAAGGTTAGGTGGCAATCAGACTTTGTAGGAGACTTCACCCATTCGCTTGACAATAGGGAAGGGACCTTCGTATTTCCGTACCAACCCCTTGTGCACTTTGCGAAATGACTTGAATTGTTGGGGTAGTAGCTTGATGAGTACCAAGTCCCCCTCTTGAAATGCGAGGTGTCGTCTCTTAGTGTCCGCCAATTTTTTCATTTTTTTGGCGGTCTTGTCTAAACATGCTCGTGTGATGTCGGCTTGTTCATGCCATTCCTTTGCAAGCTTGTATGCCGCTGGACTCTTCGCTCCATAAGTATAGCTCAAGTAAGGCATTGATATGCTCGGTTTGCCCATCAGTTTGGGGATGGAAGCTTGTTGAGAAGCTCAAGTCAGTCCCCAACATTTTGAAGAACCCTTCCCAAAAGTGACCGATGAAGCGAGGGTCACGATCACTCACGATGTTTTGTGGAACTCCCCATAGCTTCACTATGTGTTTGAGAAATGCTCGAGCGACTTCATCCATGGTGCAATCCGTGGAGATAGGGATAAAGGTGGAATACTTGCTGAACCGATCAACTACCACCATTATGCTACTATATCCCTCAGATTTTGGCAAGGCCACAATGAAGTCTATTGAGACGCTTTGCCAGGGCCTTTCCGCCATGGGTATGGGTTCTAGCAAACCCACGGGACATTAGTGTTCAACCTTGTCTTGTTGACACACAAGACAAGTCCTTACATAGCCCTCCACGTCTTCTCGTATTTGATGCCAATAGTAGGAATCTTGCATGAGTTCAAGGGTTCGTTCCATACCTGGGTGACCAACCCACTTGGAATCATGGCACTCCTTGATGATCTCCTTCCGCAAATTCCTTATCTTGGCATGAAGAGACGATTTTTGATTGTGAGGAGTAGGCCTTCGTCAAGCCAAAAGCGTCGTGTCTTCCCCTCACTTGCCAATTTCAAAAGATTCTTGGCTATGGGGTCGTCCTTTAGGCCTTGTTTGATGCGATCAATGAGCACATTTTGTGAACAACTTATTCTTAAAGTTGCGAGTTTCGCTTTGTGACTTAGGGTGTCGACCACAATATTTGTCTTACCCGCTTTGTATTTGAGCCTATAGTCAAACTCGGCCAAGAAGTCTTGCCATTGTGCTTGCTTGGGCCTTTGCTTCTTTTATGTTTGGAAGTAGCTTGTGGCCACATTTTCGGTTTTGATGACAAAGTGGGAACCAAGCAAGTAATGTCGCCAAACCCGTAGGTAATAGATGATGGCAGTCATTTCCTTCTCTTGGACCGTGTACTGTCGCTCTGTGTCATTGAGCTTACGGCTCTCATATGCAATAGGGTGCCCTTATTGCATGAGAACTCCCCCAATGGCAAAGTCAGAGGCGTTCGTATGCATCTCGAATGGCTTGGTGTGGTCGGGTAGCATCAACACCGGTTCTTCGTATATCGCCTTCTTCAACCCCTCGAAGGCATGTTGGCACTCTTCAGACCAGTGCCATATGCGGTTCTTCTTGAGAAGATCTGTGAGTGGGGCGGCTTTGGCTAAGTTACCCTTGATAAACCACCGATAATAATTCACCAACCCAAGAAAAGATCGTAGCTCCAGTACCTTGACAGGAGGCTCCCATTCTTGAATGGCCTTTATCTTTGCTTGATCCATCATGAGCTTCCCATCCCATATTCGGTGACCAAGGAACTCTATCTCTTGTTGAGCAAAGGAACATTTTTTCTTCTTGATGTAGAGTTCGTTATCACGAAGAACTTGGAAGACTTTTGGAGATATTGCACATGCTCTTTAAGAGTTGTGCTATAAATAACAATATTGTCCAAGTAGACTACTATGAACCGATCAAGGTAGGGATGGAAGAGCTTGTTCATGAGGGTACAGAATGTGGCGGGTGCATTGGTGAGGCCAAATGGCATGACAAGAAATTCATAAGCACCATACCTTGTCACACACGCAGTCTTTGGTTCATCACCCTTGGCAATGCGCACTTGGTAGTACCCCGATCTCAAATCAAGCTTGGTGAAGTATCGAGCCTTCCTAAGTTGGTCAAATAACTCTGCAATCAAAGGTATCAGGTACTTGTTCTTGATTGTTGCATTGTTAAGTGCCTGATAATCGATGCACATGCGGAGAGATCCATCCTTCTTCTTTTGGAAGAGGACGGGTGCACCATATGGAGCTTTCGAGGGCTAGATGTAACCTACATCGAGCAAGTCTTGAAGTTGTTTCTTCAACTTCGCAAGTTTAGGAGGCGCCATGCAATAAGGTGCCGTGGCTGGATGCTTGGCATCGAGCTCCAACTCGATTTGGTGATCCACTTCCCATCGTGGAGACAACTTCTTTGAAAGCTCTTGGGGCATGGTGTCCTTGTGTTCCTCAAGGATGGCTTGGACTAGTCTTGGCAATAGGTTCTTGGAAATGGTGATATCCTCCCCATCGTTTAGTTCTCGAATGGTGGCATGGAAACTTGGATCCTTGGTCATCTCTATTTGAATTATAGTATGGATAGCATCTTGCTCTCTACTTTCACTGCACGTTCCGCCATAACCATGCATGATTGACTCCCATGAAGGATGCTAAGGGAGTTAGAAGATGGTATGGGGAAAGCATGGACTTGGTCGAAGAACTCCATGCCTAGCACTACTTGAAAGTCATCCATGGGGACGATGGAGAAATCAAGCTTACCGTTCTAAGTGCCAAGTTCTACCGATGTTGCCTTAGACACTCCCAATATTACCTTGGCGGGTGAGTTTATGCCTTGATGGTGCCTCCTCCATTGACATATTTGAGGCCTAACTGTTTGGCCTCTTCTTCGAAAATGAAGTTGTGCGTGGCTCCTGTATCAAGCATCACATGCACATCCTTGCCGTTGATGGTGGCGATCAAATACATGAGATCTTTTTGGACATGTGTGGGTCTTTTGAGTGCACCAATTGTGCAGAGAGAACCCATTCTTGCTTGTGGCTCCTCATTTTGTATGCCCTCATGTTGAGCGGCTAGGTCGTTAAAGGTCTTCCTCTTTAGGCAATCACGCACCCAATGAGGACCATCACAATGAAATAAGGACTTTTTGGTTTAGGGGTGTCGAACTTACCTTTAGGTGTGTCGCGCTTGTCTCCCCCGGATGGTTTACGTGCACCACCTTCCTTTCGAGCATGATCCTTCTTGGTGTTTCGCTCTCCCCCACCTTTTCCAAGATTGGACTTCTTATCCTTGGATTGGGAGGTGTAGTCTATGAGCGATTTGGCTATGACTATGACATCTTCAAGATTTTGCACATCGCGCCTTTCAAGCTCGACCCTTGCCCAATCCTTAAGACCGTCAAGGAAGTAGAAGAGAGAGTCCTTCTTGGACATGTCCTCGATCTCTAGAATGATGGTGGTGAACTCCTTGATATACTCCCGAATCGTGCCGCTTTGCTTCAATCGACGGAGGCGGCCCCTTACCTCCTTTTCAGCATTGCTAGGAGAGAAGTGCTTTCGAAGTTCTCTCTTGAAGTCCTCCCATGTGCGGAGGGAGAAGATGCCTCTGCCCGCGTCACCATGCATACGACGCCACCACAATTAGGCTGCATCTTGTAGGAATATGGGTGCATTGCCAATCCTCGAAGCATCATCATGGACACGTTTGGCTTCGAAGTATTGCTCTAAGCCGAATAAGAAGTTTTCAACTTTCGTGACGTTACGAGTGCCATTGTATGTGATGGGAGTAGGCACGTGCATGGTGCTTGGACTGCTTGTGTAAGACGGGTTAGCACGATCACATTGATGCTTCTCTTATTCCGTGCGAGATTCCTCCACTTCCACACGGATTGCTTGTAGCTCATGCTCCACAAAGGTCCACAAGCCCACAAGCTCTCGTGTAAGGTTGTGTAGCTCCTTTTCATAGGCATTGCTGAACTCAAGGATGTTGGACTTTGTGGCTTGAGTGATCTCTCCATATTCTGTCTCTAGGCCTTCGAGACGGTCAGAGAGGCCCTCAATTGCATTGTCCATCCCCGAGATAGCTTGCTCTAAGCTAGCAACATGAGACTCTAAACTCTGAGGGTGGAGCTTTGGACTTACCTCGTTTTCCTTTTTGGCATGGTTGAGGTTGCTCCTCTCATCCACGAACTTGCTCCTCCATGGTCACTTCAAAGTCCGATGCCATGCTCTTGTGCTCGAACTGTGCTTTGATACCAACTATCACGAGCTTAGAGGTTTGCGCAGCACGCTCGTGCGACACTTAGACAATTAGAACCGAAAGTTGTTAAGTAAGCCAAGTGATTTGCCTTCTCGCTCAAGGAGAAGAGAGAATCGTTGAGCCAAAGAGCTTTGTAGGCAAGAAGAGAAGAGATGGAAGATGGAGACAAGTATTGCTAAGCAAGAGAGCTTTGTATTACACTAGAGAACTCTTTACAATGTTTTGCTTTGTATTTGCTTGGATTAGCTTGGATGATTTACAAATGAGCATTGGAAGGGTTTATATAGTGAACCACCTCTCAAATGAATGGCTGAGATCTAATGCATCTAAGGGTCCTAATTCACTCTCATATACTAAATTATCTAGATATGTACAAGAGAGTATTATCTACTAAATTATCTAGATATATACAAGAGATAATCCTTATCTTGTTAGAGAATTTTAGAAGATGGGCTTAAGCTTGCAAGCTTTCTAGAAGCTAGGTCAAGCCTTATGCATATTTGGGCCACTCTAACAAGCAAATTGGGCAAGCCGTAACAAACAGTGCCAAATAGGAAGTTATCTAGGCTTGAATTAGACAAAAATTCATAAATGAGAAGTTTTTTATTTCCTTGATCATAGCACAACAAGGCCGAGCATGCCAAAAATGAATCAGGAGTCAGATCAATCGTCGTGCAAATCCATGCCTTTATCCATCAATGATGTGTCCATCACTGAACTGTACCGCCATTAACATGAGGAGATTATTGAACTTCAAGACAAATAAGACTTCAATTTGATTTACAAACAGCCTATATAAAATTTCTTATATCTTATTGTAACCAAGTTTTCCTATTTTAGGGGTGATATTGGTTGGCAAAATATATTGCACAAAAAAGGGAAAATTCTTTTGAGCAAATAATTATTGATTGAGCTAATCTCATTAAATTGGTTGTCAAGGGAATCATATTAAGCTAAGTTGGAATAAAAACGAAAAGGAAAATAATTTGTCTTCAATTAATTTGTTTATTCCTTATTTGGACAAGGGTTTATAAGACAATTTTGATCAAAATTCTCAAATGTAAAATATGCTGCTGTGGCTCTAGGGTTTAGAGTATACACAGCTGTGAAGAAGACTTTGGCTAGTAAAGAAACGTTGAAGTGGTCTCACTTGCGTTTACATTGATTTGATTAGTATTTTGATTTGATTAGTATTTAAGTTACAGTAAGTGATATATCTTTTACATTGAGATTGAATTCATGTTAGAGATAATTTTTTCTAAGATAGAGTTTATCTTTATTGTGTATAAAGCACTTTTCACGTTAAGCAAAGGAGAAGAATATCACTCAAAATACAATTCTCCTTAGTTCAAGTTGATAAGAGGTAAGACTTCTATTATAACTCTCTTTGGGTGTGGACTGTATTACGTAAAATTTCAGATAATTTGATAAGTATAGGATACATACCACATTAATAATCAACTTCTATGTATGTTTTAGATTAATTAATTTTGATAGGTTGCGTGAATTCATTAAAGGGGAGATTGAGTGTTCTACAAAAATTCTGGATATGCTATCTTGATCGATTTTTTTATATTATTACCAAAAGAATTATAATCCAACATTTTTACCATGATTTCTATGCATAAGAAAAGTGTTGACATATTTTTTTGTTGCCTAGATATAATATTGATATATTTTAAAGGAATTTCAAAACTGGTTTTACATGCTGAAAAAAATGATTGTTACAATATCATGTCTGGATTCATGGATTTTATGTAATTACCAAATGACCTTCAAAAATCCTGAAATTTTACATAGCAGTTTATAAACATGTCTACATTCATTTTGCAAAATTTCATAATTTTTCGTTAAAGATTCAATTTTATAAAAATTCTCAGATTTAACTGACTCATTAAATTGCACTACTAGACAGTTTTCTGGTACTCAGAAATTTTTTTTAATTAAAATAGATTTCGATGACAAAACTTTAAACCAAAAATTATGAGGTAGCATATACACGTCTAGGAGTCATCTGTAAATTTTGGGGTCATTGGACTAGGGAATTAAGAGATAAAATTCGTACATTCATCACTATTCAGATTCATGGCTTAAATAGTTAAAACAATTTTGGAGTTGAATTTAATTATATTATTTGCTTGATTAATTTTTAGGATTTTTCAATCATCTGAGCTGTTAGAAGTAGAGTTCATTGATCAGGGTTGGAAGTAAGTAATATTTACACTAGTTTATTTCATTTTGTCATGTACGAAAAACGTAATGAATCCATTATGTAAGAGTGTATAGTTTCTTTAGAAAATTTGATGTTTATTTTAATAATTTATGTTTCAATTAACAAATTATATTTTCAGTTCTGTTTACTTTAAATATCTAATAAAATAATTTATTTAGAAACAAAGTTGCCTTTGTGATTAAATTATTTCTTTATCAAGAGACAAAAATTTATGAAAACTTTTTATCTCAACATATTCTTTAAATGCGAACTATTGTAGTCCAACCTTTTCTAAATTCTTTATAACTTATTTACCTTAAGTTTTATTGTTTTCAATCTGATTTATTTAATCTTTTTTATTTAAAATATAAATTTACGTCTACAACTATTATTATTTTAAGAATTACTCTATGTTGGAGAAATTATGATTTATGGGGATTATTGAAACAAGCTTTATGTTCTAAGTTATGAATTTTGGCTCATTGTCCGTGGCAACCCTATGTTATGATATGTTATGTTATGATTCTAGCTGGATATATGTTCTGATGTGCACAAATATGATATAATATGTTTGATCGTGAATCAATTCTTTGATGGTGTGCTTTGGATGTTCATTATATTACTCTTTTATGAAATAAAATTATGCTTTGGATGTGTTTTATGAACTTATTATGATATTATGTAAACTTCTATTATTTATTCTCTTTTTGAACACTAGTGTGCATATTACTTATTAAGTTGAAGGCTTACCCCCTCGTCACCAACATTTTTGCATAGTATGCCTCCTAGACATAAGTTTTGAGGGATTATATGGTTAGTCAGAGCTCGGGTAAATTTTTGCTACTTTATATTTGGAACCTAAAACTTTTTTATTTTAAATTATGGGTTGTAATAATGGGATCATTTTATCCCTGGATTTGTAGTACTTATTTGAGATATTTTTCTAGCTTAATATTTTATGGAATAAATATAGTTGCATTCCGGTTAGGCATGTGTTTTTCATATGCCATATTTGGGGTGTCACATTTATACTTGTAAATGCATATGAGAGTCCTAACTGTTGTAAAGTCAACAAAACTCAAACAAGGGACAAACTTGCTTAAAGACACAACTTTCGTTTTAAAAAAATCATCATGGTTCTAGTCGGTAACTGAAGCTTATTCAGTGAAAATTGAACATTATCTTCAGACTGATACAACACAGGTACCTGTGGATCATCCTGCTTTGCATAATTGTGCATAAAAAATGCAGGTTTAGAAGGTACTGGAATAGAAAGAGAGCTGCTAGTAAGCATGAAAACAACTGTAACCATTGTAGGTCTATTAGCTGCATTTTCTTGAATACATAGTAAACCAATATGGATTTATCTCATAACTTCACTACCACTACCAACCCTTAAAGTGGGATCTACCAGATTTAGAGCAGTCCCTTCATCCCAGTTTTCTCCATGCCTGCAAAAATTTAACAAAGATAGAGAAAGATGTTAGGCTCTTTAATTCTTTTTTTTTTAAGCTCTAATTTTTGCAATTTCGTTGTGATATTGAAGGACTGCACCTTTTGTTGACCAGATCAATGCAAAACTGTTGGAATTTTATGTTATTCTTTTGAATTTCAATTCAAAGTTTGAAGTCTGATTTTTCTGTTCAATCTTATCTGTTTCAATCAAATTTTTTTCTGATGTTTAGGCAGTAATTTCGAATAATTTTGTTGACGTACTACTATAAATTTCAGTTTTAGCAAATGAAAAATTTAGAACACTTAAGTCTCCATTTGTTAAGCTTCTGTTTATTTATTTTCTACCAAAAATAACCATCAAATTGGAATCAGAGCTCTTTTGATCTTAGAGGGCTTGTGTTGTGTGTGAGTGAAACTTGTGAGGAACCCTTGCCACTTAAAAACTAAAACATCTAGCTAGAAAAATTAAAATGTCAGGAAACAATTTCTCCTTGGTTGCACCTCTCACTTTCACAGGAGAAAATTATCACATTTGCGCAGTAAAGATGGAGTCATACTTGCAAGCTTGTGATCTTTGGGATGTTGTTGCAATAGATGCTGAGCCAGCACCACTACCAGAAGATCCAACAATGGCATAGATTAGATTTCACAGGGAAGAAAGTACCAAGAGGTTCAAAGCTAAGACCTGTATTCACTCAGCTATAACAGAAGTAGTTTTTACAGGGATTAAGGCTTGTAGAACAGCAAAGCAAGCTTGGAATGCTCTTAAGGAAAGCTTTAAAGGCAACATTAGGACTAGGCAAATGCAAGTCCTAAATCTCATAAGAGAATTTGAGCTTTTGAGAATGAAAGACGCAAAAAAATATTAGTGAGTTTGCTGATAGGCTTATGTTTGTGGTTAACAAGATCACACTAATTGATGAAAAGTTGCCTAAACAAGGGTTGTAGAGAAAGTACTTGTGAGCTTGCTTGAAGGCAACATCAGGACTAGGCAAATGTACGTCCTAAATCTCGTAAGAGAATTTGAGCTTTTGAGAATGAAAGACGCAAAAAATATTAGTGAGTTTGCTGATAGGCTTATGTCTGTGGTTAACAAGATCAGACTAATTGATGAAAAGTTGCCTAAACAAGGGTTGTAGAGAAAGTACTTGTGAGCTTGCTTGAACGATTTGAAGCAAAAATCTCTTCTCTTGAAGATTCAAGGGATCTCTCTCAAATAACCTTGACTAAACTTGTCAATGCTTTACAAGCTCAGCTCAAGAGCAAAGAAAGACCATAAAAAAAGAAGATGTGATTAAAGGTGCATTCCAAGCTAAAGAAAAAGGGTAGACTCAACCAGGTGAATGGTGCAAAAAGCATCAATGGAATAAGAAGAGCAGGAAGGGTGGTGAGAGTAGTCAAGATGGGGGAAAAAGAGCAAATATCCTCCATGTTGACGCTGCAAAAAAAGCACTCATTTGGAAAGGTATTGCTGGTTTAGGATTGATATCAAATGCAGGTCTTTCAATCACATGGGCCACATGGATAAGGTTTGTAAGAATAAGCAACAAAAGGTAGAAACACAAGTAGCTGATCAGCAGCAAGAGGAGTAATTATTTGTGTCAACTTGTTTAGCAAGTAATTGTACCAGCGAAGGATGGCTAATTGATAGTGGTTGTACTCATCATATGACTTTTGATGAGTCCATGTTCAAAGATCTTGATAGAATAAAAATTTCCAAAGTTAGAATTGGAAATGGAGAATATATTGACGTCAAAGGTAGTGGGACTATAGCAATTAAGACTTTTTCAAGTATAAAACTTATTTTAGATGTATTGTTTGTGCCCAAAATTGATCAGAATTTGTAAAGCATTGGACAACTACTTGAAAAAGATTTTTCTGTGGCATTCAAGGATAAAACTTGTGTGATATTTGATTGTGATGGAAATGAGTTGTTTTCTGTGAAAATGAAAGGGAAAAGTTTTCATTGGAATTGATGCAGGTTGATTCCTATGCATATCCTAGCTAAGTGGATCAGTCTGAGTTTTGGCATAAACGGTTGGGTCATTTCATTACTCTACACTTAATTATATGCATAAGAATAAGATTGCACAGGATTTGCCTATTGCTGAAGAAATATTTGGTGTATGTGAAGTTTGTCAATTGGGAAAGCAGTCTAGATTGCCATTCCCACAAAACAAGGCTTGGAGAATAACAGAAAAACTCCAACTTATTCATACTAATGTGTGTGGTCCAATGAGATTCTCATTGCAAAATAGGAACATTTATTATATAGCCTTTATTAATGATTTTAGTTGATTGTGTTGGGTTTATTTTATGAAACATAAATATGAAGTTGCTAAGATATTTTGGAAGTTTAAAAACTGGGTTGAGAATCAGAGTTATCACAAAATTAAGGTGATAAGCTCGGATAATGTAACTGAACATAATTCTGACAAATTTAACAAGTTTTGTGAGGATGCAGGCATTGAACATCAATTTACAGTAACTTATACACCTTAGCAAAACAGGGTTAGTGAAAGGAAAAATAGGACAATAATGGAGATGGCTAGATGCTTGCTTTTTGAAAAGAAGATGCCTAAGAAGTTTTGGGCAGAGGTTGTCAACACAGCAACTTACTTGCTCAATAGATTGCCTACAAAGTCATTGAAGAGAAAGACTCCATTTGAAGCCTTGTATGGTTACAAACCCTCTGTACTGCATCTAAAGGTGTTTGTTGTATTTGTTACATACATTTCCCTAAACTTAAGAGAGACACGCTGGATGATAAGGTAAAAGTTGGCATTCTAATTGGTTATAGCAATATCGCCAAGGGATATAGAGTTTATCAACCATTGACAGAAAAAGTAATTGGTAGTAGAGATATAAAATTCAACGAATTTGTCACTTAGAATTAGGACAAGGCAGAAGTGGAGCATGCTGAGATGAAGAAAGATGATCTTAAAGCACAACAAGAAGATAAAACCGATGGATCAGTTGATGATGCTCCAATTAGAGGCACTAGATCACTTTCTGGTATTTATCAAAGGTGTAATGTTGTTGTTCTTAAGCCTGCAGATTATGAGGAAGCAGCAAAGGATTCAAAATGCATTGTTGCAATGAAGGAAGAGTTAAGAATGATCTGAAAGAACCAAACATGGGTTTTGGTGGACAAGGGTCAAGCCACAAGAAGCCTATTGGGGTGAAGTGGGTGTTTAGAACTAAGCTAAATGCAGATGGTTCTATTAACAAGCATAAAGCAAAGTTGGTGGTCAAAGGGCATGCTTAGCAGTTTAGTGTGGATTTCTCTAAAACTGTGGATTTCTCTAAAACTGTTGCACCAGTAGCAAGAATTGAC
This sequence comes from Boswellia sacra, assembly GCA_013180625.2. Taxonomy (NCBI): domain Eukaryota; kingdom Viridiplantae; phylum Streptophyta; class Magnoliopsida; order Sapindales; family Burseraceae; genus Boswellia; species Boswellia sacra. The sequence goes on along the minus strand of SNVD02008814.1, from coordinate 48,501 downwards.
ATAATCAAAATGCTTTTGGCACTTGCTGCTCAAAATGAAGGGAGAATTTTTCAGCTTGATGTCAAGTCAGCCTTTCTAAATGGTTACTTGGAAGAAGAGATCTACGTTGAGCAACGTGAAGGTTTTATAGCAAATGGAGATGAAAACAAAGTGCATTTGCTTAAGAAGGCCTTGTATAGCTTGAGACAGGCTCCAAGAGCCTGGTATAGTATAATTGATGACTACCTATTGAATATTAGCTTCAAGAAGAGTTTAAGTGAAGCAACTCTGTATATGAAGGCTTCAAATAATGATTTAACTGTTGTTTCTTTATATGTTGATGATTTACTTGTAACAGGAAGTAATTCAAGAATGGTTCAGTAGTTTAAAGATCAAATGATAAGGGAGTTTGAGATAACTAATTTGGGAGAGATGTCATACTTCCTTGGCATGGAAGTCTAGCAATCTCAACAAGGCATTTTTATTGGACAGCAAAAATATGCAAAAGAGGTGCTCAAAAAGTTCAACATGGAGAATTGTAAATTTATAAGCGCTCATTTGATGCAAAATGCGAAGCTCAACAAAGATAACAGGGCTGAGAAAGTTGATGAAGGGCTATGTAGGAGTCTCATAGGTTGCTTGATGTACCTCATATCAACAAAACCTGATATCATGTATTCTGTGAGTTTGTTGTCCAGGTTTATGCGTTGTGCAAGTGAATTGCATTTTAGAGCTGCTAAAAAAGTGCCTAGGTACATCAAAGGCACTGTTCTTGGAGTTTGGTTTAAAAGAACAGAGAAGTTGAATCTGTTTGGTTTTTCTGATAGTGATTGGGCAGGATCTTATGATGATATGAGAAGTACTTCAGGGTACTTCTTTTCTTTTAGTTCAGGATGTTTCTCTTGGAGTTCTAAAAAACAAGATATTATTTCTCAATCCACAACAGAAGCAGAATATGTTGCTACTACAGGTGTTGTGAATCAAACTTTATGGTTGAGAAAGTTGTTAATAGATTTAAAGTATGAGCAGAGGGAAGCAACTAAAATTTTTGTGGATAACCAGGCTGCCATAGCCATTTCTAGCAATCCCGTGTTCTAATATAGGACTAAATACTTTAAGTACTATTTTATTAGAGAAGTACAAAAGAACAAGGAGATTGTTCTAGTTCACTGCAGAACCAATGAACAACTTGCTGATATTCTGACAAAAGCTTTGTCCAAAGCCAAATTTGAAAAACTGAGAGCAAAGTTGGGAATTCACAGCAAAAGAAGCAAGGAGGACTGTTGAAGGATCGCATCTTTTGCTGATCAGATCAATGCTATGCTGTTGGAATTTTTTGTTATTCTTTTGAAATTCATTTCAAAGTTTGAAGTCTGATTTTTCTCTTCAATATTATCTGTTTTAATCAGATTTTGTTCTAATTTTTAGGCAATAATTTCGAATTATTTTGTTGATGTACTACTATAAATTTCAGTTTTAGCAAATGAAAAATGTAGACCACTTTAGTCTCCATTTGTTAAGCTTCTGTTTATTTATTTTCTGCCAAAAATAACCATCAGATATAGAGGAAAACAAAATTAAACAAAAAAAAAATCTCCTTACAAAGGTTAATAGATCTTCTGTTTCTTTTCCACTATTGAAACTACTTTGTTTTTTACCACTGATGATTTCTAATACTAACACACAAAAGCTAAAAACATGATAGAGAAACGGAGAAGCTTCCATGTCTCAAGTACTCTACAACTATATAGCCATTGGAAAAGGTCACTAGTTAGATTCCTTAGATGTATTGAATACTGTGATGAAATCTGGAGATAATTTTGTGGCATAAATGGACTGGTTTTTCAGCAAACAAACTGAAATTTCTAAAGTTGACTTGAAAGCATATAAACTGAAATTTTAAGTGCAGAAAATAAAATGAGAACACAACAAAATTTACGTGGTTTAGTCCATGATATACTCCATGAGAGGGATAGGTAATCAATGCACTAGAGAGAATTCGGATTACACACTCTCCTCACTACGCTCTCAACTTAGAACCACTATAAGCTCTCTAATTTAGCTTACTAAGTTTACATACAACTTACATGACCTATCCACACTACACTCACTGCACATCAACATAAATAGCATCACAAGTGACTGATTGTAGGGGCAAAACAGAGAAGATGGCAACAACCAACAAACAACAAGTAAACATACAACAAGATGGCTGCAGACAGATAGTAGAAATGTAGTAGACATACAGCAAAATAGCAAACAGCAGCTAGTAGAAAAATACAATAGTAATACAACCAATAAAATAATTTCAATAGTAGTTAGACAGCAACACAGCAAAAAGTTGCTTATTCCACTGTATTAGCTTGACTCACAATTTTATCAATTCTCCATCTTGACACAATTTTAATGCATTTCCCTTCTTTCTCTTAGCAATTTCTATTGCTAGTTCAAAGTTGTATAGATTTTCAGGTTCATCAAGTGTCTCCTCTATGTCTTCTTGCTCTTCTACCTTTGCCTTTTGTCTTAGAGAACTTTCAGAATTATGTAGCTCTACCTCAGGCTTAACTCCATCAGCATCTCCACTGATTTTACAGCTTTCAAAACAAAATTTTGCTTCTCTACAACTGACATCTTTGCTAGTAGAACCCTTTTGACACATTTGATTCTTGATACCATAAACCTATCTCCACACAACCAGCTGCTTTCTAATTCCTTCAGCTCCAGCAACTCATTTGCTCCAGTTATTTTTTTCTTTCTTCCCAAGAGCACTCACTCAGCTCTTTTCCAGCTCTTCTCGCCGGAGAACTCTTGTTGTCTCACTACTTTTAACTCTCTTAGCTCCAGCAGCTCACTAGAGAACTAACAAGGCTCTTTATAACTCCAGGACCCTAGCTCTCTCATAGCTCTAGCTTTCTCTACAAAGCTTCAGCTCTTTCTCAATACACAAGCTTTCTTCCACTTCTCTAGAGAACTAGCATAGTTCTCTACATTTTATTTTATTTTATTTTTATTTATTTATTTAGTTTTCTTGCCTCACTCACAGAACTTAAGAGCTTTCATGTCCATCTTCAACAAGTGCAGCATCACTCTTCACTTGCTTTTTTTCTTTGCTATTTTTATTCCTCTTTGGACAAAACTTTCTAATATGCCTTCCTCATGATAAAAATAACATTTTATGGCTTTTCTTCCTCTAGCAGTGAGACCTCCAGAATTAGAACTATTCTCTTCAATCTTAAGATCTAATTCCTTTGAATGAATTGCAGCAACTACTCCTTCTAAAGTTAGAGTATCCTTCTTGAACTTTAAAGTACCTCTAAGCTGGTCATATGTTTTAGGTAGTGAGTTTAACAAAATGATAGCTTGATCTTCATTTTCTACTTTCATTCCCACATTCTCAAGATCTGAACTTATCTAGGTAAATTCATCTATATTTAGCTTCATCCATCCTAAATCCATAGAATTTTTGCTTTAAATAAATTCTATCAGGCAGAGACTTTACTATATAGATCTCTTCGAGCTTCTTCTAAATTGCTACAATAGTGGCTTCTTTGGACACCTTACTAAGAACTTGATCTCCCAAGGTAAGAATAATTATGTTCCTAGCTTTCTTTTGAACTTCTACCAATTGCTTCTCTGATGTTGAATTTACATGTGCTTTTCCTTCATGTTCCAAAGCTTCATCAAGGCCCAAGTTTCCAAGCAATCATTGCATCTTCATTTTCCATAAACCAAAATCTGTTCTATCTTGCTATCAAAATTTTCAATCTCCACTCTCTGGTTTGCCATTGCAACTTGAAGATATTCTCTTCTAGCAAAGAAATCTTACTTGTTTGAAGCAATCCACGTTCAAATCTTTAAAACAATTTGCTGTGATACCAATTGTGATGAAATATGGAGATAATTTTATGGCATAAATGGATTGGTTTTTAATCAAACAAACTAAAATTTTTGGAGCTGACTTGTAAGCATATAAACTAAAATTTTAATTGCAAAAAATAAAACAAGAACACTACAGAATTTATGTGGTTCGATCCATGATCTTCTCCACAGGAGGGATAGGTAATGAATGCACTAGAGAGAATTTGGATTACACGCTCTCCTCATTGCACTCTTAGCTTAGAACCACTCTAAGCTCTCTATATTAGCCTACAAACACTGTTTCAGCTTACTAAGTTTACATACAACTTACATGACCCATCCACACTACACTCACTGCACATTAATATAAATAGCATCACAAGTGGCTGATCGTAACAGCAAAACAAAGAAGAAAGCAGCAGCCAACAAATAGTAAGCAAACAGACAGCGAGGCGATTATAGATAGATAGCAGTAGACATACAGCAAAGATAGCAGCTAGCAGCAAGTAGAAAAATACAGAAGTAAGACGGCCAACAAAATAGCAAAATAATTTTAGCAGCAGTTAGACAGCGAAACAACAGCAAGTTGCTTTTTCCAATGCACTAGCTTGAGTTAATATTTCATCAATTATGCAAATAAGGAACCATACTCTTAGTGTAATGTCTAATAAATTGAATCTAACATATACTTACAAGGTCCCCATAACTTTACTTGTATCGCCATGAGTTTGATCCATTTCGAACAACGTTGCCATTCCAAAATCTGAAATTTTTGGAACCATATCTTTATCTAAAAGGATATTGCTTGCTTTGAGGTCACGATGAATAATATGTAACCGAGAATCTTCATGACGATAAAGAAGTCCCCAAGCTATGCCTCATATAATTTTTTATCATGTTTCCCAATCTAGTTGTAAGAATTTGATTGGATCTACAGACTCACAAAAGGCATGACCACATATAGATTACACAATAGAAGTCAAGTAAAAATTACAAAACAAGTTACAACATTGTTCTATTATCATGTATACATGTATAAATCTATGTAACTCTTTGATATTTGAGTAAATTGCCTGTGTAAATAGAAATGCCCTCTTCATGAAAAATTAAAAGAAAGCTAAAAAGAGAAATGAAACAATACCAAATATGAAGTTATCTAGGCTTGAATTAACCATTCATTCATATATGAGTAGTCTTTTGTATCCTTTCAAACATAAACCTAGAAGCCTAATCAAATTCCTGTGTTGAAGTTTGGCCACTAAGAGGACCTCTTTTTTAAATTCTAGTTCGCCTTGTCCAGAATCTCTAGATAGCCTATTCACAGCTATAAACCTTCCACTAGGAAGTCTACATTGCAATCAAATATAAGAAAAGTGATGAATACAAACAGAATAGAATTGCCTTCAATAGGAGCGAAATTTACAATTTTGCTCATTTTGACCCACAATTAGTATCATTTTACACATGTTGTTATTAATTAATGACCTTGTAAACCGACCAAACCTTCCTTGTCCAAGTTTATTACCAGTGGATAAATCATTTGTTGCAATTCTGATAGTGCTGAAGTCGAATTGCAAGAATTCCATGTTGTCAATTCCATCAACATCTAAGAGTAACAATTTATCATGTAGATTTACCTTTTAGTAATAAACAAATAAGAATAAAAATAGAAATTTTCGTTCAAGGAAAAACACACTTGAAAAGGAGGCTTTTAACTACCGTATATCTTAACTCTATTTCTTTGAGGATTTTTTTCTATTATTTATAAGACTAAATTATAGTGGCCATAAAGCTATAGAAAAAACCAATCTTAGATTTGATAGGCATAGAGAAGAAAAGATGCGTATAATTAATTGACCTTCTATTTCTCACTTGCTTATGATCCCCTTTTTTGACTTCCTCTATCGTAAAATGGCATAAATGAAGGCGACAATAACAAGTGATACGAAGATAACGGTTGAAACAACTATGATTATAATTGTTCTAGATCCACTGTCCCCTTTGGCCTAAAAAAAAAAAAAACCACGAATGCATATAGATATATCATGAATGAATATAGGTTAAACTATTCCTCACTCTTTTTTACGTATATCATTCAAAATATAACATTGAATTATATTTTTTAAAATGGAATGTGAACTTTTATTAGTATAAATAAACGAGAGAAAATTTTGAAAGATTCTTGAGTTTTATTAATCTCAGTTCAAGAGTAAAATACACACTAATGAAGTTTATTTATACAGTAACAGAATGATAACCAACTAACAAATTAGTTTAACAAAATAACAACTATTTGCTGACTCGACACGCACTCTTTACCATGAACAACAATGATAAATGACTCCATATATTAGCTAAGGTACAATGTAGCTCCTTGATCATCTATGCATCAGCAGCGTGATCTAGCTTCAGCGTCATGATTACTTTAACAAGCTCCCTCAAGCAAAGTAGTGATAACTGTGAGCTCATTATAGTAATCATGTGTTGTCAGTCAGTGCAAAGTAATATTATACATAGCATCAAAATTAACTTTTAATATTTGATTTAGACAAATGAGAATCAAGATAAGGCTCCCTCAAGCATAATAGTGGAGAAGGAACTGTAGGCTTGCTACGAAGATAAGTAAACCTAGACTTAGACAAAGGTTTGGTGAGTGTATCAACAATTTGAAACTCAGAAAGAATTTATCAAACTTCTAACACTTTACCTACCATCTTTTCATGAACAAAATGATATCTATTTTGATATGCTTAGTTATTTGATGAAAAACAAGATTAGATGCCAAAGAACTAGCACCTATGTTATCACACCACAAAGTTGAGTGAGAAGGAATAGATAGACCCAATTCCATAAACAAACTCTGAAGCCAAATAAGTTCTATAGTAGCCTGAGATAGAGACCGATATTCAGATTCTATTGATGATCAAGCAACAACATGTTGTTTTCTAGAACTCCACTGAATGAGATTAGGACTAAGATAAATAGGTAACCAGATGTAGATCTTCGATCATCAATATTACAAGCCCAATCAGCATCAACATATCCTTCAAGAGAAAGTGATGTAGTTTTCTGAACATGTATACCAAACTCAAGAGTACCTTCAATATAACACAGATGATGTTTACAAGCTTGCCAGTGATTTATAGTAGGGGCTTGAAGAAACTGACTAAGCTTATTCACTTTATAAACAATATCAGGGTTGGACATGGTAAGATATTGCAAAAAGCCAATAGTACTTCTATAAAGAGAAGGATTCTCATATAAACTACTATCTTCATTTGACAACTTGGTACTAACTGACATCAAAGTAGAACAACTTTTTGCAAGTTACATATTTTTTTAGATAAAAGATCTATGGCATACTTAGACTAGGCAAGAAAAATACTTGAATAATTTTGAACCACCTCACAACCTAGAATATAGTGCAAAGAGCCTAAAGTTTTAAGAGCAAACTTTGAATTGAGATCTTGTATAATATGAGCTATCAACTTTGAATTAGTTTGAGTGACTAGGATATCAGACCAAGAGATCAATGAAATATGTTTTTGAATGATAGATAAACAAACTTCTATCATAAATAGATGAGCTAAAACCCTAATGATGTAAGGCAGTCTTGAGTTTGTCAAACCAAGCTCTAGGAGCTTGTTTTAAGCCATACGAGGCTTTATGAAGCTTGCATACATGCGAAGGCTTAGAAGAATCTATGAAACCATATGGCTGAAACATGTAAAACAATCTCCTATAAGTCTCCAAAATGCATTATTGACATCAATTTGTTATATATCCCAACCGTTTTGCACAGCAAAAGTAAGAATTACTCTAATTGTAATAGGTTTCACCATCGGACTAAAAGTATCAAAATAGTCCATACCAAGGGTTTGTTGAAAATCCATGGCCACCAAACAACCCTTTTATATTTGAAGTGTCCCATCATCATTATAATTGATTTAGAAGACCCATTTGTTACTAACAACATGCATAAAGTCATCATAAGGAACCAAACTCCAACTAGTACTAGCAAGAAAAGCATCAAATTCTATTTCCATGGCTGAATGCCATTTAAGATCAGCAAGAGCTTGATCAATAATAGGTGATTCAATTGGTTTGAAAAGTTACTATTGGCATTGGTTTGAGAAACATATACTTTAGGCTTAAGAGAACCAATTTGTGATCCAGTAATCATAGGATAAGTTTTAGGAAGAGTAGAATTTTGAGAGGTAATAGGAAGATCTACCCGAGATTGAATATTTGAATAAGATTGTGTTTTTCAAGCTAAATTGGACTAAGATACGAAGACTGAAGTAGTAGGTGATACTAAAGAAGAGAATTGTGTTTGGGAAGGTAAATTAGACTGAGACAAGGAAACTAAACTAGAAGCAAAAGATACATCAGAGGAAGAATTAGAAGAATAAAATATTGAATTTGGTAAAGACCAAGTTAAAGTAAAAAGACTAGAACCAATACTTAAATAAGAATCTAAATCCAAGTTAGAGACAACTTGTTGAAAATTCTACGCAAAAGGAAACTCAAGTTCATCAAATTTAACACTTTTTGCAATTTAAACTCATCCTGTAGAATGGAGGCATATATACCCTTTACAAACCATGTTGTAACCAAGAAAGACACATTTTGAAGTGTGATAGGCTAATTTTTGTTTGTTGTAAGGATGTACATAAAGATAACAAGAGCAACCATTGTACGAAATGTATAATCAGGAGAGTGTTTAAAAAGTACAGTGTAAGGTGATGAAAACTTAAAAGGAAAGGTAGGCAATCGATCTATAAGAAAAACTATAGTTTGGAAAGAATGCCACCAAAATTTAAGAGGCATAAATTCTTGTGCAAGTAAGGCTGAACCAAGCTCTACTATGTTATAGTGTTTTCTCTCAGCCTGCCCATTTTGCTGGTGAATGTGAGGGCAAGGACGCCTGAAAGCAATGCCATGATGTAATAAGGTTGAAAACTCTTACATTCCCCTCTCCCCTCCACTTACCGGCGCGCCCACTTGAGTTTACAACTAAATTGTCTCTCAACTAGAGAATAAAATTTAACAAAAACATTCTTGGTTCATATTTAACTTTAAGAGGAAAAATCCATGTAAACAGATTAAAAGCATCAATAAAATGTATATATATCAAAAACCATCAATAGAAGTAATGGCAAAAGGTCCCCAAAGATCAAAACATACAATTTCAAGAGGAGAACAAGCTTTATTAATAGAGCTAGGAAATGTACTTTGACAATTTTTTTCATATTGACAAGATTGACAAAATGATAACTAGGATACAAACTTAGACAAAGACATTGATAGCCAAGAATCTCAACATTTGGATGGCAAAGCCTCCTATGCCAAAGATCTCTAAAATATCTTGAAAGAGGAGTACAATCTTCAAACAATTTATTCGAACTAGAAACTGGACTGGAGTAGAACAATAATTAGAGAAAGACATAGCAGCATCAGAGGAGTTATTTGATGATTGAGACAATGAAGAAGGCAATGAGGATGTACTAGAAGTAATTTTAGCATCAATAGTAAGAAGTTGAAGTTGATATAGACCACCTCTAAGTGCTTCTTGGAGTAGAACCTTCCCAATATGTTTGTCCTTAACAACATAATGATTATGAAAGAATTCAGCTACCACATTATTATCTTTAGCAAACTTAGATACACTAATTAGATTCTTTGTGATTGGACGAACATGCAAGACTCGGTTTAGATAAAATGATTTATGTAAATCGATAGAAGGAAGAGCATCGGAATTGATATAAAGAATGTTTAAGGAGTTACCATTGCAAACAGTAAGCTTTTCTTTGCCAGTGTAATTGGACTTCAAAGAGAGATTATTCAGATCAGCTATGATGTAATCTGTGGTGCCAGAATCTATGTAGCAAGCTGGATTAGTAACTATAATTGGTGAAGGAAAATACGCTTGAGCAAAGGAGCTTCCAAGCTGAGACTGATCATTTGGTATAGAACCTTTTTTCTCCATGCCTAGAATTCTCTCCATTATATGTAACATCAAAATGGTGATAACATTTTAAAGCAATGTGACCTATTTTGCTGCAAACTTGACAAATTGGCTTACCACGACCATTATTGAATCTACCATGACCACCTTTACCGTTTGAAGCTCGATTAGATTGAAAATTATTTTGTTTATTAAAACCTCTAAATTTAGCAACATAATGTGTAGAACTGCCACCTTGAATATCAATAGTATTAGAAACATTCAACTTCTCAATATGCATTTCATGATTTTGAAGTAGAAACTATGCTTCTTCTAGTGACACAGAATCAGATCGTGCTGTCAAATTAGCTAGAACAACATCATATTCATGATCTAAACCACCTAAAACATAGAGAAGCAATTCCTCATCTATGATGATTTTACCAGTAGCCGAGAGTGTATCAGCATTCTCTCTCATTTTCAGAAAATAATATGCTATAGTAAGGGATCCTTTCCTAGTGGTTTGAAGTGTAGGAACCCAATGTCAAATCTGAACACCTTAAGATTGCGGAATAGCCTCCAGGACCAAGATATTGTGAGCATAGATTTCAAAATTTTAATTTGCTTTCTCACCACTTAGTTCTTAGATATGTCTAAAAACTACTTGAATGAGATGTGTGGGTGTTTTAAAATCACTAGACTATGTTGGACGAACAGTGATCTGTGAACAACAACAAATGAACAGTGATCAGTGAACAATGACTCGTGAATAGTGACCTATAAACAATACTCTGTAAACAGTAATCGATAGTATCGCGTGAACAGTATCTATGTATAGTGACGATGTGGTGTTATCAAGAGTTGAAGGAAGAAGCCTTGGTGAGGTTGTTCATCAAGAAGAACTCTTGGTGTGGTGTTATCAAGGGTTGAAGGAAGAAGCCTTGGTGAGGTTGTTCATTAAGAAGAACTCTTGGTGTGGTGTTATCAAGGGTTGAAAGTAAAAGTCTTGGTGAGGTTGTTTCATCAAGCAAGTTGTAAAGATTTCTACAACTTAGTGGAAAGCCTAGCTTGTGGAGCTAGGAACCCGTGGACGTAGGCAAGGTTTGCCGAACCACGTAAATTAAGTTTGCACTCTCTTTGTCCCTATCCTCTTTATATTTACTTGCACTAGTAATTGTTCATTATTGTTATTCTCTTGGTTACATCTTTAATAACTTCTAATTTCATCTTCTTCACCTTTATTCTCAAAGAAAGAGTGAACTCATTTTGATCTTTCAAGAAAAGTTTTATAAATCCGTTTTGATGAATAAAAACTCAATTCACCCCTCCTCTTGGGTTGCCATACCTGGGTCAACAAGTGATATCAGAGCAAGGTTGCTCTTTTTTTAAAAAAAATCTTAATCGATTTTGAGCTATGGCAACTTTTAATCCAACTTCATATGTTGAGGGGCTTTCTATCTCTAGACCTCCATTATTTAATGGAAGTGATTACTCTTATTGGAAAACTAGAATGAGTATTTTCTTGAAATCTTTTCATTATGATTTATGGTCTATTGTTTTGGAAGGACCTTTTGCTCCTACCAAAACTGAAATTGGAGAAAGCATGCTTAAAGAACCTAAAGAGTTTAGTGAAGATGATAAAAAGAAATTGAGTTTGAATGCTAAAGCTATAAATGTGTTATACTGTGCTCTAGATAGAAATGAGTTTAATAGAATATCTACTTCTTCTACGACACAAGAAATATGACACACACTTGAAGTAACTCATGAAGGAACTAGTCAAGTTAAAGAATCTAAAATTAGTATGTTGGTTCATAGTTATGAGCTTTTTAAGATGAAACCAAATGAATCAATTTCTGAAATGTTTACTAAATTTACATATATTGTCAATGGTTTGAAATCTCTTGGTAAATCTTATTCTAATGTTGAAATGGTAAGAAAGATTCTTAGGTGTCTACCAAAATCTTGGGAGCCAAAGGTGACGGCAATTCAAGAAGCAAAGGACCTCACCAAACTACCATTAGAAGAACTTATGGGTTCTCTCATGACTCATGAAATCACCTTGAAGGGGAACAAAGAAGAAGATTACGAAGTGGCAAACATTTGTTTCATGGCTTTAAGAGAAGATGAGATAAGTATTCTAAACTATGATCCTAAGCTTTCATATGATGAATTACTTGAAGCATTCCAAAATTTAATTGTGCATGTTGATAAACAAAATTCAAAAGTCAATGCTTTCAAAAAGAAGTCAAAAATCATGTTATCTCAATTAGAAGAGTTGGTGGAAACAAATGAAGCTTTAGAAAATGAAAATGAAATTTTAAGGCAAAAAGATTTTGAAAGTTTGGAAAATCAAATACATTTATTAAAACTAAAAGTGAGATTTTAAAACAAAAAGATTTTGATAAATTGGAGAAAGAAAGTGCTATTTTGAAAAAGGAAAATAATGACTTGAGAAATATTGTTGATAGTTTTACAAAAAGCACAAAAAATTTGAACTCTATATTACAAAACCAAAGTTATTTTTTTGATAAAAGAGGGTTAGGATATAAAACTCATAAAAATCAAAAGTATTTTAAAAACTATTTTGCTCGTGCGTCTTCTAGGAATAATCCTAATCATTCATGTACTTATTGTGAAAGAAAATGACACAAAGTGCATTCTTGCTATATTATGAGAAATCCTAATTTGAAACAAATATGGGTTCCAAAAAGTACCATAACTAACCACTAAGGACCCAAGAACATTTGGGTACCAAAAAGTCGCTCTTTGAATGTTGATTGTAGAAATAAAGGAGTGGCAAACACAAGTGGTACTTAGATAGTGGATGCTCAAGGCATATGACCGGAGATGCCTCCAAGTTCTCAAGATTAATCATGAAGAAATGATGATATGTAACTTTTGGTGATAATGCCAAAGGAAAGGTAATCGGACATGGTGATATTGGTAACCCTTCTTCACCTCTTATTGAAAATGTTTTGATTGTTAATAGTTTGAAACATGATTTGATTAGCATTAGTCAATTGTGTGATAAGGGATATTTTGTTGCTTTTGAGCCTAATAGATGTGTGATTAAGGATGTTAGTAACAAATAAGCATTATTTATTGGTAATAGATGTGGTAATATTTATATAATTGATATTGATGTTAATGATCATGTAGAAAAGTGTTTCATTGTTATTCATGATGCTTGGTTATGACATAGAAGATTAGGTCATGCTAGCATGAAAACAATTTCAAAAATTTCTAAAAATGATTTAATTAATAGTCTTCCAAAAATAAAATTTGAAAAGGATAAGATTTGTGATGCTCGTCAATTTGAAAAACAAGTGAGAATTTCTTTTAAACAAAAAAAAATATTTTGACAAATAAACCCCTTAGTCAAGATAGATTTTGCATAATTAGAAGTAGGCATGTTGGATATGTCTTATTTTTGCTTTTATATGATAATCTTTGAATGGTAGCATATGTTAAAGGGGGAGAATATATTTAGGGGGAGTAATTAATTTGATTACATCTTTTTTATGATAACAAAAAAAGGAAAAATGGTTGGATTGCTTATATTCATAACAAGTACCATCTTTTTGCTTATTCTTGATTTTATTTTCATTCTTGATTTTAGATATTATTTTAAAGTAATCAATGGTTTGTCATCATCAAAAGGGGGAGATTGTTAGCCCTAAGGTTACATAATAATTTTGATGATAACAAAACACATTGATTCATTGAGGCATTACTAATATGTTTATTTATGTGAAAGAATAAGATCATTGAAATAATTGTAAAATCAAGAAGAGGCTTATTAAAATGAAGTGTTGAAGCTAAAGAGAAGACTACATGTTAAAGGCACCAAAGTTTAAGAACAAGGTTTGAGTCAAGGAATGTGACACATGAGTAATATTTAATCAATTGATCATATATTTCTCTATAAATGTCCAAATTCTTGAGCCTTTGGAAAGCTTACTCAATTTATAACATTTTATATGTTTTAAAGCAATTCAAATTTCAAGTGCAAGGTTGTCCAAGTCATCATGCAAGTTAAAAAACAAATAGAAGCAGCTGACATGAGCACTGAATACTATTTTTGACATATGTTGAGAAATTCAAATTTCAAATGGAAGGCCGACATAATTGACGTGCAAGTCGGTGGACTGACACAAGAAAGAAAATTCAAGTCACATGAGCACCAAATGGTGTTTTTCCAAATCTTAAGCTAGAGATATCCAAATGACTTGATTCTTGATGCGTTGGAAAGTTTGTTCAATTATGCAAATCTTTTATGTTTTCTAGATTTTCAAATTTCAAACGAAACATTGACAAAATGACAAACAAGATTACGGTTTTTATGGTGGACAGAAAATTTGGAGTTGGTTTCTTCACTTGATTAAGTTCATCTCATTTGCCTATAAAAGGAGCCCTTCTCCCATGCATTCAACAAGAATCCATCAACCCACAAATAAGAGAAATATCAAGTTTAGAGAGCTTTTATATTCTTTATCTACTCTTTGAGGAGAGTTGTATTTTATTGTAAACAATTATCTTTATTCTTGTATTGTGGTGAGAGTGAGATCTTCTTGTAAAGGATAATAGTTATTCTTGAGAGAACTCTTAGTGTGGTGTTATCAAGAGTTGAAGGAAAAAGCCTTGATGAGGTTGTTCATCAAGAAGAACTCTTGGTGTGGTGTTATCAAGGGTTGAAGGAAGAAGCCTTGGTGAGGTTGTCCATCAAGAAGAACTCTTGGTGTGGTGTTATCAAGGTTGAAGGAAAAAGCCTTGGTGAGGTTGTTCATCAAGAAGAACTCTTGGTGTGGTGTTATCAAGGGTTGAAGGAAAAAGCCTTAGTAAGGTTGTTCATCAAGAAGAACTCTTGGTGTGGTGTTATCAAGGGTTGAAGGTAAAAGTCTTGGTGAGGTTCTTTCATCAAGCAAGTTGTAAAGATTTTTACAACTTAGTGGAAAGCCTAGCTTGTGGAGCTAGGAGCCCGTAGACGTAGGCAAGGTTTGCCGAACCACGTAAATTGAGTTTGCACTCTCTCTGTCCCTATCCTCTTTATATTTACTTGCACCAGTGATTGTTTATTATTGTTATTCTCTTGGTTGCATCTTTGATAACTTCTAATTTCATCTTCTTCATTTTTATTCTCAAAGAAAGAGTGAACTAATTTTGATCTTTCAAGAAAAATTTTATAAATCCGTTTTGATAAATAAAAACTCAATTCACCCCCCTTCTTGGGTTGCCATACCTGGGTCAACAATGAGGTCCAAAGATCAATGCCAAACATTCAAAATTAGCTAAATTTTCTCCCAATCAATCCTGAAAAAGATACATAAATGATTAGGGCATTCTATCAAGTGATCTTGAAGCCAGGTAGTGATACTAATTAAACAAAATTCTGCTCACGTAGTGAATCTGAGCAGGTTGGGTGGCAAATTAATGGCTTGATAGGCTCATGCCAAAGAAGGATATGAGCTTATGAAAACTGAAAAGTAAAAGCAACGTCGATATCTATAGACTCTAGGTAAACTTGGGGAAAAACATAAAGATTGAAAGCGCCATAGCATATCCAGTCATTGGAGTCAGCCAGCAGCCGAGGTGATGGCAAGGTTAAAGTAGAAACTTTTTTTTTCCTTCAGGGTGCTTGGCAAAAACAAAATCTAACACAATTTCAAAGATTTTGCATTCAAAATTGCCAAATAATAATTGACATTTTTCTGTGAAACCTACCCTCCCCCAAGAAGATAAAACTTACCCTATTCACTCCTGTCAGGCTGCTACAAACCAATCAGTACCCTCACCCCTCCCTTTCACAGAGTTAAGTGCTCAAATTTCAACCTTCTAAGCTGCTTTCCACTTGGAATTGAACTCTATATCTGAAGCATAAAAGCAAATTTGCTTTACTTGCCAAAGTGCCAACTTTGTCAAGATAAACAAATATGCTAGGCAGAGACAAATCATATAGTTGTAAGTAACGTTCTGTACATATAAATTTGGTTAATCAACTCTTTCCACCAAAGGCAATGTTTGTAAACAAGAGAAAGAAGTTACTTATATTTTGTATATTTATCATTAATAACTACGTAATTGTTTGCATATTTTAGGTTTTGGAGGTTTTGGAAACAAGAGAAAGAAGTGTGGGTGTCTTTATCTGAGAATTTTCACTTTCAACTTTATTGTATAATTTAAATGGTTCAAAATTAATGAAGATAGATAATTTTGGACATAGTAAGATCAAATGAAAACTATCAAGTACAGGCTGGGTTTGAAAGTGAACAAAAGGAAGACATGAATAGACAATGCACCTTGACATCACCTTCTCAGATCAGACATATCACAACTCATACCATAAGCTTATTTGTTATGTAATGGTAATTCCCATCACCAGCTTTAATTGATAATAATTGTTAGCTGATGCAACATCTTCGTGTTTAATGTATCATCTCGATTAGTACATATCCTGCAGATATGAATGAATGACAAGTAAAACTTGTTTGTCGACAAATTTTGCTAGTAATTTTCTAAAGAAATTAAATAAACTAAACCGCTGATTGGCTAAAATGATTTTAAATACTTCCACTTTCTGTTATAAGTGTACGAAAAGCACCCACAAGGGATCATTCTTAGATACTCAAGGGCCTACAACGGAGCATAATAGGAAAAAATAATATATTACACTTCATACGAGCTTTCTTTCTCTAATGGTTCCTTTCTTTTTTTATTTTTATCAAACACAGTTCTATTGCCAAGCATCGCTGAGGCATGGTTTGATAGCACCAGAGAAGAATGAGAATATTGCTAAACAAACAGAGAAGAAAACGAAGAAAAGGCATAGTGGGAATTGAGTTATGTGGTCTTAATTGATCCTAAGCACTTGATGGAAAGTAGAATAGGAGTAGCCAAAGTGCTTTCCTATGCAACTTGCAAAAAAGTATTCCTTTTAAAACGAAAGTGAGCAATTTTGTCAAACACCAAAGAAAAAGCTTAAGGGATCTTTATGTATTGCTCCATGTTGCCTTAAATAGTTTGTCTAGTGGGTGGGACTAAAATTATATTTGTAAGCAATATGGTGGGCACTAGGCTTTTCATGAATGTTGCTGAGCAAGAAGGCTTTGAGTGCCAGCAATTAGCAGGGAGAGCAACCAAAGAAGAAACAGCTCAGATTAATTTTGATTTGATCAAGATATAGCATAATCACTTGGTATGTATTATTTATGAAAAAATTTAACAAAATAGTCTAAAGCCACCTCCAACATGGGAGAGACACAAGTCTTCTCATATATATTTTTTCCTCCTTTTTGTTCTAGATTTATAGTGTGGAGAGCTTACATGGATTTTCATTAAGTGGCTAAGTAATTAAGCAATTAATATTTGCAATGGTAGTGGAATTCCTGCAATGCCATTTATTATTTTATCAAACTTGAAGTAACTTTTCTTCTTCAAATATTAAAATGATTTCAAAATAGTTTCAGAGACTTAACTAAGATGATTCTTGCGCACTGGCAATGTCAAAGACTTCAGATGTTAGTTACGAGTCACATCATTCATTCTCCATGAGCTTCAATTGGGCAGAAAGCCAAAGTACTTTTGACAGAATGAACATCCATGAAAAAATTTTACCAACCAAATGCAATAATCTAAAGCCATCCTGAGATCATTCGAACATAAAAATGAAATGATAAAGAAGAGGAAGAAAGGTCATATGATCTGTTTTTTAGGTAAAGAAGAGCCAACAATCATAAAGGACCTAAAAACCTCCAAAAACAAAAAAGCAAGAGAAACAAAGCGCAAACTTATTTTAAGAAATTTAGCAATGATGATCACACAAATAATAACAGAGCATGAAATACAGATCCCACGAATTCTACCTAAACTTGATGCTACTTAATCCCATTGCAAAACACACCCCGAATCGAACACCACAACACGACTTTCCTATCAACGAGGCTCTCACGCAGAAGGGATGGCAGATATAATGGCAGTTGCAGGAGCAATGGAGGTAACAACAGCGAAGGTGGAAATATACAGCAATGGGGGCGGTCGATTTTGCGGTAGTCCCTAATCAATCCATGGTGCTTTTCTTTTGGTTGAACGTCCTTGTTCCTAATCCGCCTTCACCTAATGCCCGAGCCTCCACCTCTCAAAAGAAAGAAGGAGTACGATATGTAAGGCATAAGGAGATGGATGATTCACCTCAAGAGCTTATAGGGAGATGTTGATTGTGGGCTAAGCCGAAAGCAAGACGCAGAAGCGCTCCAGGAACGTAAGATGCAGAGGGAGACCAAGAAAAAAACTGGCCAAAATTTGCAATTAGGGTTCCACGGAAATGATTTGGGAAATTTTTAGGACCCATATACGGCGGTTTATTAAACCGCCATAAATGACTTTCCCGAACTACCTTTTGCGGCGGTTTTTAAAGGGCGCAGTATATACCTTGCTTTCCTTTAATGAATTTTTAATTTAGTTGAAAATTATTTTAAATATAATTAAATTTTAATTATTATATTTAATTATATATTTATTTTAATTTTAAACTATGTAGTGTCCCCTCTAAAGAAGATTTCTGAGTCCGTCACTGACAATGCCGTATAGTAGCTATGAAGGTGAGGCTAGTAACTGCAATTATGGTGTTGGGGTTATGGCTGGAGGCCACGATGGTCTATGGTTTGATTTTCAGAATTAATTTTTTATTATTAATATTTAATTAAAATTAACATATTGAAATTAAAAAAATTTTTAAAATTATGTTATATAACTCTATTACCCTTTCAATCAACACTAACAAAGGAAATCCGGGACAATTTGTAATTTTTGAAATCGAAGGATTGTCATTATTTTAATCAGTGCCTCTGAGGAAAAATGCAATTAACCTAATAAAATATCCTTGTCTGAGCTCGTGTCAAAAGTAGTCTCTTAGGGCATGTTTGGTGCGCGACACTGTATAGTACTATTTTACTACATTGTATTAAATAGTGTAATACATATGTTTGGTGCTAATTTAGTAAAGTATTAATTAATACAAAGTACAACCCTTAGATGCATCAACATTTGATTAAATTATGTATAGTTAATCCATGACATTAGCATTACATTGTATAGCAATAATAAAAAATGTCAAAATTATCCCTATAAAACTCTATATATCTAACAATGCCCTCTAAATTTTAAAATTTTTAAAATAAATAAAGATGTATTTAATAGATAAATTATAAAATCAAATTTATTTTAAAATTTATTTTCTAAAAATAAAGAAGGGTTGAAAGGAGTCCCCGTCTATGGGTGACACCAGAGGTCCACTGTCTCCGTTGGATCAATTGACACCCAGCATGTCACCATAAACTCAAATTGTCTAATAGGTCTAGTGGGAGCATTGGAACCCAATTAATTTTTTCAATAATTAGCAACTGTTCGATAAATTACTAAATAACTAATTTTATAAATAAACTAAAAATATAATTATACTTTGTATATCTTTTTAAAAAAAATCTTACTTTTTTGTACAAATTAATATAATATATGAGTATATCAAACACTATATAATTTTAACATAACATTATTTTTAGTACTATACAATACAATACTATATAATATAATACAATATTATAGTATACAATGTTGCGTACCAAACATATCCTTATTCTCTGTCTACCATGTCTAACAGAACTACAAATTATGATGCAAGAAAACATTATTCCTACAAACAGAAAAAAAAAAAAGATGAAAACAAGTTTGTGTTTACAATTTTTAGTTTACTAGATAATTATTAAGGGTTAATATTCTAAATAGACCAGAAAATTTTGGATTGACAGCTAATGCATACACAAACATCCTGATAGTCAATCATTTGTTCCATTCACCAAGTTTTGAAACTTACAAGGCGTATTAGAGTGTTGCTTAATCTAGCTTCTTGTACCAAAATCATGGGAACTCCAATCAAAGGCGTATTAGAGCATGAACAAGCTTAAAGGCACAACTGCTGCTTCCATCCTCAAACGCTATCGAGGATCTAATTCGGTAATGGAAACTTCATTCACCGAAACTTGGACAGAGTTTCTTTGAGATTGATTAGACACGGTTGATTCTGAATGACCCAGCCCCTTGGATCTATGCAGAAAAAATGCAGGTTCCGAGGGTAGTGGGAGAGATAGAGAGAAACTGTTGAGCATGAGAACGACGGAAGCCATGGTTGGTCTGTTAGCTTCATTATCTTGAACACACAGCAATCCGATATGAATACATCGCATCATTTCACTATTGGAACCAGCCCTCAATATGGGATCTATCAGATTTAGAGCTATCCCTTCGTTCCAGCTTTTCCAAGCCTTAAAAAAATTTTTAAATAACAATGTTCACTTGCAAATTGATATATTATCCGAAGAAAAAAAATGAAAAATATTTATGAAGGTAGCTATTAACTTACAAAGGTTAGAAGGTCTTCTGCCTCCTCTCCATCACAAAAAGAATTGTTTCTTTGACCACTTATAATTTCCAAGACCAATACACCAAAGCTAAAAACATCGGATTTAACAGAGAAGTGCCCACGCTTTACATACTCTGGAGCCATATACCCGCTGAAAAACAATAGTTATTTTTCAAAATGATTTAAACATAAGAAAATTAATTATGTAGAATAGATGTAAATTCATCATGGTTTATTTTTAAAAAACTATAAAAAAATAAAATAAATCATAGAATTCATTAAGAAAATAATTGTGTTGTGTGTTAAGATAACTAACCATGCATTTAGTCATTTTGAATATTACTTCTCCTAAAAATGTCCTAAAGTCAGCATTAATTTTTTATTCTTTGAAAAACTACTGCAGAGTATAAGGAAGATGGCATAGAATGTGCTGTTGTCGCATGAATGGGAATAGGTTAATCAAGAAGTGGTTGCATATATAAGAAGGGCTTGTGCACATGAAGAAGAAAAGGAAGAAAGGAGCTGTTGAGTCAGATGTGGCATTAGACTGTTTCTCAAAACATCTAACTGACTTATGGTTATAACATGCATAAGCATATTATTATAGGAGAGGGGGAAATTTGGATATTATATACTTACAATGTTCCCACAACTCTACTCGTGTCACCTTGAGTTTGATCAATTTCAAATAATCTTGCCATTCCAAAGTCTGAAATTTTTGGATTCATATTTTCATCCAAAAGGATGTTGCTAGCTTTAAGATCTCGGTGAATTATCCGTAATCTAGAATCTTCATGAAGATAGAGGATTCCTCGAGCTATGCTACAGATAATTTTGTAACGCTTTTCCCAATCCAATATCACACGCTTGATTGGGTCTACAAATTTACAAAACAATTGAACATAAGAAACAATTAAATACTTACCAAAAACAAATACATAAATTAGAGTAATCGTATATGCAACTATAAAATATCTTTCAATCTGAGTACACTAATAGGAATATTCTTTCAAATAAAAGCTAAATACAAAAAAAAAAAAAAAAGTAGATAGCAAACATACCAAATAGAAAGTTATCTAGGCTTGAATTAGGCAAAAACTCATAGATGAGAAGTTTCTCATTTCCTTCCAAGGCAAATCCTAAGAGCCTAACCAAATTCCTATGTTGAAGCTTAGCTACTAGGAGAACCTCATTTTTAAATTCAAGTTCTCCTTGTCCTGAATTTATAGACAGCCTCTTCACAGCTATTTCTCGTCCATCAGAAAGCCGACCCTGAAACCGAATGTAGAATCTACAATATTACTCATTTTGACTAACAATTGGTCATGCATATTAATGCTTACGTACCTTGTAAACAGTGCCAAATCCCCCTTGTCCAAGCTTATTATCAATAGAAAAGTTCTTTGTTGCAATGTTGATGGTGCTGAAGTCGAATTGCAAGGATTCAACGGTATCAATCTCATCAGCATCTTAAACAATGGTAACAAGTTAGCATATAAAATTTGATAATAATAGCAGAAAAATAGCTGATCTTCACTAATAATTAAGCATAAAACACATTAAAGGGTAGCTTCTTATGGCTTCATATTGTTTCTTTGTTTTGCAGCTCTTACTTTAAAAAGCAAAATTAATTGTAATGTCTATAAATAAACGTAAACTTCCTTGATGCTAATGACAGAGGAAAGAAAAATAAAGTAAAATAACTGACCTTCTCTCTTTAGTTTACTTGTGATCTGCTTCTGCTTCCTCCTTCGGAAGATGACACACGTGAAGGCAAGAAGTGCCAAGAAGATAATAATAGAAACAACAATGATTATAATAGTTCCAGTTCCAGATGCGATGCCTCCTTTGTCTGCACAAACCATAAATATGTGCAGACACATATAATACCACAGCAGATATTTTTATACTATTAAATGTTCTACAACCTTTTATATATCATTTAAAATGCGTATTTGTCAGTTACGTTATTATCAGGGTGTTCATAGCGGGAGTTTGACATACCTTTGGTGATTGGAAGAGGAATATTAGGCGCAGTCAGAGGAGATGGCGACAAAGAATGATCAATAGAGTGGTAGAATGGATAGAGTTCCCAGCGAAAAATGCAGCTAGGCCCCAGAACATATCCCCCTTGTTTCCCGTAGCAGCAGCTTTGCAAGTAACCCATATTTTGACGTATACAAAATTCACAATCACTCTTCGATATATCTGGAGCACACTGCATCAATGCGTATATTGTTGAAGAGTGTGTCAGGTTTGCTTCTTCAGTTGCAAACTTAAGCCTGGAAGACCCTGAAGAAACTTTTGCCAATACCCTGTCCATCAAACTGCCCCAGATCTGATCAAACTGTGCCATATTTGATGTGATATTATTCACATTATAGCCTGAAACGAAAGGACGCAGCTCCAATTTTCCAAATATAGAGCGATTTGAGTAGCGTACGACGCATGGAAAATCCATCCCTCCCCATGATACAACTTCTGTACGGTTTGCACAGTTGGTAATAACATCTTCAGTTGTGTATTTGACACAGCTAGCACAAGATGCTGAAGATGAATCTCCTCTGCAGAGTACAAGACCATAAAGTTTGTTGTGGCCTTGGCCAATGGTATAGGTGGTGTACAAATCGCCTGAAACTGTTACATTAGAAGCAAGAGATGAGAGGAAGAGGTTGCGGTTTTGGGCATAGGCACTGTTACCTGTGAAATTCCCTGTATCGTAATAACAAGCTTGGTCGCCACTGGTAAGACTGATGCTTATAATAAGCATATAAGAAACGAAACAGAGCAAATTTGTTGAACCCATTGTAATATTGGATGCAAGTTTACGCAGATAATATGAGGTTTAAAGAACATCAGCACACGGACCCAACGTGTAATTCAGAAAACTGAATTGCTGATTACCTTATGGACGGGCTATTTCGATATTTATTGTACATATTTTCCTTTATAATGCCGCGAATTTCTCTCTTTTGGTGCTCGGTTTTAAAATTTGACTTCCTTCTAAAAGGGGTTGACATGTTTTAAAGCATATATTTAATATTTCACAATTTTTTGTTTTGAGTTTTCCTCGAGTTGCAGAAGAAAAATAATACAAATTTTACAAAATGTTTCCTTCGGCGGCCCTTCTGAAACGACACTGACCAGTAGTTGGGTCTTCTCTTACTATCAGAAGTCTTTAGTCTTCTAAACTGACAAAACAAGGACGAAAAAGTGGTCGTAACGGTGGGGACAAACTTAATGAAGAACTAGACTTGTCTACGCTAACGTCTTCCAATTTCGCCAAATAACTATGAACCTGTCATACCACGTTATCATGCAAAGCAAAGGTGATCTATGTACTTAATCTTTCACGTTTTACCGTAGTTCATAAGTCCAAACAGTAGTTGAAATTTCAGTTTTCTTCTTTTTTTTAATTCTTAATATCTGATGTGCTCTTTTTATCCAACTAGCTTTTTCAGCCAAAATATCATTTCATAAATATCTATAATAAGATGCTAATATATAATGAACAGTTTCAATAAACCATCAAAATTGCCTATTGAATACGCCTTTTCTTGCCAGTATCACGTATGCATTTAATGCTCCGGGGAACAATAAATTGTTTCTGGTAGGCGTTAACGTGGTTCAAAGTTTGACTTTGACTTCAAAGAAGTCGCTCCACACAGTGGCGCCAGCCATGCCAGATGTATAAGTTCATTCATCTTTAGTGAAGTCGCAGCCTGCACAGCTACCTGGCAACTTGGACGGACTGATGGCTTCTATCCTGCCAACGTTCTTTCCTGTTAATTCATTTACCAGTTAATAGGAAACAATTATATTAAGCTCAGAAATAAGTCCACAGCTCTTACTCCCGAGTAAAAATCATGAAGAAGTCCAAACAACGGTAACGACGGACTATAAAAGCTACTGCCATTTTATTTCAATTTAAGCATTTATTAAACTTGTATTTATATCCCCTCCATTGGGCCAATTGTTTTTTTTGTACTTTTCACTTAAATCTTAATAGATTCATATTTAAGTATTTAAATATTTTATTTACTTTTTAATTTAACACTTCAAAAATTGGTATTCCACTTAATTAAAATAGTAAAAATTTATAACTGTTTCCTGTCAAATGTCTGAATTATGTTTTATTACCAAAAAATCCTATATTTCTTATTATACAAATTAATATAACATTTGATAATTATATAAACTTTATTAAAATGACTTTAGATTTATATTCTTAATTAAATTACATTTTATTTATTTACAAAATTAACTGCCATGAGTCAACTATAGAAGTTTGCCGTCGCATGGCTAGCACCAGTGGTATACGGCGACGATGGCTGCCCAGAAACCCCTTTTTCTTTTTTAAAATAAATTAATAAATATTAATTATTTTAATATTATAATTTTAAGTATAAAAAATAGTTTATTTATTTTTAATGACATAGTTTTTATTTTTATTTTTTAAAAAATATGTTCTTTAGTATTTTATATTAAAAATAGTCATTGTCATCGGATGCACGTATAACTAGTGGTGGGTGGCGATTGGCTACAACCAGCGATATTGTATAGCCGGTTTTGATGGCTTTTCAAAATTTTTCAAATTTTTTATTTTAAAAATATCATTTGAAAAATAAATAAATCTAAATTTTTTATTTATAAAAATATCTATTTAATTCATCATAATATAATTATCATACTAACGAAGATACCTATTTTTATAATAGATAATTTTATTATTAATTATTGATTTTTATTTTTATTAATATCTTAATTTAATTTTATTAAGTATTTATTTAATTCATCATAGTATATTTATCATATTAAAAAATATATATATGTTTAAGTAATTTTATTTTAATTATTAATTGTTATTGTTGTATATTGATATCTTAATTTAATTTTGTTAAACATTCAATTCTTAAGGTAAATATTATATTCAATATTAATACTAAAGTAAACATATCACATTAAAGTTAATTAATTAACTTAATACTTATTTAAAAATTAAAAACAAACATATTATTTAAGATACTAAAATTAAATTAATTATAAATGAAAATCTTATTAAGTGTTGATGCACGATTTTCAGACGGCCGGAAATCAGGTTGGAGCTTGAATTGTACGTCGGGTCCAATCCTGAAAACAAAGAAAAATAGTCAGGGGTGCCGGCGGTGGTGCCGGCGAAAACCCTCCGACGCCCAAGTCAGTTTCCCGCACACCGAAATTTTCTAGGAGAATCTCCTAGAGAGAGAAGCTCTCAAAAGCAAAGGAAATTTAGAGAGAAAGAGTTTGGAAAAGTGTGCATACCTTGAGTAAAAATTTGGAGGGTTTATATAGGCATAAGGAGGAGTTATTGTGGGACCCAGATAATAGGCCTAAATAACGGGTTTCAATAATGGGCTTACAGTATTAGATTTAATTAAGGCCCAATTTTGTTATGGCTACAGCAGTAGTCCCCTCAAGCCCAAGTAGACTAATGAGTCGATGTAGGGACGATTAAGTTATTCAGGACTATAAATTAAATATTAGTAGAAGGCCCAAAGGGTGAGTTTTATCAGACATATAAGTCTAACGTGACTTGAACTCTAGGTGGGCGTCACAGAGATGGAAATTATATAATTGACAATTGTTGATGCGGACTTTCCATCTATATATATAAAATCTCTTTTATTTCTTTACTGCCTTTGTCCTTCATAATAGAATCCCTAGCGCTTCAACTAAAAATAAGAGGCAAGTTGGGAGTCGATCATTGAGGCGGTTGTAAAAAGGTGCAGATCGCTTCTTTGGAGAGTCAAACTCGGAGGGCAGTCACAAGACGTGTTCTAGAGTCTTGAGAGAGGTAAACTCCTCATACCCAATTCGTTTTGTTTATAAATATTATTCCTTCAATTTTCACTGTCTCTCACAAAAAGTCGTGGCATGTAGGGCTCACTCCAAAGTGGAAGTACTCGAAAGTCAAGCATTGTAGGCGGTTCAGAGCAAGCAATCTGACGAGGTAGGCTTCACTATTTTAATTATCCGTTTAGAACCTGTGAGTGTTTTTTCTTCCAATAATGCATGTTTGAAAATGCTTTATGGAACTAACATGGACAAAGGCCTACGTAAATAGAGATGTTCACATGCTTTATATTATAAAATATATATAAAAAAGTGGGTAGGTAATGAATGACCTGAAGCATTCAAGCATGATAGGAATATACTAATTGTTAAAGCATGTTATATAATATATTATATTTCATAAAGCATGTGCTTGTGTAATATAATAATGGATGGTAAGTTATGAAGAATATTAGATGCGATAATCGTGTGAAAAGCATGTAGCAAGTATTGGACTTGTGTTGACCCATCAAAGACATAATGTCCACACAATAAAAAACAAAATTATGGAGCCACAATAAAAGCTAGACAAATAAATGCATGCGGACCCGTAACTTGTTGGAGGTGGCATGCAGAATGAAATGAGTGTGAAACTATTTGTGATGTAGTGAACCTGTTATAGCTAGGGATGGCAAAATCAGGGTGCGGGTGCGGGTTTTGCGTTTCCGCGCCCGCACTCGGATTTTGCATCTAGTCCCCGGTCCCCGAAAAAATCCGGATTTTTTTGGGTGTTTTCGGGTGCGGGTATTTGCGGGTTTTGAGATTATGCATACCGCATCCCGAAAAAAACCTGGATTTTTTCGGATTTTTTTTCCACTTTTATCTTCACCCGGAAAAACCCGGATTTCCCCGGATTTTTTTCCTACTTTTTTCTTAATTTTTTTAAGAATTATGCGGGTGCGGTGCGGGTGTGGGGTTTATTAGCAATACTGCACCTGCACCGCATCCAGACTTTTTTTTTAAAGGTCCCCGCACCCGGATTTTTTACCCGGATAATTCGAAGAAAATCCGGGTGCCCAGATTACCCAGGTTTTTTTGCCATCCCTAGTTATAGCAAATGGGCATAGCCGGAACAAGGTGAAAATTCATGGCTTTGTGCCATTGAAGTGTTGTTTGCGTGGACTTGGAAGCATGACTGGACATTGGAGACAAATTTTGGCAAATTGAAACTTGTAGGAAGATAAACCCGTGAGTGAGTAGAGTTGAGTTTTGGGTGTGGACTTGGCGATGAAATGACCACATGAGAGAAGTAAAGTGAGGGGAGAAATAAAATAAAAGTGTAGTAGTGGAGTGCATGTGCATGGCATGATGAAAATATGCTAATGCAATGGATGATTTGTAAGAAGCGTGAGCATAAGCATATAGGAAATAGTTTAAAACTCATTCCAGCATGTTGGACTATACATTAAAATATTAAGAATGGTGAGCACGTTAACCATGGTTCAATAGCCATTTTAGATGCATAATCACATGGAGCTAGGAAGGCATGATATTGTATAATCACATGGAGCTAGGAACGCTCTAGGGCTTGGTACCTCCTCTTTTGTCGAATGGGTTGACCTTGAGGGTTGACATTAAGGCGGTGGACAACTACACTTGGGTCTATGCCCGGCATGTCTTTATGAGACCATGCAAAAACGTCACTGTATTCTCGAAAAAAACCAATCAATTTGTCTTTGATTGGTAGAGGAAGACTCTTACCCACCTTCACTGTCTTTTCTAAATTATTCAAACAGATAGGGACGTCGTCCATTCCTTCCATTGGAACTACAGCCTCCCCTTTCACAGGGTCTCGTGGATCCAAACTTTCCATCTCCTCGGAAGGTTCTCCTCGAATCATTAATAGCTTATATGCCTTCTCTTTGAAAGCCATGTTGTAGCATTCTTGAGAGGTTTGTTATTCACCTCTAACTTCTCCTATCCCTGAAGGTGTTGGAAATTTCAAGACATGATAATAGACACCCATTACTACTTTGAAGTCGTAAAGTGATGGCCATCCAAGAATGGTGTTACAAACACCCGGATGATCTACCACGAGAAAATTCACCATCTTGGTTGTCTGTAGGGAGCCTTCTCCCAAGGTCACAGGTAACAAAATTACTCCTTTGGGAATAACCTTTCCTCCAGCGAATCCCATCAGAGAAGTTTGGATGCCTCTCATATCTCAACGGTTAAGACCCAGTCGATCAAATGCATCCAATGACATTATGTCAGCTAAGCTCCCGTTGTCAACCAATACTCTTTTTAACCTTTTATTGGCCACAATTACTGTGAGGACCAAGGCATCACAATGAGGATGATGGATATCCTGAGCATCTTGAGATGAAAAAGAGATAACGTAATGATCCCTAACATTGGAAGAAGAGGCTGTCAAGTTGACTTCGTAGCGAGGGAGGTCATATCTTGCTTGCCTAGCTAGGTGCCTTCGGGCTTGGGCACTCTGACCAGCCACTACTCCCCCAAAAATCGTGACTACTTCTTCTAATGGTTCTTTCCCTTTGTCATTCTTGCTAGATGGTTTAGGGGGGCGATAAATGTATTCTTATAGCTGGCCATCCTTGATAAGACCCTCGATTTGTTTCCTCAGTTCAAAGCAATCTGCAGTGTTATGACCATGAGCCCGGTGGAAATGACAAAACTTTCTCTTATCTCTTGCTCTTGGATTCAACCGTAAGGGGGCAGGTTCTTTCAGTAGTCCCTTATCTTTGATTTCCTTCAAGATATCTTATTGTGGCATGTTAAGTAATATGAAAGTACGGTGCTCCTCCTGGGGTCGATCATGATGCTCTCGGCGGGGTTGGGTGGATAACCCTTGCAACAAGAGACGATCGTTTCTAAATGTATCTCGCACGGAGCGTCGGTCCGAGGTTGATCTCTGATTTCTATCGTGATGCTCTCTCCTGTGATTGCCATACGGGCGTCCATCTGTACGTGAGGAATTAGGCATCACCGGAGTCTGCCTAGGGTAATTTGCTTGATAAATTTCCCCTGCATCGGCATGGCTAGAGATTCTTGCCAATGCTTCTTGGTACATGTGTGGGAGGTTAACAGAAAATTCCCATGCTAGAGGGAGCATCATGATCCACTCGAGCGACCTCCCGCTGGTACCTATCCACAAATGCACGGAGTGATTCATTACGACCTTGCTTGATTGAAAGAAGGTTCTGTGCTGGTCAACTTCTTGTTTTCATATTGCCAAAGTGTGTGAGAAAAATACGAGCAAGCTCATCAAAGCTGGAGATGGATGAGGCTGGTAAACTCCTATACCATTGTTTAGCTGATCCTCCAAGGGTAAGAGAGAAAGTTCTATACATTATTCCCCTTGAGACCCCTTGTATCTCCATATGAGAAACAAAAGAGTCTAAATGTTCTTGAGGGTCAGTTGTCCCTTAGTAAAGCTCAAGTTGTGGCATCCGAAATCCGTATGAGTATCTTTCCCTAAGAATATCTTCAGCAAAGGGTGACTCCCATTGTGGACGACCATCATCTTGTCATCCTGAACGCTTAATCAACTTCTCCAGTTTATGAATTTTTTCATCCATTTCTCGCTTGAATTCCACATAATGATTATCCGATGTTTCCTCTTTTGAGACATCCATTGGAACAACATCTGGGCGATGATCCTTACTTCTAGGTGGTGAGTTGGGGCGATTTCTTTTTGACTGGTAGTTGCCTCTTGGAGCGTAAGTACCATGATAAGAATAGGCTGGCTGATCAACATTACTTCCTTTTGGTCCTTGCTCAACACTTGTATGACGCTTTTTGTTTAAAGAGTGACGAAGGTCTACTACTGCCAATCGTTGTTCAGATATGACGAGTGGAGAAGGGGGAGTCTTTGGGCGACCATCCCTTCCCTGAACAATAGAATTGGAAATACTTGGTTGAATGACCTGATGGGGAGGTAATCCAGTGGTCTGGGCAACCAGGTCAGTATGTCCACCAACATTCGTCGGGACATTAGGTACCACTATAGCATTCCTTGGGTTATTTTCAGTAGTATTTGCAGCCTGTTGAGTACTATTTTCAAAAGCTTGATTGAACATAGTCACCATACCGTTCATTTGTTCACCAAAATTTCTCATGGTATGCTCCATCGTTGTCAATCGACTCGTCATGCCTTTCCTCGGTCTCCTAGATGGAAGTCGGGGTTGCTTGGGGTTAGGGCCCATCTTAGAGGATACCCTTCAACGTCGGGGAGGTGCTTCTACCTCGATTTCTTCGTCAACCTCTAGGGAGGTTGAGTGTTGGGATGCATGACTCATGATGTGTTTGATTATGTTTAGATGTGAGTAACAACTAAAGAGGCTTAGATTGTTGTTTTCCACAGACGACGTCAACTGTTGATGCACGATTTTCAGACGGCCGGAAAGCAGGTTGGAGCTTGAATTGTACGTCGGGTCCAATCCTGAAAGCAAAGAAAAATAGTCAGGGATGCCGACGGTGGTGCAGGCGAAAACCCTCCGACGCCTGAGTCAGTTTCCGACACACCAGAATTTTCTAAGAGAATCTTCTAGAGAGAGAAGCTCTCAAAAGCAAAGGAGTTTTAGAGAGAGAAAGAGTTTGGAAACGTGTGCATACCTTGAGTAAAAATTTGGAAGATTTATATAGGCATCAGGAGGAGTTATTGTGGGACCCAGATAATAGGCCTAAATAACGGGTTTCAATAATGGGCTTACAGTATTAGATAGTATTAAATTTAATTAAGGCTCAATTTTGTTATGACCACAACATTAAGTATTAAATGAAAAAAAAATAGTCCTTAGATATTAAGTAAAAAAAATAAAATAATATTATAAATCACTCTTAAAATTTAATCCATCACACATGAAAAACCTCTTATACAAATATATTAACGCGGTCGCTAATTTACGTCTTAGCTTTATTCGAGTCCGGGTTACAATTCCCGTTAACTTTCAAATTAAGAAATATGATAAAAAGACTTTTATACCTTTGGCATGAGCAGTTGGAAACCAACTTTCAGATAAAAACAGAGTATATTACGAAAATGCCCATTTGACTGTAAAAGTTGACAATGATTCAATAATTTGTTGACCAGTGGAGGCCTTCGATTAGATTCACACAATAGCTCATCATACTCAACCCTGCGGCATCTGAAACTGCAACAACCATGCCAGGGTGCCGTGAACCCCTCAAGCCTCCCTCAAATTGCCGAACCTAAACTACTATGCACACATTCAACTCAGAAACTACAAGCCCAGATACTTTCCGTCAATATAACAACAAATTCAAATAACCCAAGCAATAGAAGCAAATACACTCTATCTCCCTCTCTCTCGTTGTTTTAACAGACGCAACCCCCCAAGTCAATTTCCTTTCTTAATCATTATTTTAATTTTCTTAGTCAATTCTTGCTCAAAATTTCTCCTTAATCTCTTAATTTTACTCTAATTATCCTTAATATACTGTTAATCTTTCGAAATTTCATTGTTTGAAACTATTCTCAAAGCCATCTAGCCCTGACCTTCATATCACCGATTGAGATCAATGGAGAATTACAAATCCATGTCAATTGGAGGTTTTGTGAAGCTAAGATCATAAACTTAAAAAATAACCATTTTTTCTTTACGTATTTCAGAGGGAAACGTAAAGCATGCATTGTTTTGAATATTGATCGAATATGGCAGACAATTAATCACTATAGAAATGGCCCAATTGAGCATTTGTCCATCAAATTCACCATAATCTCAACTCAAGTAAACTGAAACCCATTAAAATCTCCTCCTAAAATCTCCTTTCTCAACACACAATTTTGTCTTTTCCAAATGCCCCTTTTTTCACCGCCACTCTTCTCCACCTTCTTCTTCTTTCCTTCATATGACCTCTGCCACAACAGTCTCCGCCTGTTCCAACAAACCTCTAAAATCCCCAAAACCCTTTTCCACAACTGCCTCGCCCATACTCATCTTTTCACATTCCACTTTCCCACAAAGCAAACAGATGAAGAACAAAACTTGAACAGAGATGAGAGAGAGAGAGAGCGAGTGCTAGATCTCAAGCCAGAACTGGTCGACGAAGCTGTGGAGATTAGCAAGTGCGTGCAGTTTGAAGAGGGGATGGCTCTCATTCGACATGGCCAGTAAGCCTCCGGCCGAGCTCACCATCGTCGCCGCCATAGGAAGCAATCTGGAGAAAAAAACCCTAGGGGAAAACAAAGAGAAATCTGAATTCGAAATTCCAAATCCTAACACACAGAAATCTAAAGTTTCTGGTATAATTTTTATGTTCACTTTTAAGGAAAACAATCGGTTTTCTCGTTTGGGATGGGTTTCTTAAGCTGGCTTGGTTTCATTTACGGTTTTGGTCATTTCATATGCATGCTCATTATTTTATCAAAATGCCCTCATTTGTTAATTTAGAAACAAACAGGATCCATCAGCTGGATCTGGATGGTACTACAACGGAAATATTAGAGACTGTATTGATAAATTTGTATTAGTGGTTTTTTGTACGGTAATAGGTTAAACTTTGAGGTGATTTGTGATATTATCCTAAGAGGGAAAATCGCATCATTTTGTATTTATATATTTAAGTAGATTTTTGTGGATAAGAATTGTATGGCATATATTCAGGTCAAGTTGGCTGCGTCGAATAACCGATAGCGCGCATTGAGCCAAGAAAACGTGAATTAAGTGGTATTTCTTTTTTCTGGTAGAAGTTACAGGTCCAATTAGCATTTGATTACTATCATGTTTGACATAATGAACTGGATGATTGAAATGACGTGTTTAATGAAAATCTAATGTGAAATCAGCGGAGGTGTAGATCCTGCAATGCGGACCACTCTGTGAATGAATAATTTAGCTCGCAAGTGTTGGTCAACATAGACTTCATGCGGCTCCGATATCCTTTGTTCTGAAGTCACTGCAGGCAGTATTGACTCACTGGTTCCATATATAAATGGAAACGAAATGGGTTGCCGGTATCCAAGAAATATCAAGAGAATTTTACACTCTTACGGCTACATACTTACGTAGTCTTAAATCTTAATGTTTACCTCTAATAATGTTGCAGTGCGGATGTTGAAGGAGACAACATACAAAACTTATACATGTCTCCCACTGATATAATTAATTAGGCATTAAACAATTACTCTGTTCTTCTTTCTCTCAATTAAATATGAAACTTTGATTCTTCTATTTCTAAAGGAGTATAACTCTTAATCATTACACGTAATTTAATGTCCTTGTTTTTTTGTTTACATGAAAAGTTGAAATCATACGAGGAATTTCGCAAAAAAATTCCCAACAAATGTGCTCTATGTTAATTACAACGGTATAAATAATTTAGGCAAGCATGGATTTTAGCTAAAGCCAACAAATATTACTTTTATATCTTCTTAAAGCAATAAGTACAGAATGGTTTTCATTGAATAGATAAGTGATATTATAAACTTACACGTCATTTAAGATGTGACTTGAGAATTTTCTTTTTTTGGATATGTTCATACACAATAAAATATCTCCTTCATCACGTGAATTGGTGGGACATACGACTTCAAAAAAAGTGATTGCTTTGCCATTGTTGTCGGTGAAATGTCATATCGCTTTCGGTTCACTTGAAAGTTATATGGTTTACCAGTTTAGTTTTAATTTAGGGTGTATAGATTACAGCGTCCATATTAATAGCAGAACTATTTTTTTTGGATATGTTCATACACAATAAAATATCTCCTGCGTCACGTCAATTGGTGGGACATACGACTTCAAAAAAAAGTGATTGCTTTGCCATTGCCGTCGGTGAAATGTCATATCGCCTTTGGTTCACGTGAATGTTATATGGTTTACTAGTTAAGTTTACCAATAATTAGTTAATTTAGAATGTACAGATTACAGCGTCCATATTAATAGCAGAACTTATTATTCTTACCAATCTTATAGTGAAGCTTTCATTCTCTCATATTCACCCTTTCACAATAGACAATTTTATTTGCTAGATTTACCGTTCCTGCAAACCATAAACAAATGGCCGAAGGAGTTCTGTGTGATATAGCTAGGGGACTCTCAGAAGTGTTAGGATCTCAATTTTTCCTTGAAATCGAATTGGCATAGTGAAGTTAAACACGAGATTGAAAAGCTGACAAAAACGGTTTTGTTAGTTTTGGCTCACAAATCTTAGCTGAATTCGATGTCAGACCCGGTGATCCGCGCTCTTGTATCATGAGACTCACGCTCCTACGCAAGACTAACAAAAAAGTTGTGCTCCTATATAAGGTAGGTTGCGCTCCTATGCAAGTATGGCAGAAAAGTTACTCTCCTGCGTAAGATGAGTTGCGTTGCTACGCAATGATGGTCGAAAGACGTTTTATCTTCAGACAGAGACCTTTCGACCCTATGCAAGGCAACATCGCGCTGTTGCATAAAAGGCGGTTAATGTTCATGTTTAGGACTCTATTTTAGGCTTTCTTTTTGTTCGAGAGTGGACTTATGCATGTTCTCTTCTAGAGTTTCTAAGGAAACGTGAGGGCTAAGAAAAGAGTGTTATTCTTAGTAAGAGAGAGTATTGTAAAGCCTTGTAATTGATTATTCTTTATAGTGAAATTCTTCTACAGTTTTTCCAGCGGATGTGAAATTGGTTGGCAAGATCCTTAGTTTCACAACAATTTGGTATCAGAGCCTTGGTTTTAGCTTGTTTCTGCATACAACCTATTCGAGAAAATTCCTAAGCGAGAAGCAATGGTTGGAATAAAGTTTGAAATAGAGAAGTTTGATGGCAATAATGACTTTGGTCTTTGGAAGAAAAAGATGAGGACGATTCTCGTGCAGCAGAAGTACACAAAGGCTCTTGAAGGAAAAACTACCCTAAAAGAAGATCTATCTGAGGAGGAGAAAGATGAAATCATGGAGATAGCCTTTACCACTCTCATACTCTACCTGACAGATAATGTTCAGCGGTAAATCTATGGAGAGGATACTGCTACAAAGGTTTGGCTAAAACTTGAATCTTTGTATATGACTAAATCTTTGTCTAATAAGATTTATCTTAAAGAGCAACTGTTTGGATTCAAGATGGACCCCTCTAAGGCACTAGAAGATAATCTTGATGACTTTAAAAAGATTGTGTTTGACCTTGCTAGTGTTGATGAGAAGATCAATAATGAAAACGAGGCTGTTATACTCTTGAACTCTTTACCAGATAATTTCAGGGAGGTTAAATCTACTATTAAATATGATAGGGATAGTCTTGATCTGGATGATGTACTTGGGCCTCTGCGATCTAGGGAGCTTAAGATTAGGATTGAGAGAAAAACTAGAAAAATTGGAGAGGGTTTGACAGCGAGGGGTAGATCAGAGAAGAGAGAGCAAAAGAGCAAGGGCAAGTTGAGATCGAAGTCTAAATTCAAGCAAGGGAATAGATGCTTTCACTATAAGAAAGAGAGTCACTTCAGGCATGATTGTCCTGATTGGAAGAACAAAAAGGATAAGGGAGTTGAGGATGGTGATACAGTTATGGCATCGACATCTAACTATGAAGGTGCACAGGTTTTGACAATGTTAGAAATGAGATCTGATAATTAGTGGATTCTTGATTCTGGCTGCACATTCCACATGTGTCCTAAGAAAGAGTTTTTTGCTTCTTATCAGTCTAGTTGATAAGGAAAAAGTTCTAATGGGAAAAAATGTAGCTTGTGATGTGGTGGTAATAGGTTGAATCAAATTTCGGATGTTTGATGGGTCTGTCAGAATCATGAAGGAAGTGAGGCATGTTCCCGGGTTAAAAAGGAACTTGATTTCCTTGGGCATATTGGATAAAACAGGTTGTGAATACAAGACATTGTCTAGAATGTTACGTGTCACAAAGGGAGCACTAGCTGTCATGAAATCCAAGATACATAATGGCTTGTATGTGTTGCAAGGGGAGGTCTTAACTGTTAAACTAGCAGTTGAAGAGGCATCTAATAGGGATAAAACCAAGCTTTGGCATCAAAGGCTTGGTCATATCAATGAGGGAGGTTTGAAGGAGCTAAGCAGTTAAGGGTTATTGTGTGGTGATCAAGTGGGTAAGCTTGAGTTTTACGAGCACTGTATTTTTGGGAAGCAATGTCAATTATGTTTCTTAACAGGTGTTCATACTACAAAAAGTACTATTGATTATGTGTATTTAGATCTCTAGGTTCCAGCTAGCAAGTCTTCGTAATAGGTATTTCTTGTCTTTCATTGATGATTATTCTAGGAAGGTGTGGATTTACTTGTTGAAACATAAGAATGAAGCTTTAGAAAAGTTTAGACTGTGGAAAAAGCTTGTAGAAACTCAGACTGGTAAAAGGATGAAGAAACTTAGGACAGATAATGGGCTTGAGTTTTGTAGTCATGAGTTTGATTCTTGGTGTAAAAACCATGGGATTATGAAGTATAAAATAGTTAGGTATACCTCCTAACAAAATGGCTTAGCTGAGAGAATGAATAGGAATTTGGTGGAGCGAGTTATGTGCATGCTTTCTAATGCAGGACTAGAAAAGAGTTCTGGGTAGAAATTGTTAGTACTACAGCT
Source organism: Boswellia sacra (assembly GCA_013180625.2). Lineage (NCBI taxonomy): Eukaryota > Viridiplantae > Streptophyta > Magnoliopsida > Sapindales > Burseraceae > Boswellia > Boswellia sacra. The sequence goes on along the minus strand of SNVD02008814.1, from coordinate 11,923 downwards.
TATTTAGTGAATAGAAGTCCTTCTACAACTATTGATTGCAAAACACCTTAGGAGATTTGGTGTGGTAGACCAGCTAGCTATGACCACTTGCAAGTGTTTGGCTATATCAGCATATGCACACATGAATGATGGGAAGTCAGAGCCTAGAGCATTGAAATGTATCTTTGTTGTCTACCTCAAAGGTACAAAAGGCTATAGATTGTGGTACAAGGCTCAAAAAGTGTCAAAATCGATTATTAGTAGAGATGTTGTCTTTAATGAAGATAAAATTTCAGGATTGACTGCGTAATAAGGTGGTGTTTCTGGGTTAGACAAATATGAGGCAACTAGTCTAGAGTTGCAAACTATTGATTTTGAGGTAGAGCCTATAAGAGTTGTTCGTCAGTAAGTAATTGAGGATGCACCTAATACTGAGCAACAACAACCACCACAGCCAAATTATAGACTAGCAAGGGACAGAGAAAGGAGGTAGATCAAACTTCCAGAAAGGTATGGGTACTCCGACTTTGTGGCTTATGCTTTAAATGTGGCTGATGTGATTGATGGGAATGAGCCACTTACATACCTTGAGGCCGTGAGTTGTGATGAGTCCACCAATTGAAAAAAGCAATGTTAGATGAGATTAATTCTTTGAATAAAAAAAAAGGCATTGGAGATTGTAGAGAAACCTAAAAAACAAAAACTTGTTGGTTGTAAATGGATATCCAAACGTAAGGAAGGGGTTGTCAGGTGAGAAGCCTAGACACAAGGCTAGGCTAGTGGCTAAGGGGTTTACACAGTGTGAGAGGATTGATTATAATAAGATCTTCTCTCTGGTAGTGAAACACACATCGATAAGGTTTCAACTATCACTTGTGGCATGTTTTGATCTTAAGCTTGAGCAGATGGATGTCAAAATTTGCGTTCTTGCATGGTGAGTTAGAAGAGAAGATCTACATGAGCCAGCCTGAGGGATTTGAACTTCCACGTAAAGAACATTATGTTTGCTTGTTAAAAAAGTCTTTTTATGGTCTGAAGCAAAGTCCAAGACAATGATATTTGCGGTTTGATACATTCATTATGGGTGAGGGTTTCTCAAAAAGTTCCTATGATAGTTGTGTTTACTATAGGGGAACTACATGTCCAGATATGGTCTACTCACTCTTGTATGTTGATGATATGCTTATAGCTAGTAAAGCAATCTCAAAATTTTAAGAATAGAATGAGTTGTTGCAGATTGAATTTGATATGAAAGACTTAGGGAAGGCTAAGAGGATATTGGGGATGGACATTTACAGAGATAGAGACAAAGGTATGACACATCCGAAAAGGGATTATCTCCCAAGTATAGGAGTGTCGAAGTAATAAACCCGATGAGACCGGGCTCGATCCATGAGGAAGGCGATTTAGCGTTACAAACTAAAAGGTAAGCAAATATAATATGAATAATCAAGGTGATATTAACAAAAGGTGGTAAAATCATCCATAGAAATAGGAGATAAAACCTACTATAGCAAATGAAAGAACAATTTCATAAGCAATAAATAAGAATAATTAAAGTACAACAGTAAGAGGAATTAACACAATAATATTGAAAGCCAAGGTTAGGGAATCCGCCCTTGATATATCAAATAAGGATAAGTTGCCCATTTTAGTTATATGAATTATATATGTTTCGTTACCAATATTTACACCACTTCTTGTAAATGGGTTCAAGCATCCAATGTGTCAATCACCATATGTCTACAACAAATCAAGGTTCCTAACTAGATTCATGTCGGTAAGGAAGAACCATTCGACATCTAGAAATGATTCAAGTATTTGATGTGCCAAGGATTGTCTACAATGGATCAAGACCTCCACTTTACGAGTGGTGTCAAGATTGATTAAGAAAATAAATATAAATCATATAAAATAAATAACACAAGATTATGATTATTAAGCACATGTCAAGGGTTAGAAAATCCTTATTCTCATATCAAAGGTTTCACCATTTCACCTTAGCAAAAGAGAATTTAGCAAAACATTATAAAAGAAAGAAAACAAATTGCAAGAAAAAAAAATTCATTAATAACATAAGAATACAAGATAGAAAAACACAATAACAAGTGATCCTAGCCAGGGCTAAGATATCCTAATGGGTCACAAGGTACCTCTATTTATAGATACATTCAGGGGCAAACTTATCAACTTGCAAAGGAAAAATTGTCAAATATTAGGTGCATCAACTTTGACAATTACGATCATTAGGTGCACCAACTTTGACCATCAATTTTGACATTGAATTATTAAGAATTTTGATCACATATCTTCATGAAAGTTATAGATATTTCTCTCAGCTTTCTAGAAAATATTGAATTTATATGATTTGAATACGTATTTTGAGAGATATGGTCAAAATACTGAGGCATGGTCATGCTAGGTCGAAACTGTAGATGGGTTCACTTTAAGCCCATTTGTGGTCCACTAAAAGCCCGAATTTGATGATGCTTGTGAAATATAATCTTGTAGATAATTTAATCAGCTTTCCAAAACATTAAGATTTGCATCGTTCTGATCTATAATAGAAAGTTATGTCTATTTTACCAAACATACAATAAAACTAAAATTAAGAGAAAGTTAATTCAAAAGATGCAAAGACTACAAATATGCTTAAGTTGAGGAATTTAATGACATTATTAATACAATATGATCAATTAAGCTCTTATCAAGCATATATATTTAAGTGTTTATTACACCCCCCCTACCAGCTTATTGCTAGTCCCTAGCAATTAAAGCGTTATTATTTAGAAATGATTCATAGAATTTTACATCAAAGGTGGTCATTATTGCACTCTCCTTGATTTTATCCAAATAAACAAACTCTCAACCGATTTTGTTTAAATGACTCATGTACCCTTTAGTCAAAATATTAACAAACCTTCTTTTTGTGCTCAGTCGACATATGACTATGGGGCTTATTAGGAAGAAGCCATATCGGTTCTAATATTTGTTAAGACTAACAACCTTAGGCAGGGGGCATTCATTCATTTATATATATTTTTTTCTTCTTTTTTTTCTCTTTTTTTTTAAAGAATGCATCTTTAACCCATGTAATGAGCCTTAGGCTAATGACTCCCAGACCAATTGGCCTTAGGGCATTAGGTGTTAAGACACCCCTACGAGCTTAATGACTCGAGTTGCCGATGCTTTATTTTTGCTTAGAAACTTGTGGATAGTGCAATGTTCAATCCCATTAAGCTTTGTCCTTAATCCATGTAACGAGCTTTGGGCCAATAGCTCCCAAACCAGTTAGTCTTAGGGTATTAGGTGTTGAGGCACCCCTCGGACTTAATTGCTCAAATTAAGGAGGCTACGAGACCAAACTTATCCACAATTGCCTTTCTTTTTGCTTCTTTTTTTCTTTCACTTTTTTTTTTTTACTTTCTCCTTCCTTCTGTTGTTATCCTAAACAAAACAAAAGAACTCAAATATTGCAATATTTCATTTTGCAACCCACAATCATGCATCAAGGCATGTGTGTGTGTGTGTGAAGAAAGGTTCATGAATACTTGCTTAATGAGTACATAAGCACACAATTATTAAATGATAAGGTTGTGAGAGTTCATAGATTTGAATAATTCAAAGTGAAATGAATAAGACCTCCGTGTTATAAAATTCAAAAATCAAAACTAAATAATATCAAGTTAGCTAAAATGAGTCTTAAAAAATGTGAAAATAAAATGACAAATTGTTTAGAGTATGTTTCAAGAGTTCAATTTGACCCTCTTTACTCTGCCATTCCTGAGCCAGAATGCGTCTCAAGAAGATTTGAACTTCTTACAACGTACTCTGAATCAATTACTAACTCTTTTTTTTGTTTTTTTGCAAGAAGAGGAAAATTCAAGACACACTTATGTCTACTATCCTTCCCCACTAACCAAATGAAACATTGTCCTCAATGTTTAAATGTAGAGAGATAAAGTATAGGAGACATTACCTAAAGCTTCTGTTGTTCAAGAGAGATGACCTGAAAGACTCATAAAATAAAATGAAATAAAAGACAAGAAGAATTACAAACGGAGATTCATATCCAATTTGCACTTTTTGTTTTGTCCTCCTAACCAATTAATTTGAGTTATGGCTAGATCAGGTTCATACTCAACTGCTTGTAACTTGTCAAATAATTCACTATCAGTAGTGGCAGAAATAAGGATCTGTCTCACCGAATGAGGGACAAAATTTTGTTCCACAGCTGCATCAATAAAATGTATCAGAGGATCAAATAAATTTTTAACATTCAACAAACCTATGGGTTTTTTATGGAGATTCAGTTGGGCCTAAGAGGTAATTTGAAAAATTTCTTCAAGAGTCCCAAAGCCACCTGCTAAAGCAATAAAGGCATCTGAATTGATAAACATATGTGCCATGTGTTCATGCATAAAGGAGACTTGTAACTCCTTCCCAACCGTTTTTCCAACGATGCTTTCTATAGCCAAAGCTTTAGGAATAACTCTTAAAACTTGACTATCTCCTACATATGCAGCTGTTGACACACAAGCCATTAACCCGAGGCTACCTTCCCCATAAACCATATGAATCTTTCTTTAAGCCAGTAGCCTACCAAGATAATTTGCTGCTTCTACAAACTTTTCAATTTTACCTGGTCGAGATCTACAGAATACACATATCTTTTGGATTTGACGTTTTAAAGTTTCCTCCATGTCTATACAACTCTCTAACTATGTGTGAAAAAGAGAACAAGAGATGTGATATTTATGGAGTGCAAAAAGGTATTATAATGATGACATCTAAATAGGTAGCTCGGTTGCTTGGTGAAAAATTTGACAATAAGCATAGAAATTCAGAAAAAGATGATGAAATAAGACACCATACGTCAAACAAAAGATACAAATTCAAAAATGATAGCTATAGGGCATTAAAATAAAAAAATGATGGCACACATGCATATGTACAGGTAGTTATGACTGTGCCTCACATCTTCCTCTGGTTTTACATCCATAAACGGCTTAAACACCTTATATGAGTTGGAGAAATGCTTCCCATCCAGGTTTCTTATAAACTGGTAAACAGGGTCATTTTGAGTCAGATTCTCAAGACTATAACGTTCTTGCTCATCTCGAAATTGTGTCCACAATTTCAAAATTCCACGTTGCATAAGTCCACAAGAATGCGTCTCAAGAGTCACTCGGATATCATCCAAAGACTCCCTACTCAGTCCATTCTTGATGAACTGTAGTTTATCCTCTCGATTATTAGACAAATATCCCAAGGAATGGCAACGCTGGTTACAAGTCTATCTTGCACATTTGTGACAAACTTGTAACCTTTTCGCTCTTCGCTTTTTAACGTAAGAGCTTTTTCCCAAACCTGGCATGTGAGAAATAAGATTATCTGAAAATTCACAAGAAATTGAACCTTGGCTTCAATTAACCATCTTAAATAAACAGGAATACCCTTACACATCAACATCCTTAGTCTTTCTGCGCGAGCTTTGTAAATTTTAAGCAAATAATTTTGAGGAAGAGAGGGAAAATGTTTGTGCAGATTTGAGAGAATGGTATCCATGTGAAGAAAATGAGAGAGAAGAAAAGAAAATGGATGCAAGGTAAGCAACAGTTTTTAGGGAACTGAAAAACCGACTTTAAAAGTCACGGAGTACCGTATCCGCCATTTGACCGAAAAATAAAATAAAAACACATAACTAAAATAGAAACACACAAAACAAAATAAAAAACTAGAAATGATAGCAAAAATCAAGAATAAAAATAAAAATATGGCACAGACGGATAAAATTTGATCAATCGTAATAAAAAAGGGCCAAAAGAGGAATCTCTTCAAAAGTAATTTACCACGATAAAAAATATGCCATTGAGGTGGTACCTCTCTTTATCCTTTATTTGTAAGAATGGAAGAGATTACCACTGGTTGAGTTTGTTTGTCTTTGAGACATGCATTCTTGAGTGTGAATGTTTCTTCCTGTCATTTTTCAAAACATGGCTCCCAACTCTTAATCTCCTTCACCTGTACAAAATCAAGTAATGAGAATTCTTTAGAAGCAATGGGCTGTAGTTGCACACTTGGTTCAAATGAACTCTTTAACTTAATTTTTGAAGGACTTGAATAATTCTCATTTTGAATATAATCTTCCACATTATTTTTAATCTTATTAGCTTCTTCATTTTCATCATGCTCAAAAGATTCATAAATGTCAAAATTTTGGTTAAGTTTCTTTGCATGATGACATGAGGGCATAAGTGAGGATTCGATCTTTTCCTTGTTAGGTATAGGTTTATTAACCTCTTCCTCACCCTTTGAGATTGATTCATCATCTTTCTCATAGGGGTTAAGAATATGTTCTTTATCAACCTTACCATCGTGAAGAGTATTGACCGAATCTTCATCTAGATGTTGGCCACTTGGATTACTCACATGTGGATTGATGGAGTTTGGCTCTAGTTACGATGGAAACTCACCTTTCTCATGAGAACTAAGTGCAAATGCAAGTTTTTCAAGAGCATCATTCAAGTTCGCCATAGTTTGAGCAGTTTGACTATTAAAAGCCTCTTGCTTTGCATTGAATGAATCCAATGTTTCTTTAAGATCCTCATAAGATGCATGATCATAAGATTTTTGAAAATTTTGATATGATTGAAAGGGAGGTTGGTAAGATTGTGCATTGTTATTATTCCTCCAATCAAAATTCAGGTGATTTTTTCATCCAAAATTTTGTGAGTAAGGATTAGGATTTGACCTTTGGAAAGTGTTTAAAACATTGGTTTGTTCATGGAGACTTTTCCTAAAGGTAGGCACAATTGGGCAATCATCTATTGGATGATCACTAGAGTTACAAGTGTGACAGATAATTTTTTGCATAAACCACATTTCTAAGTCCTCGACTTTTCTAGCTAGGGATGCAAATTTAGCATGACGATCATGATTCTCCCTAAAGTTATAAATGCCTATACTAGATGTTCTTGGTACCTTATAGGTGCCAACATTGTTCCAATTTTGGGTATTTTTTGCTAGTAAGTCTAGGTAATCTATGGCTTCATCAGGGTCTTTATTTTCAAATTGTCCACTACACATTAATTCTACCATTTGCCTAGCTTGATGTGTAAGACCTTCATAGAAAATTAAAACTAGTCTCCACATTTCCAAACCATGGTGAGGACAAGTATTAAGCAACGCTTTATACCTATCCCAACATTGGTAAAATGTCTCTCCTTATTTTTGAGCGAAATTGATGATTTGCCTTTTGAGAGGATTTGTTCTATAGGGAGGAAAGAATTTTTTAAGAAATTGTTGTTGCATTTCATCCCATGAGCTAATGGATCCTGACCTAAGATTTTGTAGCCATGTTTTAGCTTTATCTTTTAAAGAAAAAGGAAAAAGCTTTAATCTAAAGATGTTTATGCTACAATTTAGGTCACTATAGGTATTGCAAAACTCTTTAAATTCTCTCAAGTGCAAAAATGGGTTTTCAACATCTAGGCCATGAAAGTGGGGTAAGAATTGAATGCAATCCGATTCATGGTTGAAATATATTGCATCATGAGAGAAGACTATGCATGATTGTGCACAAGTTCTCATAGGATTCATGCAGTCCATTTATGTTCTTAGTTGGGTTTAAACATGTTTTTAAAGAAGATGAGTGACTCCTAACAATTCTACCAACTAATGCAAAAAGAAAGAAAAGATAAACACATGCAAGAAAAATGAAAAAGAAAAATGAGAAAAGACAATATTTACAATTTTGTACACCAAATTTTACCTTCCCCGGCAACGGCGCCAAAAGCTTAACATATCCGAAAAAGGATTATCTCCCAAATGTAGGAGTGTCGAAGTAATAAATCCGGTGAGACCTGGGTCGATCCACAAGGAAGGGGATTTAACGTTACAAACTAAAGGATAAGCAAATATGATGTGAATAATCAATGTGATATTAACAAAAGGTGGTAAAACCATCCATGGAAATAGGAGGTAAAACCTACCGTAGCAAATGAAAGAACAATTTTATAAGCAATAAATAAGAATAATTAAAGTACAAAAGTAAGAGGAATTAACACAATAATATGGAAAGCTAAGGTTAGGGATCCGCCCTTGATATATCAAATAAGGATGAGCGGCCCATTTTAGTTATATGAATTATATTTGTTTCGTTACCAATATTTATACCACTTCTTGTAAATGGGTTCAAGCATCCAATGTGCCAATCACCATATGTCTACAACAAATCAAGGTTCCTAACTAGATTCGTGTAGGTAAGGAAGAACCATTCGACATCTAGAAATGATTCAAGCATTTGATGTGCCAATGATTGTCTACAATGGATCAAGACCTCCACTTTACGAGTGGTGTCAAGATTGATTAAGAAAATAAATATAAATCATATAAAATAAACAACACAAGACTATGATTATTAAGCACATATCAAGGGTTAGAAAATCCTTATTCTCATATCAAGGGTTTCACCCTTTCACCTTAGCAAAAGAGAATTTAGCAAAACATTATAAAAGAAAGAAAACAAATTGCAAGAAAAAGAAAATTCATTAATAACATAAGAACACAAGAGAGAAAAACACAATAACAAGTGATCCCAGCCAAGGCCAAGATGCCCTAATGGGTCACAAGGCACCTCTATTTATAGATACATTCAGGGGCAAACTTGTCAACTTGCAAAGGAACAATTGTCAAATATTAGGTGCACCAATATTGACAATTGGGATCATTAGGTGCACCAACTTTGACCATCAATTTTGACATTGAATTATTGAGAATTTTGATCACATGGCTTCATGAAAGTTGTAGATATTTCTCTTAGATTTCTAGAAAATATTGATTTATATGATATGGATGCGTATTTTGAGAGATATGGTCAAAATACTGAGGCATGGTCATTCCAGGTTGAAACTATAGATGGGTTCATGTTAAGCCCATTTTTGGTCCACTAAGAGCCCAAATTTGATGATACTTTGAAATATAATCTTGTAGATAATTTAATTAGCTTTTCAAAACATCAAGATTTGCACCATTCTGATCTATAAATAGAAAGTTATGCCTATTTTACCGAACCTACAACAAAACCAAAATTAAGAGAAAGTTAATTCAAAAGATGCAAAGATTATAAATATGCTTAAGTTGAGGAATTTAATGACACTATTAATGCAATATGATGAATTAAGCTCTTATTAAGCATAAATATTTAAGTGTTTATCAAGGTACACTTTTCTTGTCTCATAAAAACTATCTTAAAAAAGTCTTGCATTGGTTTAACATGGGTGGTGCAAAGGCTATTAGTGTACCGTTCCAAGTCCATTTTAGACTCTCATCTGAGCTGTGTCTCAAGACAGATGAGGAGAAACTTCAAATAGATAGGACTTCATAAGCAAATGCAATATGGAGTGTCATGTACTTAATGGTGTGCACTTGTCCAGATATTGCACAGGCTGTGTCAGTTGTCAGCAGGTTTATGATGAATCTGGGTAAGGTTCATTGGGAAGCAGTAAAATGGTTGTTGAGATATCTAAAAGGATCAATCGGTAGCAGATTGATGTTTGGCAAAGTAGAACAAGAAGGAATAGTTCTAAAGGGCTTTGTTGATGCAGATTATACAGGGGGTCTTGATAAAAGGAGGTCTCAAACGGGCTATGTGTTCACATTTAGTGGAGGATGTGTTAGTTGGAATGCTCAGTTGTAGTCCATTGTTGCTTTATCAACTATGGAGTCTGAGTATATATCTATTACTGAAGCTACAAAAGAAACTTTGTGGTCAATGGGTTTGGTGGCTGAACTTAGAGTGTCACAAAAGTCCATGATTGTATTTTGTGATAGTTAAAGTGCTATACATCTGACGAATAATCAAATGTATCATGAACATACTAAGCACATTGATATGAGGTTACATTTTGTTCGTGATGTTGGAGCAAAATGGCCTACAAAAGTGGAGAAGATTCCTATGAAAGATAATCTAGCGGATATGGCTATGAAGATAGTACCATTGAGTAAGTTCTTTCATTGTCTAGATTTGTTAAAGGTCCAGGATGAGATTCCTTGATGAGTTTTGTTAAGGGAAGATTGCAGTGTGCTATGAAGATGGAGGATTTGAGATCCAAGGTGGAGATTTGTTAGTTTTGGCTCACAAATCCTAGCTGAATTCAGTGTCAAACTTGGTGATCTGCGCTCCTATGCCATGAGACTCGTGCTTCTATGCAAGATTGGCAGAAAAATTACGCTCCTGCGCAAGATGAGTTACGCTATTGTGCAACGATGGGGGAAAGATGTTTTGTCTTTAGGTAGAGACCTTGCGCCCTTGCGCAAGGCACATGGCGCCGCTACGCAAAAAGCGGTTCCTGTTCACAACAAGGACTCTATTAAAGGTTTTCTTTTCTATTTGAAAGTGGACTTCTAAATATTCTCTTCAAAGTTTCTAGGGAAACGTGAGGGCTAAGAAAAGAGTGTTATTCTTAGTAAGAAAGAGTATTTTAAAGCTTTGTAATCCATTATTCTTCATAGCGAAATTCTTTTGTAGTCTTCCGAATAGATGTGGAATTGGTTGGCAAGATCCTTAGTTTCACAACAGGTTCAAACTATCAATGCTATACTTGTTGATGCTGAGGAGCAACTTAGCAAGAATAATGATCCGGTGTCATTTGGCTTCAAAGGTGCATTGTGTGTTGCAGATGATTTGTTGGATGATTTCTCCACCGAACTTAAAAGGCAGGAGGTGATGACTGAGAGTAAAATGACAAAAGAGATACGGATCTTCTTCTCCAAAACTAACTAGGTTACGTGTAGTCTAAAAAAAGATGGCTCACAAAATTAAGGCTGTGGGGAGAAACTGTATGAGATTAAAAAATGACAAGCAATATATTCCACCTGATCTACATCCTAATGAAAATATATTTTATTATGCATTGACATATCGTAATATTTTTTTAACGCATGCCTTAAGCCACTCATACAATTTCTTTAGTGAGTTCAAATTTTATTGTCATTGTATCTCCAGCTTAGACGGTGCCAATGCATGTACTAGATTTGTTTTTACCACTTCAAAATTGACAATAGATTGACAAAGAAATTTTTCTTTTTGGTTAAAAATAATTAAAAGAGAATAAAAAATCAAAAGACATAAAGAACCGGGTTATGAACTTACATGTGTTCCATGAATGAGAAAGAAGAGGCACAGAATAGTCTGATTGTCACTGTCATATGACTTGAAATTGGTCACATGTGTAACTTTCATCGTAGTTGTTAGTTCCAGTAAGTTGAAATCTTTATTCCCTGTTTGATCGCATAATTTGACTGACACCTTCAGCTTATATATATATGGCGGAGGTATTTTTTGGCTTAGGAGAACATTTGCTTATAAATTTTGTGTTCTTATTTTAAAATTAAAATTTATATGAATGATTTTAATTTGTTTATTTTAAAACTAAAATATGATTGATATTAATTTGAAATATATTGGTTGATGCAAATTTCCAATAAAAATGTTATTGGGAACAAGAACAAACGAAGCATTAGATTTTCATAGTGCCTAAGGTAATATAAAATTCTAATTAAGTACTATGAGAATCTAATGCTTTGTCCCCATTATCTTAAAATAAACTTGTTTATATATATATTCATTCATTAATTAAATTCCTTCGAAGCTTAATATAATAGCAGGAAAGTCAAATTAAAAAGGAGTAAGGTGGTATTATTGCATTTATATAAATTAATACCATGATTAGTGTTGTCGTGTGCTTTTGGTTCTCCACTTGACCAGCTCGTTTCTACCTCCCTTGCCCTAAGAATACGTGAATGGGCTATTCTAGATGGGCCCTATAAAATGGATATGAGGTTAGAAGGCAAAGTCGACTGTGTAATCATCATTTGTAACTCAACACTAAAATAGGGATAGTAATTATACCTACGTACTCATGTATTTGTATACTCATAC